>JAGWCC010000625.1:0-354905 GCA_022651775.1 Drusus annulatus
TAGTACCGTCTTGTTTTCCGTTTCTTTCACCCGCTTATAAAAAGGATAGTCATTCAAAGAATATGTGTGTACGGATGAGATAGCTATATGAACGTCCCACGCTACTGTTATAATCGGGTATCGCGCCACTAGCCGTGGTTGTCTTCCACACAATTATGTATTTCTGCATTCGCTATCTCACACCGTTTTCGAGTAGCTTATTGTATTTATACCTTGTAAATAATTGTATTTATCGAAATAATAAGTGATTTGTGGGTAATTATGAATGGAAAGAAACTCCATGAGATGTGTTTTTTGCTCATGAGTGATTTTTACACCTCTCAAGGCATTTTTTCTCAGAGATGAGCCTACAGCGACGCGTTTATGACAGCTGGTGACAGCTTGTCTGTCGAAGGAATGTTTGTGCGATACTAAACGCAGTAAATCTCAGGTATGTCTCGCGGACTCAGGTAAGTGAATACACGCGCGTTGTCTCAGTAACGTATCTACATTATTTAATTCGTCTAAGGTTAAGGGACTTGGTAATATTTTAACATTAAACATATTGTACTCGTCTTTAGTTCGTAGCAAGTTGAATATAATTCTTCTATCTGGTCCCCTAACTTTGAAATTCACTCCGTCTCCATCGAAAAAATTAAACACATTTTTTTTTTAAATAACTCACTGACTAACCATCACGCCGTTTCTCCGCAGGGGTAGGCAGAGAGGACGGACCGCCATATAACTCCGTCTTGGCACACACTCCTTGCTTCTAAATATATTACTATAAACTCCATCTACCCATTGAAAACATAAGCTTTAACTACTTGATGAAAGAATTAAACTTATTAAAACTTTCAGATCAAAATAGGTTCATGGTATTATAGATAGGCCTGATTTACTGAACCTTATTGCCTTTCACATACCAACGAGAACTACTCGATCCTAAATTCTATTTAGTTGTAACAATAACATCAGGACTGAGTCTTTCAGATAGTCGTTAGTACCTAGATTGCATGCAGTTGGTAATACGTATGCAGAGGTGGCTGATGTATTTATCTGCACGGAATGTAGATACAAGAAGACTATGATATCATAATATTTATATTCAGTCAATATTAATTTAATGTAATCAATAAAATACAATGTATGAAATATTTATGTTATGTTTACGACTCATTCTTACTTTTCGTATGAGCAAATAATTTACACTTGCATCATTGTTGATTGTACCTTTATATTTATATAAAAGCCCACTCGGGCGTATACAATTAAATAAATAAATAGTTGCATTTCTTTTAACGGCTGTAGGGTAACATGAATAAACATAAAATACAAAAACCTCATATTCATAAAAATCTTACAAAAAATGTAGCACCACTAATGTTGCACCACTAAATGTTTCACCCGCGTACGAAAAGGATAGCCATTCAAAGAATATGTGTGTGCGGAAGAGATAGCCATATGAAGCGTGTTTCGAAGGTATGTCTCGTTGACTTGGTTTAGTGCAACCAGGCGCGTTGTCTCAGTAATGTATCTACATTATTTAATTCATCTAAGGTAACCATGTTTGAAAATTGCAGCAATTTTAAAACTTCGACATTTGGCGACCTCTGTGGCCGAGCTGTTAAGATCCTCGGTTTTGAATCTATAGATCGTGGGTTGAATCCCGGCATGCGAATAAAATTATTTTTTTCTATTTCACATGTAATTAATATTTTCAAAAATATAGTGTATTTTTGACTGTCGCAGAGTGGTGAAAGATCACCATTCAGAATCCAAATGTAGCTTGAAATGGTGACCAGATCGAATTAGCCAGGTACTCCTCCAACCTTCCTCTTTCCCCTCTCCACTTCCCCCGCCCCTCACAACGTTCCTCATTTTGAGATGCCATAGTACCATTAATTTCAGGTATTCGAACATTATGTCTAATTAATATAACGCCATGTTTGTGGAATATCACTTCAAGGACGTGGTATTCACATTTTTTTAAATGGCTACATGTTTAACGTCAAGGTTTCCATCAATAATGCAAATGTTTATAACAATAAAAAATAGGAAACGAAATTAAATATATACTATAATTTTGCCAACATCGTGAGCGCAAACCCGTATCTTTCTTTTCAAACTAGAAATAACTAAAATAATTGGCAGATGCGTTACTCCCGGATAGAGTAGAGGTTCCGAGTTCGAGTCTCGGTCGTGACCGTTATTCTTTTATTTTCTGGCTTTTTTCTGTTTCATATTTACGTTGAAGATTATTGATATTTTTTCAATAATTAATTTATAAAATAATTGCGTTTATCTCGAGTGAGCTGCCAGGTAAGCATGCATCTGTATGTTATCTCTGTACATGATATAAATATACCATAGATTATAATGTAGTTAGTAATAAGATGGAGCCTAGGAATTGAGATTTGTAAAGCGTCCTTGTGGTGACCTTTCACAAAAACGGCGCTGTACAAATCATTCATACATAATTGTTATTATTTGCGGAAAAAAAAATATCGCTTGGAATGGTTTTAATCTTGGAATAAGAATATATATATGGAGAGGTACCTTTGCGAAACAGTGTAGTCAGTATTGTTGACTTTATATCGACTCGATAGTAAGAGACAAAGATATATAAAGGATGTTGGTTAGCCTATTAGTTACCGCCCACATGGAATTCGGACGTTTTTTAATAAAATATATTTGAACACATTAAACAAAACAATATCAATACACAATTAAAATGATTTATAAAATAAAAATATCACACAAACACTAATGACAGAAGGTTTGCAAAAAATGATGATGGAAGCTTTTTGTTGATTTTATGTCTTTATATCATTAATAATGTGAAATTGAAAACTGTTGAAATATCTCTGAAAAGTAATGTTTTACAATCTTTGTTTGGTCTTATTTGAACATTCACACATATCACATATCACCGTCATGTTTGATTTATTTGTATAACCACGGCAAGTTTTAATCAACACAAATATAGGAAATATCCTCTAAATCCGTCGACGTAAATTATGCAACTCGACGATGTGAAGTTAGCGCGGACGGAGATCATTCTTACACACTTAGAAGTGTTGCAATATTATGTGACGACTTTTCTTGTCGCTTTCTCTAAAAAGTGACGGGCGAAAGTGATTTATCACAAGTTTGTATAGGTTGGGTAAAAATATTAAGCTCTCCATATATATTCTTACTCCAAGATTTGAATTGACTGCTGTCGACGGTTTCCATCGGGCAGTTGTTTGTTCAGTGCACAACGAGCACCGGACCGCTAAATAGTGGTCAGTAAATTTTCCTCATTATCACATTGTTGTAGAACTCAAAACTCTTCCGAGCAAACGATTTTCTTTTCACGCGCACGCTGTTTGCGGAATTCGTTATAAAAACGCTCTCTCTGCATTTTGTCACTTGGCGACTTGCTCAAATTGTTTTTGTGCATTTGGTTTTTAAATTATAGAGCTGTTTTCGGGGATGCCCGGCACGTGACGTGGCACGATCAAGACAAATATCGAAATTGTTTCTTGAATAGAGAAATGAAATATGACTTCCGTCCCGAAAGAAGGGAAAAAGCGTGCGCAAATATTTATTTATTTAATTACTATATGTTATTTATTTCACATTTGATTCATGTATGGTATAGTATATTTGCGGCACGTTCCAGAGGGAGATGCTCCGAATTTCGTCCTTGTTAAAAAATCACTTTTTAATCGAAAACGTTACTTGGGATGCCGTGTTTGCTGACCAGATCTAAATAGCCAGGTACTTCGCAACCTTCTTTCTCATCTCGTTCCCCTCTCCACTATATTCAGCCTCACAACATACCCCAATCGGGGATGCCATAGTCCGGCTGGCTCCAGACGGTTGGAAGCAGTGGCACTCTTACCAATATAAAAGAAGAGAAAAATGTATTCACATTAAAGAAAGAAGTTATGAAATATATTCGATAAATTGTATGTTCTGAAATGAACTTATAATATTATTTGTTATTTTCAGAACATAGGTAACCATTATAAATATGTAATATTTTAAGTAAAATAAATAAAAATACAATCGATTTTGACCTGTTAGTAGCAGAGTGGACAAAACGTCAAATTAATAAAATTAACGTAACCTAACCTAACCTAAGCATTGTAAATATGTACTATTTTACGTAAAATAAATAAAAATACAATCAATTTTGACCTGTTAGTAGCCGAGTGGACAAACGCGTCTTATTCCCACCCGAGCGTCGTGGGTTCAATTCCTCTGCTAGCCAAGTCCTCCACCATTGCACAAGCAACATCTTCCGCTTATTATGATGGCAGTAGGAGTTTTTCAAATATTGTCAAGACGGAGAACATCCTTACATACTTAGAAGTGCTACAATATTGTGTGAAGACTTTTCTTGTCTCTTTCTCTCTCATGGTTTACGACGTAAAAACCCGGAGAAAGTGATTTATCGCAAATGTGTATAGGTTGGATAAAACTATTACCCATACCTCCTTATATCGTTACTCCAAGGTTGCGTGACTGAAACTAGTGGAGAGGGGAAGGGGATGGAAAAGAGGAAGGTTGTAAAGTACCTGGCTAATCAGATCTACTATAATAATAGTAACTAGTTTAGTCTTGATACACACGTTAAAAGGGACATGGTGAATAAATCGCGAAGTAGCGTAATCGGAATTAAATTTCAAACCTTTTTTTGCCTGCCTGAGGTCTGGAAGTCGAAAGATCTTGTATAAATTAGCGACAACCGTTTTTTTTTTTAATTTCATATCGGTATGGATCTCACTTAAACTAACTAACATCACGCAGTTTCCCCGCAGGGGTAGGCAGAGAGGACGGATCGCCATATAACTGTCTTGGCACACTCTCCTTGCTTCATTCACATTCATACATCGTCTCATACATACTCTTCTCTTATTCTGACTCTTTTACTCATTACCCGATTCAAGTATTTGATTTACTTGATTGTGCCATGTCTTTCTCGGGCGTCCTCGACTTCTTCTTCCATTCACTTTCGCATCATATATTATTTCCACTCTCCTTTCTTCGTTCATTCGCTCTACATGCCTAAACCACCTAAGCGTCCCTTTCTTGGTCCTATTCATTACGCTCACATCAGCCTTGCATTCTTTCCGGATATCCACATATATGGTTTTACCGCACATACGTCTCAAGGATCTCATTTCCACAGAATTCAGTCTACTTTCTTCCTTCCCCTGTCAGTTCCATGCCTCACTGCCATACATCAGGGTTCAGTCATCTGCAATGCACAAATATATATAAATATATTGTCTTTTTATGTCTATTGCGCAGAAGTGAACAGCCGCCGCAGTATATAAACACGCAATAAATAAAGAATGTTCTCAGAACGGGAGATAAAAACTTTAATCGAAGGTGATTAATTCGCTCATCAGTCGAGCGGAACGGCTACAAAAGTTTATCCACTTTTGAGGAATTCGATCTGCGACCTTTGAACACGCGGCCTTCCGCCAAACCCGCTTCGCCGGGAGGCCGCCACACTGCACAACGCGAGATGCACACTTTCACCAGCGCGCCTGATGCGATTCTTCTCGTTTACCCTTCGGAGCGGAAGATACTCCGAGTGTCGCCCTGGTGAAAGATCGCCATTCAGAACTGAAACGTCGCTTGAAATCGCCCCAGCCGCGTTTGGTGACCAAACCTGAATAGCCAGGTACTCTAATGGCCTCCATGTTCGAGTGGTAAGACGCTCGACTACGAATTCAAAGGTCGCGGGTTCAAACCCGGCGTTCGGCATTAACTTTTATTTAATTAATATGTGTCATAACACATTTAATTAATATAAAATAATGATAAAAGTATATGTGCGGCACGTTCCAGAGTGGTAGATACTTTAAGTATCGCCCTGTTGAAAGACCATCATTCAGAATAGAAACGTTGCTTGAAATGGCTTTAGCCGTGTTTGGTGACCAGATCTGAATAGCCAGGTACTCCCCAATCTTCCTTTTCCCAATATCCTTCCCCTCCCCACTACCTTCAGCCTCACAACATACCCTATTTGGGGATGCCATAGTCTCACTGGCTCTAGACGGTTGAGGGAGCAGTTGGGCCTTTCGTGCGGTATTACTTCGACGACCTTCATGGTCGAGTGGTAAGACGCTCGACTACGAATTCAAAGATCCCGGGTTCAATCTCGGCTTTATGGAATTTGTGCCATAACACATTTAATTCATATAAAATAATATATAGTATATTTGCGGCACGTTCAGAGTGGTAGATACTCCAAGTGTCGCCCTGGTGAAAGACCACCGTTCAGAATCGAAACGTTGCTTGGTTGAAATGGCTTCAGCCGTGTTTGGTGACCAGATCTGAATAGCCAGGTACTTCTTAACCTTCCTTTTCCCAATCTCCTTCCCCTCCCCACTACCTTCAGCCTCACAACATACCCCAATTCCCAAGTCTGCTCCCAACCGTCTGGAGCCAGTGCGACTATGGCATCTCTAATTGAGGTATGTGGTAACGCTGAAGGTATTGTGGAGCGGGTGGATCACTAAACACGGCTAAAGCCATTTCTGGCAAGGTTTCGATTCTGAACGGTGGTTTTTCACCAGGGCGATACTTAGAGTATCTACCACTCTAGAACGTGCCGCAATATACCATATATTATTTAATATGATCTAAATGTGAAATAACACATTAATTCAAAGTTATTTACTCCGGGATTCGTAGCCGAGGATCTTAACCGCTCGGCCACGGGGGTCCTTAGGAGACGATATACGAATGGGAATGAAGGAGTGTGTGTTAAGACAGAGTTGTATGGCGGTCCACCCTCTCTGCATACCCTCTGGGAAAACGACGTGATGGTTAGTTAGATACTTAGAGCAATAATGTACAAGAGAGAGCGCTGCTGTAGTTAGTTTTTATGTGGTTACCCGGGCTAGGGTATTTATACATCCATTCATAGCACATGTCGACATAATGTTTTTTGTTGATTCGTATAACCACTTTTTCACAGTATTGTTATAAACAAAAATAAAGCATGTAACCTAATAAATGAGTTATGTTAATTTATTTCGCGTATCAAAACGTGTGGGCGGAGTCAACACGGGACACGAAGAACATTGTAACAATACTTTAAAGAGGTGTGATAATTTGGAAAATGTTGCTGTCTCTTTCTTTCTCACGGTGTACGACGTAAAAACCAGGAGAAAGTGATCTATCACAAATTTGTATAGGTTGGGTAAAAAGAATTAGCTCTCTCTTCATATGTTGTTACTTCAAGGTTAGTTATTTCAAAAATGAGTGATGAAACCTCGTGCCGATCCGGGTCTTACACATGTCTAAAAAATATAACATATAAACGTGAATATTTGCTTTTTTTATGCGGCATATTTGTATGCGTCCCCATATGCACATTACTTCTCGTAAATGTCCAAAAACGCTCGTAAAATTTTATAACGAAATGATTTTATATTATGGTCACATAAACAAAAGGGATAGAAGTGTATTGTGAACTTGTCCGTGTGCCCGAAGTAAGCTCATTTTTCCTTACTTTTGTAAGCATAAAGTGGCTACAAGTCCCCCCCCCCCCACCCAATACCTTCAGCCTCACAACATACCCCGATCAGAGATGCCACAGTCTCACCGTCTCCGGACCGTTGTGAGCTGTTTGACGGCCTGCGTGGTCGAGTGGTAAGACGCTCGACTACAAATTCAGAGATCGCGGGTTCAAGCCCATCGTGCGCTAATAAACTTTACCAAATTAATATGTGTCGTGACACATTTAATTCATAAATGACTCCGAAACAATACATTGCTGTTCCTCAATCATCACTCTACTAATTACGGGTAACATTCTCCGAATTCCAGAATGTCGAGCCTTGTTAACTCGATCCATGGTCTTGAAATTTTTGGTACCAGTCTAAATGATTTTTGTCTTTCTTTACGATTGTACCAAAACTTTGTTCAGGCTTTGATTTTGATTTGAATGTTCTTTCTGATGTATATTTTGTCCTATTTTTGTCATTGCTTCATTTAATATTATGTATGTGCTGTTCTTTCTGTTTTATGAATTTTATTGTAATTGGACAATAGTCCGTTAGTTAATTAATATATAGTATGTTTGCGGCACGTTCTAGAGTGGTAGATACTCTCCTGGTGAAAGACCACCATTCAGAATCGAAACGTTGCTTTAGCTGTGTGTTTGGTGACCAGATCTGAATAGCCAGATACTTCTCGACCTTCCTCTTCCCCTCCCAACTACCGTCAGCCTCACAACATACCCCAATTGGGGATGCCTTAATCCCACTGGCTCTAGACGGTTGGGAGCAGTTGGCACTCTTGTACTGTAATCACTATAAAAAATATAAAAAGATATGTTTTCTTTCTAATCAGTCTGGGTCACGCTTCTAGGAATTTTATGTTCAGTGTTTTATGGCCCATCTCAAGTCGGTCGTGACAGATCTGTTTAGTTTTTTCTCACTTTCGATTACTTGCACAGTTTATTTAAATCGTGAATATTATCGACTGTTCTGTGTTGCCTTGACGGAAGCTCGATTCTACCGTATTGGGTAACGAATCGTCTTTATAGCACATGCACGCTGTCAATGTGTGTATATTACACTGTGTACCGATACACGGTACTGTGTGTGGGAGAGCTTACCATGCGTGAAATATAAAAAAAAGAGTTTTTAGATCGATCGTTTCATGAATAATAATAATAAAATTCGGATGATTTGTATTTTGTGAAAAATCACCTGTACAGATCTTATTTTCTATTAATACACATTAATTTCTAGTTTAAATAAGAAAATATACAGGAACATACTTACCTGGCAGGCCCATCAGATAGACAAACTTATTAACTTAAAATTATGATTTTTTTTCCTATTTAGGACATGGGAGCGATATTAAAAAAAAGGACTTTCTGAATTTGTCGTACAGTACAGGATTTGGTTAAAATTTGTATATTTAAAGGTGATTCGTCGAGAGACAAATTATGTTGAGTTATTTTAATGAATTTAAGGATATGAGAGTCTGAAAAGGTAAGTTTTCAGTTTGGACCGAAATTCTGTTGGGCTCGTTATACATCTTAGTTCCGGAGGAAGTTTATTCCAAGCCTTCGGCCCCGACACTGGTAGAAAGTATTGCGAGTACTCTACCCATACAACGATTGGTCGCTTCGCAACGCTGGGTTAATACGGCACAGAGAGCAGTTGTTTTCTGTCACCTTTTTTATTTTTAAATCAACCATACAAACCGCGTAAGAGTCCCAACTACTCCCAACCGCCTAAAGGCATTAAGACTGGCATCCCCAATTGGGGTATGTTGTGAGGCTGAAGGTAGCGGGGAGTGGATGGAGATACAGTAAATACGACCTGATGAAATACCACAATTCAGAATTTGAAACGTTCCTTGAAATGGCTTTAGCCGTGTTTGTGACCAGATCTGAATATGCAGGTACTTCCCAACCTTCCTCTTCCGTCTCCTTCCCCTCTCCACTACCTTCAGCCTCACAACATACCCCAATTGGGGATGCCATAGTCTCAGTGGCTCTAGACGGTTGGGAGCAGTTGAGACTCTTGTGCGGTATTCACTATAACAAAAGCCCGCCAGCAAATTGTAGGTCGACCTCCACCACTGAAGAGATAAACCTTGAGAACTGTCTATGGGCGTTTTTCTATTGGCGTTTCTGTGTGCCAGAAGTAAGGTCAATTTTGTCTTACTTATAAAAATATCAAATTTCTTTCTTGAACAGGTAAACAGTCCTGGGACCGTAAGGTCTTTCTGAAATTGGTTTTCTCTCTATTCTTCGTGGAATACACTACTAGGAATAGTCTGTCCAGTGACCACCACTGTTATAGTCTTGGAGTAAGAATAAATATGGAGTGGTACCTTTGAGAAATAGTTTAGTCAGTATTGTTGACTTTATACTGACTCGATACAAAAGAGACAAAAATAATTGAAAGGATGTCGGATAGCCTATTAGTTACCGCCCACATGGAATTCGGACATTTTTAGTATGTAACATATTTGAACTCGTTAAACAAAACAATATCAATACACCATTCAAATGATTTATAAAGTCAAAATATCACACCAACACTAATAGTAGCAGGTTGGCAAAAACAATGATGGAAGCTTATTGTTGATTTCTGTCTTTATATCATTAAAAAAGGAAAGTTCTAATGTTCGGTTAAAAATATTTAAAACTGTTGAAATACCTCTGAAATGTGATTTTTTATAATCTTTGTTTGGTCTTATTTGAACATTCACGCATAGCACATATCACCATCATGTTTGATTTAATAATAATAATAATAACAGTGAACTTATATAGCGCAGTTTTGTGATATTTCACCTCAAGTGCGCTTCATGCTAAATTAATTTATTTTATTTGTATAACCACTGCAAGTTTTTTAATTAACACAAATATAGGAAATAACCTCAAAATCCGTTGACGTAAGTTATGCGACTCGGTGATGTGAAGTTAGCGCGGACGGAGAACATTCTTACATACTTAGAAGTGTTGCAATATTATGTGACGACTTTTCTTGTCTCTTTCTCTCTCATGGTATACGATGTAAAAACTCGGAGAAAGTGATTTATCGCAAATTTGAATAGGTTGTGTAAAAATATTAGCTATGCACTCTACGCGTTTTCACTAAGAATATCCATCCTCGTTCTCAAATCCCCAACAAATATTCAGCACGTTATTATCTCGACAAGGATATACTTTTTGATAGTTCCGATGAAACTGCGCATAAAGTGCATTGAATTGCACCGTCGGTGCATCCCGGACTCGAATCTGAAAGCAAGGACGTTACCACCGGACCAGAAGGCCGTTCACCGTCTTCATCAACACCCCCTGCGTCTAACGTTGCATTATTATACTTGTGCAGAGGATGCGGCCACCGATTTGAAGAGAAACTCAAGTCGCAGTTTGACTGGCCAATGAAATTGTTCATATTGTTATGGTCAAGAAAGAATTTAATAAAAATAATCTTTATCTATGTATAATTTACAATAATAACTAAAAGAAAGGATAAACCTTGGAGTAACTATATTTTTAAAATATATATATTTAGGAAAACATACAGTTGTTTATAAAAAAATATAAATTAAGTGATTGCTATGTTACCAGTGAAGTTTCCGCTAATAATGTTTTTTTTTAAACTATAATTGAGAATGAAATATTCAAAATAATAAAAATAATTTCAGAATTATAAACAAATAAGAATTATATCTATGTATGAAGTTGAATAAAACTGTATAATAAATAATACATCATAGAATGTAACCCAAGATGATTAATATAAACAAGAAAAAGAAACACAACAAACTGTTTATAAAATAGAGACAAATAATGAACATATCTTAGATCTGTAACGGCACAGCAGTGGTAGGGAGGTAATAATGAACCTGTTGTTTGATTATGTCCCGTGTGAATTTAATTAAACTGACCTATATAAGGAGGTATAGCTAAATATTTTTACGCAACCTGTACAAACTTGCAATAAATCACCTTCTCCGGGTTTTTGGTAAACCGTGAGAGAGAAAGAGGCGAGACAAGTTCTCAAATAATATAGCACCACCATTCGGTATTCTCAATAATTGTTCAATTTCTTCATATGAATAATCGATAATAATAATAATAATATTTCCTTCTACTGGAAAAAATAAAATAAAAACTAATTTATGCAAAATGCGAATACGCATAATCGTCTATACATCTTTTAATTTACTGTGTATATTATACAAACATACTGTTACCCATGTATCGATATCCTGTTCAAATAAAATAATCATTGTACCTACACCTTTAATCAACATTCTATGTTTATTCCTCAAAACAATAATATTCAGAAGGAAGCGCTGCTGTAGTCAGTATTGATGATTTTTCCTGACTCGGCTAGACCTGGGAGTGGCTAGGACTAGGGCTAGGATATTTATACATCTATTCATATCGACATAATGTGTTTGTTTATTCGTATAACCACTTTTCACAGTATTGTTACAAACAAAAATATAGCATGTAACCTAATAAACCGTTGAGTTATGTTAATTTATTTCGCGTATCGTAACGTGGGGGCGGAGTCAACGGAGACGCGGGACACGAAGAACATTCTAACAATACTTTAAAGCGGTATGATAATTTGGAAGATTTTGCTGTCTCTTCATTATGGTGTACGACGTAAAAACCCGGAGAAAGTGATTTATCCCAAATCTGTATAGGTTGGGTAAAAAGAATTAGCTCTCTCTCCATATATTGTTACTTTAAGATTGTGCGGTATTCATTATAAAAAAACGCTGAAATTGGCCGAGGATCGGTTTTTAACGGTTACTATTATCTGTGGTGACAATTTTTTCTTTTTTTAAAGCGCTGTTCATCCATTTTGTGATAATTCGTCCAAAACACAGTCGGTAAGTATTTTTGGCCGCTCTGTTTTTTTTTTCATCTATTCTATGTTTCCCGGTAATGTGACGCGTCCTCTACGATTGTTACATCACCGCCAAGTGTAACACACCGAGGAAGATGCGCAAGGAGACGGAAGTCGAGGTCGCCGGAGAAAGAACGCGATGGCACGACCAAGTGAACCAGATACCCGCTGCGTGCCGGCCGAGGTCAGACCCGTCACGAGTCGCCGCTCGCTAATCGCTGCTATCGGCGAGCGTGGTTCGAACAATCCGTACGATATTCGTTACATGTTGTGAAATTAATATGGAGCAAGGACGGTTGCTTTTGTCTAGCTGCGTATCTGCGTAGCTGCTGTTTGTTGAGGATAGAGGCCGCGTGTTACGGCCCCTGTGATCCTTCTGTAGAAGTAACATATCCTCGCTGGAAAGGCAAAAGGGCTTGAGCGACACATTGATCAAACATGTGTTAAACATGCAGTTTTGATCGGTTCTTTTTTCTGCGTCGAATGCTCTGACTCTCGTTTGATTCTGAAGACTTTTGTGGCCCTTCAGCCATCTAAAATATATTTACCATTTGGAAGAAGGCTTGACTCGAGCGGCACAAGTTTTGGGCTTTTTTTTAGCTTAGTCGCTTCAGGTAACTCAGTTAGAGCAAAAAAAAATGAAAAAAACCAGGTGCAAAAAACAAGAGGCCGGCAAATCGTTCCATAGCCGAGCTGTTGAACATAAGAACGAGTCGTAAAAGCGACCCGCTCTCATGTATTGAATGTCAACCGTGTACGAAATATTGGGTGCGCGTTTGGCGAGTTTCCCGACTACGCACCGGTGCCGAAGGGATCAATGACGCAAGTTCCTCGGAGCATCTTCCATTGAAATACCTGTAGAACAAGGACAGCATTCCCACCTGACGTCTGTGCTCCAAAGTTTGCAATCCGTTTGTTAAGATAGGAGAATCTATCAAACGGACCGCCCGTTTCTGCACAAGAATCAAGGGGTTTTTTCAGGTATTTAGGGGCTCCAGACCAGAGGTGGCTGCCAAATTCAACAGTGGGGCGTACTTGCGATTTGTACAGGGTCAGCAGTCGTGTACTATTGAAGTATCCGCGGGCCCTGTACAACACGCCCAACTTCTGATAGGCTATCTTTACTCTGGCTTCGATGGAGCCCCGGTGCCTTAACTGGTAACTTAAGGTTACACCGAGCATTTCAATGGAATGTTTGTTGGGAAGATTACTTCCGTTGAAGGAGACTAAATTGTCAAACTTCCCACAATGGTGCTTCAGCCCTTTTGCCTTTCCGGCGACGATATGCATTTCCATGGTGGGATGTGGCCTGCTTCACAAATGCTCTCCTCCCGTCCTGCTGCAGTCCTCCACACAGTCTACCCACCTCTCCTTCGGTCTGTCTCTAGGTCCCTTTCGTTTTGTTTTACCCTTATGTGACTAAAGAAAATTACACCTTTTTAAAATCGATATGAAGGTTTCTTTCACAGTACATCATTTGCTAAACTTTTATGATGTGATATATTTCGACGCAGTTCAATACTTGGGGAAGTGGATAGGAATTTCACCCTGTACCATCTTTTCCTTGGGGTTTTTAATTAAATAGGTGATTGAAAATAGTATTAAGGATACAGGTGATGTACTTTAAACACAACAGTTCATCATATTTATCATTTAAAATAAGATAAAATGATTAATAAATAATGACAAGCTTCAAATTCCATATAAAACACGCGAGGGTACCCGGGTACCCTTTCAGTCATCAGAAGTTGTAAATTATACTTATGCGTTTTCCGCTAGAATACCACCCTCCACATATCCAACGGTTATGTTAAATTGTTCATTTTCACTATTGTGGAGATGTCGGGAAGTTTCAGTCGGTTAGACTTACTAGAATGTTAAAAAAAATCTATGTTGAAAACCGAAGAGGGTACCCGGGTACCCTTTCAGTCACATAAAGGTTAAGGAAATACCGCACAAGAGTTCCAACTGCCCAACCGTCTGGAGCCAGTGAGACTATGGCATCCCCAATTGGGGGTATGTTGTGAGGCTGAAGGGAAGTGGGGAGTGAAAAAAAGATGGGAAAAAGGATTTCATGATTTTAGAAAGTTTTAATTTGCATACATATCTGTTATATATTATTTTGTCGTTGTCATATTAGGTTAGGTAATTTAGTGTGAAGCGCACTTGAGGTGAACCATCACAAAACGGCGCTATATAAATTCACTGTTAAAACACATTTGTCTCAACATTTTGTGTTAAATAAAACACTTAGTTGTGTGTTATGTTAATTTTACCTTTCTGATTAAAAAATACTCTTAGAGACCCAATGTTAATTCAAATTAACGTAGAATGATTAAACTTTAATATAGAATTAAGTTTCAGATTGCAGAAAAAAAATATTACGACTAACTTCACAAGTATAATAAATTACGACTCCAAATGGTTATACAAAAAATTCAAATATTTTCAAAGTATTTCTCTTATGGTGAATACCGCACAAGAGTCCCAACTGCTCCCAACCGTCGTCTGGAGTCAGTGAGACTATGCCATCCCCAATTGGGGGGTGTTGGGAGGCTGAAAATAGTGGGGAAGGGAATTAGATGGGGAAGAGGAAGGCTGGAAAGTACCTGACTATTCATATCTGGTCACCGAACACGGCTAAAGCCATTTCAAGCGAGGTTTCGATTCTGAATGTTGGTCTTTCACCAGGAGGATACTCAGTGTCTACCGTTCTGGTGAAATTAATTATCTCTTGAACTAGAAAGAACTACTTCTTTTGGTAACAGTTCCTACTTCATTCATTGTTCATTGAACAAATACTTCAATTGAATTTGGTAGTTCATTTTAGCATACATTAATTTCATTAACTTCATTTCATTGAACAAATCCTTCAATTGAAGTTGGTAGTTCATTTTAGCGCTTCGACGAGGAACCGGTTCCAGCTCTTTTCACTTTCAAATCCCTACCGACTAAGACGTGTTTTTTCGGCGAGGAACCGGTTCCAAAAAGAACTGAACAAATAACCGGATAAATTCAAATCTCTTTTTTGCGAATTCGACTTCAATTGAAGTGTTCATTTTAAAGAACTAGCAATTCGTGAAGCATTCACAAAACATTGAAGTTTTTCCCAACGCTAGTTTTAACGTTCTGAGAAAAAGTCGAATCAAATCTCGCGCGGCCGGGTTCGGAACCGCGAAGGCTGCACGTTCTTCCATCCGGATATTCCGGTTTGGATTAGCTGGTACAGTGGTATATGGCTTTATGTATATACGTACGTACGTACGTAATCCCCGCTTATACCGCGCCGCCTACTTGTTATTTTAATGAATGTACATTTTAGCATTATCTATGGGAACATCTGTCGGATCGCGAGCCACTAGTTCAAGGTCGCTGGCGTATCCGCCGCTCGCCAGAGACGCGCGCCGGCGGAGAGCGGCGAAATCAGGGGCTCCCAACATTTCGGATTGCAATTACATTTTGCACAGTGGGAAGGCCGCGGACCGTGAATCGTAATTTTTTCCACCTTCAAATATAATTCCTGTTTGATGTGATTCCATCCGCTGGAGAGATGCGGCGATTAGAAGTGTGTCGTGGGCGTGTCCGTGTGCCCGAAGTAAGGTCATATTTTCCTTACTCGTGTTAAAATTGATCGAAGGTTTTCTAATATCGAGATTCTTTCTTGCGCTGATAAACTATTTCACTAACCTGTCTGGGGCCTAGGAGTCAAAAGGTTTATGTAAATTTTAAAGCCACGCTTGATCACCATTCAAAATGGCTCTAGCCGTGTTTGGTGATCAGATCTGAATTGCCAGGTACTTTCAACCTTCCTCTTAACATCTTCTTCCTTTCCCCACTCCCTTCAGACTCACAACATACCCCGATTTGGAATACCACAGTCCCACTCGCCTCACACGGGAGTACACGGTTGACATTCGACACTCGAGAACGGGTCGTTTCTACGACTCGTTCTCGTGTTCTAACAGCTCGGCGGTGATATGACTTGCCGGCCTCTGTGTACGAGTATTTCCTCCCTCCTACAACATGGGCCTCTTCAAGACCCAGGTTCACTCCTTCCTTTCCTCAAAAAGACCCTCCCCACCTCCTGTGTGGAGTTATTAAAAACTATCAAACTAACCATCACGCTGTTTCTCCGCAGGGGTAGGCAGAGAAGACCGACCGCTATTCAACTCTGTCTCGGCATACACTCCTTGCTTCATTCACATTCATACATTGCCTCATACACACTCTTCTGATATTGCCTGACTCAAGAATTTGATTCACTTGATAGTGCCCTCGTGTCTTCCTCGGGCGTCCCCGACTTCTACTTCCATTCACTTTGGCGTAATATATTCTTTTACACTCCTTTCTGCGTTTATTCGCTTTACACGCCCAAACCATCTAAGCGTTCCTTTCTTGATCCTATTCTTAACAATTGTTCGTGACCCTTAGCTTCTAGCAAATTGTTTTTTTTTTTAAATTAATCTGTTAATATAAACACGCACTTTTATACCCTTGGAGTGACAATGTATGGAGAGAGAGCTAATTATTTTTACCCAACCTGTACAAACTTGCGATAAATCACTTTCTCCAGGTTTTCACGTCGTACACTATGAGTGAGAAAGAGACAACAAATATAATACACCGCTTCTACGTACTGTCACGATGATCTTGGGCTCCTGGGTCACCGCGGGACTCCGCCCACATTTTTTATTATGCCACTAAACTTGACACAACTAAACGGTTTTTTAGGTTATATGTTTTCGTTGATAACAATACTGTGAAAAAGTGGTTATACGAATAAACAAAAACATTATGTCGATGTGTGCTATGAATGGATGTATAAATACCCTAGTCTTAGTCTTAGCCACGCCCAGGTCCGCCGAGTCCGGTAAAAATCATCAAAAACTGACTACACTGCCTTGGATAGATACCACTCTATATACTCTAAGGTTATTCCCATATCTGAACCTTTTTCTTCCGTGATTTATGATAACGATCATGATTTTAGACAGTTTTGTATTATTTTCTCTTTGTTATATTAGGTTAGATAATTTATTGGGAAGCGCACTTGAGGTGAACCATCACAAAAGTGCGATAATATGTTTATTTATTTATAAATTAACGGACTAAAATCCAAATACAAAAATACATATAAAACACGAAATAGAAAAAAGAGTAACAGAGAAGGAATAGCATATACATTAAAATAAATGAAGCGATGACAAAAATAAGGCAAAATAAACATAAGAGAGAACATTCAAGCCATGGTCTAGTCAAAGTTTTGGTAGAGTCGTAAAGAATGACGAAAATCATTTAGACTGCTACCAAAAATTTCAAGACCATGGCTTGATAACTCAAGCCTGTTAACACAAGTCTTGACATTCTGGACATTGGAGAATTATACCCATAATTAGTATTGTGATGATTGAGGAACAGCAATTCATTGTTTCTGCGTCTACGGCAAGGAATGTTGAACTGGATAAGTCGCAACAGAGAAGGTGGGTCGATAAAACAATTAATGATTTTGTAAATGAAAATTAAATCGAAGTCTTCTTTCCTACGCTTTTCTAATGAAGACATTTTCAATAATTGTTCAATAAATATACTGTTATTATTATTATTACAATTGTTGGGTTAACGTTTAAAAAAATACGCTCGGCAGCAGTTTGGACTCTGGTGCGGTGATCACCATTAAAAAAATGTGAGGAAAAATTTACCTTAGTTCGGGCACGCGGACACGCCCGCGACGCGCGTCTGTCGGTTTAGTTCCGCGGCTGTTTGCGGTTAAAAGAGTCGGCGGTGGTGTTGACCCAATTGTGGCGGGCGGTTATTTCGGGCGCGGAATGTACGCATTAATACATTCGTCAAATCGTACATTGATCAAACGAGGTAATTATGCATCTCCGCGGAGAGCCGCTCCCACAGTCGGCTGCATCCGCGCGTGAACGCCGATTTCTCAGTAACGATATAAGGAGGTACAGCTAATATTTTAACCTGTACAAATTCACGATAAATCACTTTCTTCGGGTTTTTACGTCGTGAACCGTGAGAGAGAAAGAGATAAGACAAGTTTTCACACAATATAGCTCCGCTTTTAGGTATAATAATAATAAAGTTTTATTGCAGAAGGTGTGCAGGAGTAGTACAATGCAATACCTTCCATAATTGATAATAATACATAATAATAACAACATAAAAGTTGTAATACACACAATAATAATATTAACACATTGTAGTCGGGCGCCTCGAAAAATAGACTCTAGCCTATGGCGGGCGTTTTTTGCGATTAGCGCAAAAAATATATCACTTTCTTAAAATTGACACAATTTATAAACCAAATAATATTTTCGATTGAAATTTTCAAAGAAATCATATATGACATTTGATCATCATAAATAAATTATAATTGCTTTGATTACGTTTTTTTTAGTTATCCTCATAATTTCACCACATTTTAAAGCTGAATATTAAAACCTGATATTAATTTAGTAAATAGAATTCAATATTCAATATTTGAAAATTCCATGTAAAAGATAACATGATTATACATATCATATTGTTATATAATAAATAATAATATATATTTGCCATGCCCGCAATTTTACAATCGCTGGATGTGTGAAATCTGATCGCGTAAATACTTGAAAAACAGTGCCGCCGAAGGCGAAACACTCAACAATAACTCATGAGTTTAATTGCTTGTTGTCAAAAGGGTCTTTTGCGGTTGCCTCGCCCTAATTGAAGAGCCCATTCCACTTATGAATCATAGTATTTACATTCTTTTCAAGGAATCAGTACACTTCATATGTTGATAATCCATCACACACTATAAGTGCATGTATCACATAACTTCCTCCAAGTATATGCTTGTATATAACAACAATGACAATTGAGTAAACAAATAATAAAAATACATGTAAAAAGCAGTGGATGATTGGTAAGTACTTACGAAAAACTGGTATTGCAAAGGATTACAGTACAATCATCGCACACTAGCCAATCCGGACAAGGCATCTCAAATAACGTCGACAGACTGACGCCTAGCACCCAGGTAGCAAATTACCATTCAAGGTGTTTTATTTTACGATGATAACAAACCCGTGAAATGCCGTTTCCCGCCAAAAACCGACAGTCAACAAAAACGGCATTTGCTGTGTCAAGTAGTCGACCGAAAGTCCGCGAAAAACGGCAAATGCCGTGTCCCGCAATCTACCGACAGTCCGCGAAAAACGGCAAATGCCGTGTCCCGACTTCAATATGTTAAATAAACATAAATTCATAAGAAAAAAAAATAAAATCAAATTGAAATATGAATGGAGGATATTAGGTCTCATTTCTGCAAAACGCCACCAAGAGGGAGTCCATCCTGGCAGCGATAAGATTGATAGGGCCAATATCTTACTTTCCACGTGCTAAAAAGGGTACGGATCCCATGTATGTAAGCATGTTCTCCGTCTCCCGCGTCATCGCCCACCACGTTTTGTTATGCGATATAACATGACATAACTCAACGGTTTTTTTTAGTTATATCCTGCATTAATTTTTGTTTTTACAATACCGTGAAAAAGTGGTTGTACAAATAAACAAAAACATTTTGTCGACATGTGCTATGGATGGATGTATTGATACTCCAGCCCTAGACACCCTAGTCAGGCAAAAATCATCAATACTGACTGCACTAGCACCTCCTGGTATATTATTGCTCTGAGGTCATAACGCATTTAATTCGTATAAAATTAAATATAGTTTATTTGCGGCACTTTCCAGAGTGGAAGATACCCTAAGTATCGCCCTGGTGAAAGACCACCATTCAGAATCGAAACGTTGTTTGAAATGGCTTTAGCCGTGTTTGGTGACCGTATCTGAATAGCCAGGTACTTCTCAACCTCACAACATGCCCCATTTGAAGATGCCATAGTCATGACAATATTTGGATATTTTGTATAGCGCCGTTTTTTTTGTGAAAAATCACCCCAAGGGCGTTGTAAAAATCTTAATTCCTAGACCGCTTCTTATTATTGACTACATATGGCATATTAATGTATTTTTTACTATGTAGAGAGATAAAATACAGAAGCAAACTTACTTGGCAGGTCACTACAGATAAACACTACTATTCTAGTAATTACTAGTTAGCTAGAAAGATATGGTTTTGCACTCAGAAGACATTATATTGACTAAATTCTTGGATTAAGAATATACATGGAGAGGTACCTTTGCGAAACAGTGTAGGTCAGGACGGTTGACCTAATACTGACTCGATAGAAAGAGACAAAGATACATTACACAAAACGATATCAATGCACCATTAAAATGATTTATAAAGCCAAAATATCACACAAACACTAATAACAGAAGGTTTGCCTAAATAATGATGGAAGCTTTTTGTTGATTTTATGTCTTTATATCATTAAAAATGTGTGATTTCTAAAGTTCGGTCAAAAATATTTAAAACTGTCGAAATATCTCTGAAAACCTTAGTTGCACTAAACCAAGTCAACAAGACAAGCCTTCGAAACACGCTTCATATAGCTATCTCTTCCGCACACACATATTCTTTGAATGGCTATCCTTTTCGTACGCGGGTGAAACATTTAGTGGTGCTACATTAGTGGTGCTACATTTTTCGTAAGATTTGTATGAATATGACGTGTCTTGTATTTTATGTCTATGCTGAAAAGTAATGTTTTATAATCTTTGTTTGGTCTTATTTAAACATTCACGCATAGCACATATCACCATCTCGTTTGTTTTATTTGTATAACACTGCAAGTTTTTTAATCAACACAAATATAGGTAATAACCTCGAAATCCTTTGACGTAAGTTATGCGACTCGATGATGTGAAGTTAGCGCGGACGGAGACCATTCTTACATACTTAAAAGTGTTGCAATATTATGTGACGTCTTTTCTTGCCTCTTTCTCTCTCATGGTAGACGACGTAAAAACCTAGAGAAAGTGATTTATCGCAAATTTGTATAGGTTGGGTAAAAATATTGGCTATCTCTCCATGTATTTCTTACTCCAAGGCTAAGTTAGAGTTAGTATTTTATAACAGAAGAATAAAGCTGGGTGTACTTTTGTACAGGAAATCAGGTGGCAAAAAAAAAACGTTTTAGTAAATTTCAAGTACGAATGTTGTAAATAATTATACATACTAATGTATATGTTGGTTACCACCAGGTGGACAGATAGAAAGTTATTGAAATAAATAGTATTGCTACCATTAGCTGCAATGTATGTAATAATGAAATCTTAGATGTAAGTTACTAGTTATAAGTTATACTCAGTAAGTTACAAGCCATAAGTCCTTATTGTAAGTCACTAGTTGAAAATATTAGTTGTAAGCCATTAGTAATAAATCTTAACTGTAAGTTTTTAGTTATAAGCTTAAGTGATAAATTATAGGTTAGATAAATTAATTTGTAAAGCGCCCTTGAGGTGATTTTCCCACAAAAACGGCGCTATAAAAGTAATCCATTTATTATTATTAATGTTACCTCTAAATGCCATCATGTTGAGATGTTCACAGTGGTAGATGCTAGATACAGAATTGAAAATTAGCTTGAAATGACTTTAGCCGTGTTTGGTGACCAGATCTAAATAGTCGGGTACTTCCTAACCTCCCACTATCACCAGTCGCACAACATACCCCCAATTGTGGGATGCTATAGTCTCACTGGCTCCAGACGATTGGGAGCAGTTGGGACTCTTGTGCGTTTTTGCATACTAACTCCACGCAGGAGATTCATCTTTAGGAATGCTGTGTAATGGGTTTTTTTTTTTAGGAAAGTCTTAGAAGAGGCTCATATGGTAGGAGGGAGAAAATACAGACCGGCAAATCATTTCACATCCGAGCTGTTGAACAGAAGAACTAGTCGTAAAAGCGACCCGTTCTAACGTGTCGAATGTCTTAACCGTGGGCAACTCTTGAAATGACTACGGCCGTGTTTAATGACCAGATCTCAATGGTCAAATTCTTCCAAACCTTCCTCTTCCCCATCTCCATTCAGCTCCATACCATGCTCCAATCGGGGGTGCCATAGTCCCCCGACTCCGGTAGTTGGGGGCCCTTTGCGGTATCACCTTATTTTTTATGTGAATAGTGCACATGAGTCACAGGTGATTTTTCACAAAAACGGCGCTATACAAATTATCCAAATATGATTAATTGTTCCGAGCCAGCGGGACTATGGCATCCCCAATTGGGGTATGTTGTGAGGCTGACGGCAGCGGAGAGGGGAAAAGGTGAGGAAGTACCTGACTATTCAGATTTAATCACCAAAACACTTCTAAAGCCGTTCCAAATAACGTTTCGTTTCAGAATGGTGGTCTTTCACCAGGGCGATTCTGAGAGTATCTACCACTCTAACAATTTAAAAATGAATGTGTTTCGCCATTTGTAATATAGTCGAAACGGCGACAGAGGCCGGTTATCTTTTAAAATATATAAGTTAAAATATCATAAAGTCAAAAAAGAAAGTTAAATAATTATCCACTTGTAAACTGTACAAAGTAACCGATATAAAATAAATAAAACTAAAAAGAGAGTGGACATGTTTTGTAGCGCTGTTTAAAATGTCAATGCATCCAAGGCGGAAGTAGTCCAACAAAGTATGTTTCCTAATCTGTGCACTTTTTGCATCTTTCCGGAAGTGCCACTCTTCTCCCGTTCTAATGCACTTCCGCTGAACGAATTCCCCATTAAAGAATGTCGGCCTGTTATTGAACGGGCAAATAATGTGCTGTAAAGTTTTGTGATGCGTAGATCGCCGTGCTCCCGACGGGCCCCAGCGGCCAAATTCGCGTGAAAGTATTTTCTTTTTATTTGATGGAAGATTTAAATGTATGTCTTCCGAATTAATTTATATCGATTTAAATCATATGAGGCCTGTAGAAACAAACACGGCTAAGTCCATTGACTACAGTTTTCGAGGAAGAACAAAAAACGTTTAATTTAAAAATTACTTGTGATACTGTCACTAAAATAAATTCGACAAATAGTACCTACTAAAAACATTAATTTTCTTCTTGATACATTAGTTTAACTGGTGCGAAACAAAAAATATATTCAAATTATTAGTGGACTTTGCCGTGTTTGTTGTTCACATTTGACAACTGCCGCTTTTGTTATCAACACAACTGGACTTTGCCAGTTTTGAAATGGACACGTTTTTTCACAAGGTTGCAGTCAAAGTCAGTAACAAAATAGTTTTACATTTAAAAAATTATTTATTTTGATAGAAATACAAAACAATAATATCTCACAAAATATTTTGAAAAAAGTTTGTAAGTTATGGTGACCTAATTAATAATTAAAAAAAAAAAAAACTAAAAAATCGAAAGAAAAATTAGAAAAGAATAATAACTATTATTCTGATATTTTTTTATATAAATTTGTTTTAAAGATTTAATAAGATATGAATGCGGAATAATATTCAAGAGCAGGAAGATTTCTCCAGTTATCACCGAAATGCTTGGTCAAAAGATAGTTGACATCTCTTACTTTTAACGATTTCAAAACAACTTTTCCGGGTTCTATGTTGCTTGGAATTATTATTGATTCATTTTTGTTTTTCATACAGCAATGATTTCTACAATATTAATGACATTACAATAACTACTAATAAAGTAATCATATTATTCAATAAAACTCTAAATCGTAAGTAAAAACTCATTTATTTTACCACTATGCTGTTTAGTAACTAAAAAATTATGTCCATAAAAATAACAAGAAACAAAAGTTCAACATGCACGTCAGCGGACATTTTCGGTAATTTGCGAAATTGTCAATATCTCAACTTTTACAAAAACAATTTTTTACAACAACAAACCGCCATCTTGAAAACAGCTATTTACAACGCTCCTATTGGTCCGTTTGAAAACTGCCGTCTTTGATTTGGAAAGAAGTGGACTTTGCCGAGTTTGTTATGGAACTCAATTTTAATCCGTAAAAATAAATGGTTTAGAGCCGTGTTTGTTAAGAAAGCAACATTGCATCATGAAGCATTTTTTACTCTTTCGAACCTCATATTTAACTCATTTTCCATTATCGGAATTATTTGAAAATATTCAAAACAAAGAAATATCCAGCGTTATTTTAAAAGAACTGTGGTAGCGAAACTTAAATAATTAAAACGCTTTGAATAATAATAAAATTTTACCTATATCTGATAGTATTAATACGCTAAGCCGTCTTCTGTACCTCGCCGCGTGGGCCGTTAATGTCTCCAAAAACAATACTGGTAATTATCGCTCACACGTAAAAAAGTTCGCAATTTTATTCTGATTACGCAACTTCGCAATTTACTCACCATGTCCGTTTTGACGTGTGTATCAAGACTAAACTAGTATTTATGAATACATGTATATTTTCTACAAAAAATGCATGATATTATTACTATTTATTTATTACGTCAAGCCAACACGCTTTGGTTGGGCATGGTGATTTAAAAAAAAAGTTTTGTTTAACCTTTCCGTACCTGAAAGTAAAAATCTAATGTACGACCCGAAGGGGGTGACGTAGTTGCCCCTTTTGATCTTGCTTATTAGAGCGTTTTTACAACATAATCCTAGGTAATTTGTTTTTGGTAATACTTAGGCCTTTCGCACACGGGGCAACCGAAACCCAACTAAAACTGGTTGGCGACCGAACTTCGCTCACGATCCTACTAAAGTTGCTACAATTTCAGTCACTATCCCATCTCATGAAAAACTCCTACTACGATGGTACACATATAGTCAGGTTATTCGTTTTTCTTTTTATAGTTTAAATCTCGCATTGCGCTGTGTCATTGTCATCTTGCACTCAAAAATGTCTACACGCGAATAATCATAAATATAAGGGTATTTTTCGACCTCCCGAACCAATTTGATGTTTTCTTGCTCGGACATGTTGCGAATTTCTCGAAAATAGCTCGCAACTACAGCGCAACTGGAAACTGCAATCGACTGCAACATCGAGTGCGGATCCCCATTGAAATACACCGGAGAGCAACTTGAGTTGCAAACTGTTTTTTTTTATTTATTTTTTTATTACCCCGTGTGCCAAGGGCCTTAGAGAGATATTTATTCACAACATTTCAGTAATCTTTATTTAAGAAATCGGACAAAACTTTCATTCGAGGTGAAATTATAATCCCCTTTCGCAACGGGGGTGTTAACACCAATTTATTGTATATATCGTCATCTAGTTTCTGTTTATCCTGAATCTTCATCAGGATTGTATAAATACATATAATATGTTTGGTCTTTTGTTGAACGTACCTCGGCAGGAACCCGACGCTTTGGACCGCTTGAACAACTAACCTTAAGTAATTTAGTCGACTAGGATGTTCATTATACCTCAGCTGGTAACTCATTGAAGTTGTGAACTTGTGAAATTGCAAAGACAACAATACGAAACGTTTACCTTTTGTATAATAACACCACAAAGCAGATTGGACGGGAATAATTCAGAAGTTTTTTTCACCACAGACCTATGAAAAGATTGAATAGACTTGGTTAACTAGTTTTCGTTTTTTGACCCCAAATTAAAATTAGCTATAAATCGATTGTGTTTTTATAAACAGGATATTTAGTAAAAGTGGACGTAATATATTTGTCTTAAATATTATGTATTTCAAGAAATACTTTTCTGTGTTTTTTTTTATTATCATTTCCGCGTAAATAAGGTTTGAATTTCTTAAAGGTTATTCTTGTTCAATTTGTCGTTGAATAAGAATTGCTGCCAAGCTTCTCGTGCGGGGTTTTGTCTCAGCAAAATTATTTTTTTGTTTACGGACTATTGTCCATTAATAACACGAAATTACATAAAAAGGCATCGTACATACGAGTACACACAAATAAATAAATAATATAATATTTAAATAAATCAATTCTTTAAGAATTACAATGGTTTTGAAGGATAGATTCTATAAATTGCTTGCTTTATCAGATTGACAAAAAAAAGTTTTATCAGATAGATTCTCAAAATTATGACCTTTCTCGGCAAAATAAATCTATGTTCGTTGAAAAAAATTAAGATCTTTTTAATTAAATTTAAAAAATATATTTTTAATTATATATATTATCATGTATGTATTTTGTTATCATACATAATCAACATTTTTTACTTAATTATATATAATATAATCCTTATAATGTCTAGTTTGGGATAAAAGAGAAAATTCAAAAAATGAATATCATTTAGAGATGGTCGATATTCCTGTCCCGGTTAAAAGGAACCGGTTCCTAGCCGGTCACTGGAACCGTCGATATTATTACTCCGAGGAACCGGTTCCAAATTTTCGCAAATAAAAATATCGTTATCCGTTGTCCGTTCTTTTCGTGTTTTTTGGGCGAGAACCAGTTCCAGTTCTTTTGTTTTCAAATCTCTACCGACTAGTACTTTTTTCGGCGAGGAACTTTTGGCGATTTGCTAGTACTTTCCGAAAAAATCTCCTTCGTGGAACTTCTCTGGCACCAGGAACCGGTTCCAAAAAGAACTGGATAAATAACCGGTTCAGTGGTAGATACTCTAAATATCGACCTGACCGTCAATGTTGCTTTAAATGGCTTTAGCCGTGTTTGGTGACCAGATCTAATTAACCAGGTACTTTCCAATCTTCCTTTTCCCCATCTCCTTCCCCTCCCCACTACCTTCAGCCGCACAACATACCCCGATTGGAGGACATGAGACGGTTGAGAGCAGTTGAGACTCTTGTGCGGTATTCACTGTAAAAAAAACATTTATAATTATGTTGGTGTAAAGTGTATTTTGATTTTTTTTTCGTAAATTTCGTTTATATAATATACGAGGCCTGTTCAAAAGAAAAGCTGAATTTTCGCGGGCTGTGTACATTCGATTATCGATTTTTTTGTTGTTGTTATGTTGGTACACATATGTTTATCATATGTTAGCATTATCAGCCATTTTGGATTAGTGGTTTGTTTTTGACAACTGGAAAGGTTAGTCACGTTTTTGTGTGTTCTTCGATTTTTTACTTTTGAAAAAAATGGATCAAAGAATAAAATTCCTGATTTGTTTTTCCACAACTCCAGGACGCTCATCGTCATTAACATCTTGATAAAAAAAAGTTTTATCAGATAGATTCTCAAAATTATGACCTTTCTCGGCAAAATAAATCTATGTTCGTTGAAAAAAATTAAGATCTTTTTAATTAAATTTAAAAAATATATTTTTAATTATATATATTATCATGTAAACAAATGTGTACCAACATAACAAAAAAAAAAATCGATAATCGAATGTACACAGCCCGCGAAAATTCAAATTCACCTTTTCTATTGAATAGGCCATGTATGTATATGATAATAAATATTTATAATTATAAAAAATATTAAATCTAGCTCTACAAAATAAACTTTTTAAAAATAAATAAATTGTGATGTTTTGAAGGATTGTTGGAAATATCTCTAGTGACAATCTTCATCAGATTGATTCTGAAAATTGTTTTCTGATTTGTAAAAAAATTGCGATATTTGGTAAAAATACACTTCATTTTATTTTGTTCTACTCGCAAACCTACTAGCAATTCTTTTTACTAAACGTGTTGTCGTTTTGTTGCAGGCTCCACGAAGAGATCGAGCACTTCTTTGCGTACATGAGCCCCACGCCCACGGAGCACCTGGTGCGGGGCCACACCGTGCGGCGCATCGCCTCGGTGGTGCGCCGCCTGTGGCCGCACGCGAAGGTCGAGGTGTTTGGCTCCTTCCGGACCGGCCTCTACCTGCCCACCAGCGACATAGACCTCGTCATCATAGGTGAGTCGCGCGCACTCCTGTTCCTCTCGCGTTAGGCGGTTCCAACCAACCCCGCGGACTGTTGGCTGGAGTCAAGAATAGCAAACACTCGGGCTACAGGAGATCTGAAGAGAATCAACTAATTCCCGATGACAACGCTGGTGGCCTTATGAAAGGGACTGGGCCACTTTTCGGGGGAATGCGGTGAAACATGATATATATATCGTATTGTAGATTTTTTTATAGTGAATCCCGCACAAGAGTCCCAACTGCTCTCGACCGTCTAGAGCCAGTGAGACCATGGCCTCCCCAATTGGGTTATGTTGTGAGGCTGAAGGTAGTGGGGAGGGGAAGGAGATGGGTAAGATGAAGGTTGAGAGGTACCTGGCTATTCAGATCTGGTCACCAAACACGGCTAACGCCATTTCAAGCAACGTTTCGATTCTTAATGGTGGTCTTTCACCAGGGCGATACTCGGAGTATCTACCACTCTGGAACGTGCCGCAAATATACTTTATACTATTTTACATGAATTAAAAGTGTTATCGACACGTATTAATTAAATAAAAGCTAACTGCGCAACCCGGGTTTGATCACATTTAATTCATATAAAATGATGTATAGTATATTTTCCGTACCTTCCAGAGTGGTAAATACTAGTATCACCCTGTTGAAAGAGCCACGTTCTTCCCAACTTTTCTCTTCTCACCTCCTTCTCCCCACTCCCTTCAGCCTCACAACATACCCCAGTTGGGGATGCCATAGTCTCGACGGTTGGGAGCAGCTGGGACTCTTGTGCGGTATCGACTACAAAAAATAGTTTTTTTAATGTGAATACTGCACCAAAGTTCAAACTAACCGGAGCCAGTTGTACTATGGCCTCCCCAATTGGGGTATGTTGTGAGGCTGAAGGGAGTGGGAAGGGGATAGAGAAGAGGAAGGTTGCAAAATACCTGGCTATCCAGGTATGATCACTAAACGTGTGTATTGTCATTTCATGCCAGGTTTCAATTCTGAATGGCGATCTTTCACCAGGGCGATACTGATAGTAGATATCTACCACTCTGCATATTATAACTGCGGCAACTTTTGGAAATGATGCAGCCGGGAATTCAACCTATGACCCGAGCCATTGATTATCATTCAACGTGGTGTGAACGCTATACATATAGTATAGTAAGTGTATGTTGTATGTGTTCATCTGTAGTTCCTGATTTCACTATCGGAAAAATAAAACTACAATCACTGTTCGTATTTATTGAATTGTGCCATTTTATTAATTATGACTAAACCAATATTATATTTTCTCCGTAGTGACCAACTGGATTAGACAAGTTTTTTTTTACTTATTGCGTTTTAAAAAATACTCACAATTCCGATAATATGTAAATTAGATAATGTTCCATATTGCCCAGTTGGTTACACCCCGCTCACGAATGGTTTCTAATGAAGTCTCCGTCTTTGCAGGAAATTGGGAAAAGCTGCCGCTGCGAACGTTGGAGCGGGAACTCGTGGACAGGGAAATAGCCGAGACCAACTCCATCAAGGTCCTGGAAAAGGCCACCGTCCCGATCGTCAAGATGACGGACAAGTTCTCCGACGTCAAGGTGGACATCTCCTTCAACATGAGCTCCGGCGTCAAGAGCGCCGAGCTGATCAAAGAGTACAAACAGAAATACCCCGTTCTCGCCAAACTAGTCATGGTCCTCAAACAATTCCTCCTCCAGCGAGATTTAAACGAGGTGTTCACCGGCGGAATCTCCAGTTACTCCTTAATCCTCATGTGCATAAGCTTTCTCCAGCTACACCCGCGTCCCGAGAGGCTCAACGGAAACGTAAACCTCGGCGTTTTACTCATCGAGTTCTTCGAGCTGTACGGACGCAAGTTCAACTACGTCAAAGCGGCGATTCGCGTGAAAAACGGCGGTTGCTACGTGTCCAAAGATGAGATTCAGAAAGAGATGAACGACGGATACAGACCGAGCATGCTGTGTATAGAGGATCCGCTCACGGCGGGGAACGACATTGGTCGGTCGAGCTACGGCGCGCTGCAAGTTAAATCGGCGTTTGATTACAGCTACATCAAGCTGCATCAGGCCGTCACGCCGGCGTTGGATAGTTTTATATTTGACTGTAATAAGAATTCCATACTGGGTAGGATAGTGCGCGTGACGGATAACGTCCTGCAGTACCGGAGGTGGGTTCGCGAGACCTTCGAGGCGCGCTTCCTCCGGACCACGGCCCCCCCCCTCACCCCCAGCCTGACGTCTTCCGGAAGCGATTCCTGTAACACCGACAGCGATCTGGTGAGATTCTATTATTATCCAAAACATCATCTCGCGTACCATATCTGAATTGTTTCTCTTTTAATTTAACTAAAAACTAGATGAGTCAAGACATACAACAATCTGGAATTTCATTGCAGCATTGCACATAGTATGATACAGTTCAATTACGGCAAGGAGAACATTTGACTTGAATCTTTTTGTTAATTCTTACTTATCTACTCCTCTCGCACTCAACTTTATTTCCCCTCAAATCTCTTGTATAGCGTTTACTAGCTTTCGAGATTCTTTGAAAACCATCATTTCGTATTATTTATTTTTGTGTTTTATTTGTCCAACAGTTTGGTCGTGGGCAAGTGGGTCGCGTGCTAGTTGAGTAGGTTAAAGAGTCCAGGGTTCACTTTGCGGCTTCCGGCGGGAGGCAAGTCACAGTTGTACAGAATTATAATAATAACTACATATTCCTATTGTCTCCTAACAGTTAACAGTTGAACAGATGTTTGGTCTGCTGAACTAAAATATGTATTTAACCAAAGGGTGCCGGCTACCTTGTGAAGTCACTTGCTTTCATCTTTACTCTGTATTTCTTGGATTGTGTTGTCCCCAGCGTGATGCGGGGCTAAGATTGAGTGGTGAAGCTTGTTCAATCTGTGTTCCAGCCATCGCCGCTATTATTCTTCAGTGTCTTTCGCTCTGGTTCTCCGAATCTATTCTAAACCACCATTTACAACTTTTGATTTTTCTCCAGGAATCTGAAGAGCAGCCCAACTCCCCCAACAACAACAGCAGCAGCACTATCGTGTGTCCCTCTCCCTCGGCGCCCCCCCTCCACACGCTCGGCCCGTCCACGCGCCAGCCCCCGCCCCGCCAGGACTTCCCCCCCATGCTCTACCATCACAACGTTCAGCCAATAACCACTGCCGCAACGCTCGCCAACCTGCAAAACCACCAACATCAGTTGCATCAGCTGCCGCCTCCGTCTTGCAGCGTGTCGGAACCCGACAGCCGAGGGAGTAACATGAGAAACGTAATGCACCAAGCGAAGCAGCGTCGTTACAATTCGTCGCAAAACGTCGCCGTGGCAAAAAAACCAACCGGCGAACATCAAAATCAACAGCAGCAACAAAACGGCGGCAGGTTTTCTCCCGGACGAATAAACAACCACGCTCCGTTCAACGCCAATAGTAATAATAGCTCTAGTAATAATTCCATGCAGGGCGGCCGGCCCAACAAGAAGCGAAAGCCGTACGGCAGCGTCGCGTCGCATCACAACTCTGGAAACAACAACAATAATATGCAGCACGGGGCAGGGAACAGTGGGAAAAGGCAGCAGGAGTACGCCGGTCGATGATTCCGGAGAAGGCGCCCCGCAGTTAAGGAGCTCTAGGGGCGTTGGAGAGGAATTTCTAGTGACGCAGTTGAATGTCGGACAGTTGGATGTCAATCGGTTGAATCTTATATATTTCTAACTAGGTGCGTATTCAATTACTCCTACATTTTTATGTTGAACATTCGTCTTGTCGATTGCCAAACATACGTCAGTCAATTGTTGAACATTCCACTGTTGATTGTTAAACATTTAACTATTGACTGCTAAAAATTTTGTCTGTTGAATGTTAAAAATTTCGTCTGTTGAATGTTAATCATTCGCCTGTTGAATGTTAATCATCTGCCGATTGTTGAACATTCGTCAGTAGATTGTATATTCATCTGTTAATTGTTGAGCATTCAATTGTTGACTGTGAAGCACTTTACTGTTGAATGTTAGGCATTTTTTCTGCTAAACGAATTGACCAACATTTAAAATTAAACTGAAACATTTTTCTATTTTTAACGATACAATCATTATTGTTTTCTTATCAATTGAATTTTAAAAAATCAAGACTTTTACTGCACATAGCTTAATTGATCGAATAAAATGATTTTTTCTCCTTTTAACCATAGTTTTGACGTAAGTCACCTTGGTAGTAATTAACTTACAAAACTTTTGAGTAGGTAATGAACATGACAAATTATTACAAATTTATTTTTCATTATTATCACTTTGAAAATATTTGTTCACATATTAAATTCTCGTCAACTCTCTTTATATAGTATTAATATAATATTTGTAGAAAAATATTATTTTTTTGAAATTAGTTTTAACCCATACAAATGTTTGGGGTTATCAAAAGGAAGAATCAATAATAATCGTACATTGTTATTATTTTGGAATTACAATTAACTGAAACCAAAAATATTATAAAACCGAAGATATGACGCTAACTACTATAAAATATAATAATGTTTTTGATTTCATCTAAACAACGGCTAAAATGAATGATATTATTACAAAAGCAATTAAACGCCGTAAAATTTCCATAGCAAGTGGCAATAACTTTGCTTTGGTTGTTTGTTACTGGAGTTTTCATTTTTTACTTCAATTTAAAACACATCAGTGATGCGATAAATAATATGCTCTCAGATTCGGCAACTGTCACATTCGAGTGTCTACCAACGGACATTTAAACCAGTGTATATATATAGTTATTTATTTATAAAGTGGCGCACACACTGAAACATCAACCCCATTGTATTATAAAATGAAGGCGAGTGCTTAAGTCAAAAACAAAACAAAAAAATAAAAACAGAAAAAACTCTATGGTAATAATTTAATGAGGTAGGTAAATGAATGTAGGTTGTAAAAAGGAGGATTTAGTTGTTAGAACTTTTTTCTTAGATATAATGAAAGACCCCACCCTTTCCGGGACAGACTAGTTAAGTTAGATATATAATGTACCATTATTTAATCTGACCATCACTAATGATAAAACAGAACCCTGTCCATCTTCGCCAATTTGACCGTATCCTGTTGATCTTTGCCAATGATTAGATGGAATTCCGTTGATCTTTGCCAATGATTAGACGAAATCCTGTTGATCTTTGCCAATGATTAGATGGAATTCCGTTGATCTTTGCCAATGACTAGACGAAATCCTGTTGATCTTTGCCCATGATTAGATGGAATTCCGTTGATCTTTGCCAATAATTAAATGAAATCCTGTTTATCTTTGCCAACAGTTTGACAGATTCTGTTAATCTTCGTCAATGATTAAACAGTTTTCTGTAATTCGTTGGAGAGCGAGTTGTCCATGGAAAAAGTAGATACATTATGTCGAAACCCAATTCTTTGTGTACATCATTTTTTTAACTATGGTTTCGATGTGAAGATTTCATCGCAAAGCTAATATTAAAAAATATATGAATTACACATGTTCCTTAAAAATAACGCCATTTTTTCACATGCAATTTATCATACGTTGTGTTTTTCTTACTGGCATCAAATTGTTAATAACCCAATCCAACTTCAAACTCCAACCCTTGGACATTTAACTATATTCCCAATTTGCAAATATGATGTATTGCAGCAAAGTATAATTGCATGACGTTTATTGTTTTTAACCCTTTGAAATAGAATTTGGAAGTTTTCACTTCATGTTTTTACACGTAATGTTTTATTTTTGCTCTCCTAATTTATATTTAAATTATATTTTTGCTCAAATATAAATAATCTCTTTTATGAAATCCGTAGCTGGACCACTTTGTATAATAAAATATTTATACAGATGAGATAATATAAATTATCGTGTAAAAAATTAAACATATCAAATTGGAGCAATGTATATTTTTAATCTCTGGCCAGTTTTAGTCCTTAGAATGAGATATTTTTGGGGAAGTCTTATTTTTTTAATTCACGCTTCATACATAATTCTGAACAATATTGCATTACAAAAAAAACATTGTACTTTCTGCAAATATTTATTTATTTTTAAATTTAAAGTTTTGATGCCATAAAAGGAAAAAAAATCACCTATTTGAAATTGCTACAAAGTGTTGTAAATTCAGTTACTGCGTTATTTACAAATTAGTGTTATTAAATTATTAACTGGTTTAAAATATATGAATATAAGCGGAGGATGGTCCAACATATTGTTACTACCAATTGCGTCTTTCATGTATGTAGGTAGAAAAATCTGTTTAAAGTCTAAAAATCATCACCATAAGACCCAATCTAAAGAATTCCTAAATACGTCATAAGTCACGATCTAAAGAATTCCAACTCAACATCATAAGTCACGATCTTAAAGCATTTATAATTTGGACACCGGTCACAATCTAAAGAATTCCAAACTTGTCACCATAAGTCGCGATCTAAACAATTCCAACTGAACATCACAAGTCGCGATCTAAAGAATTCTAACTCAACACCATAAGTCGCGATCTAAACAATTCCAACTGAACATCACAAGTCGCGATCTAAAGAATTCTAACTCAACACCATAAGTCGCGATCTAAAGAGTCAAAATAATCTCCATGGTAAGTCACGGTGTAGAGAATTGGTCTTCACGAGCGGTGACCTAAATAAGAAATCCAAGTCATGATCTAAAATTTGTATTATGGGGTTTTTTCCTAGAGAAGAAAAATAAGAAATTGTGTACAAATGTGAGTTTTGAAGTAGGTAGACTTGTAACATAATTTGGAGTTGTGTAAAGCAATCATTATAGATATTAGATAGAATTATTTGCGGTCCTTCTGTTCCTTGACGTTTTTTGATTGTTGAATTGAACAAAATTTAGTTAGGGATAAAAAAAATACAAGAAAAAGTAAAAAACAAAAAAAAAACTTTTATTTTATAATGTGTTTTGAATAGTTCAAAAATATATACGAGTGGGATTTTTACCCTTGGCTTAGATATTTTTTCTATACAAGAGTATTACTGTTTCATTCATGTCTGCTAATAATATTTTGAATTAAAATCAATTATTCGTGTTCTGTATCAAGTTATGCTGGCAACCTTTGAATTTTATTTAAACTGGTCAACTTTTGGAAAAGTGGAAAAAATTTCAATAAACAATATCAGTGCCAAAAATTTCTCACTTCATTTTTTTTAAATATTAATTATCCTTATGTATGCCTTCCAGTTTATAAAGTTAAGTTTTATTTCCACCTTCCAGATTATTTTATAGGATCGTTATTTAAAAATATACAATTTGTCGATCCTTTTCAGTAGGTATAATTTTATTAAAAATCCCATCTGGTAATTTAAAAATATTTTCTTTTCTGAAGTTATCGTTTATCATTCATAGTCAAAACCAAAATCATTGGTATCCTTTAAAAAACATAATTTTGATTCTGAAAGGAGTAGAATAGCCAGAATGATTACATTTTCAAAACAGGTATGTATCTAAAAGCAATGTTTCAACTTGTGGCGTTCTAAAACTTGTATGTTCACTCTGCTATAAATATCAACCCCTCGGTGGCCCTAAACAAGTTCAAAGCATAGGGCGACAATTGACTAAATTCGCTACTTGTTTTAGTTGTCGTCAACTTTTAAAATAGCCTGAAATCCAACAATCCTTTTATTAACATTTGGAAAATGAATGTTCAAGATGGATAGTTTTATAGTATGTCACATCAAATTTAATAATATGTGTTCTTGCTCAAAATAGTTCATAGCAAATGCCTTACAGGACGGATGTGATCGAAGCAATAATATAATTTTACCTCGTTGCGTTTAAATTCAAATGAGGCGTAATCGTTGTTAATTAGTGTAAACTCCTTTGTATGCTATAAATTATACACAATTTCCAGGGAAAAAAAAACCATCTACGAATGCGACGTCATCTAACTAAATTAAACTACTATAAAGTGACCCATACATGACAATAAACGTTGCATGTATCTTTCAACATACTATGTTTCACGCTCGTATAAATGTCTAACTTGGATGGTTTTCAAGTTTCTGCAACTCGGCAATATTGGCTTAGCATTTATTGGTTATTTGTAAAAAGTGTCTTAGCTTATATTATGGCTTGGTTTTTCTTCGATTCTGTTTTATAAACCCTTTTATCGCAAATAAAATTCAAGTAAGAATTTTGATGGGTTTGGACATTATTCGTTGTAAATTTTAATAATTTTTTGCTACATTTAAAATAAGCCAATTGTATTTAAAAACCCTTTCAAACCTCTGAAGAAATTTTACGAGTTATTATTTATATTATCTTAAATTATTAATAATTTAATTTAACATGTAATAAACTTAAAGTTAAAATGTGTAAACGTAATTTAAAGCGCTAGTGAAATTTGTTAATATATTTTTAGTTTTGTTTGTCTGCTAGTCGCAATATAGTCAATAATAATATTATTACTTTTAAATATTAATTGTTTACTCATAACTTAAACAGACTTAGATATTTTGTCTCTGAGGCGGATTTCATTGTGCGGTTGCCAAATTATAGTTAGTAAAATCATCAAATAAAAAACAAAAAAATTATGTTTTGCGTGCAAAACTCCCAGCCAAAAATAATGACATTATCAATCAGAAAGAATGTATGATGCACAATAATGTTAATTTTTTGGATTTATTATGTTCATCATGTTCGCTTCTCATCGGGATATAAACCCGCAAATTTCCAGTAGATTAAGCACTTTATGTATATCTATTGGCTTATCATTTCTGATACCTGCATAAAATGCTCCTTTCAATTTTCGTAGCCAACTTGAATCGGTACTATAAATTTTACGTACAAGTGTGAAAACATGTAATTTAAAATTCTTTCACTTATCGCCGTTTATAATTTCTCCGCAGCAAATAAAAACGTACCCCAGTGTGTACATCCACTTATTTAAAGCGTTCTGATTTATTATAAATTTAGCGTACCTATCTTTAATTTGTAATATCTATGTCATTTGATTTAGATTAGTTATTTTAAAATAATTTTAGATTGAATTAAAGAGTGAGTATTCCAAAAAAGGCGAGATGGGTGTTCATGAACGTTCTCAATATTTTTAACAGTTATGAAGTGAAAGTGGTTTTTCAAACTATTTTAAGCTTTTTGTAGAGGTCATACGATTCCCTTCAGTGGAAATGTATTGGCCAAGGATCTTCGCAGTCTAATGCCACAGAAAAAAGACAGTGATTTTATATTTGCCTTTGAAATAACCACAAAAATCAACCACTTATAAAAATATGCATCATTTACAAATTAGCTAGAATAAATATTATTATTATAATTTTGTTTTTCTTAAATCTTAGTATTTAGATAACAATGTCCTTATTCCACGTACACTGCCAGTCGTTATTTATTTATTACCTATATAAACGTTATGGCTGGAGAAGTCTGCAACTCTTACGATGACAGATATTAGTCTTACATAATATTACGTAGCGATAATCAATTTGAAATCAGCCTTCCAAGTTCAAATCTCAAAATAAACCACGGATAAACATTTTAACAACAGACGGTATAATAATATGGAGACACACTCTCGCAATAATTTCATGATTCTAAACGTATTTTTACTCGAACCAAGTTGCTGTTTAAGTGTCATCGCAATTGCTATTTCTCTGCAGTAATTATTATAAATGTCAACAAAAGTTTGAATGCTGCGCGTGAATTCAACAATGATGTCGATATTAGATAAACAAGTATTTATTATGTGAAACATGCTGTAGAAATATTGATTATGTAAAACATGCTGTAAAAAATAAAATGTATGTAAATTACCGTCTACAAAATGTCAAATGAGGTTGCGAACATATTGAGTTCAAAACGCCAAAATCATGGTTCAAATATCGAGTGACCACTTCCTGTTAGCATTTATATGAAAGTATCTTCACATCAGTACAGGTTGTTTTTCTATGTTGTTTTTATCCATGGTGTAGCTAAGTCTGTCCTGAATTCTAGCTTCAAATTACTATTGAGTTCAGATTTACAAGCATTACGAATTGTGACAAACCTTTGGCAGTTTTTTCTTTATTTCCAACTGTCTGTGTATAAAACATCACACGCTGTAGATTCACCATTCATCTAGAAAAGGCAGTTACATTTATTTAAATATTTTGTGTCATAATAAATATATCAAAAGTTATTTTTTTCTTGTTTAGTTTTATTATTTCTCTTTATTCACTGAAATATATATATATTACTTTTTACAGTATTAATCCTAGAATCTGGTGCATATTATCATTTTTATTATTTGTTGAATTTAAATGCTCATTAATAATAATTATTACATAAGTTATTATTTTTTTTCTATTTTATTAAGTTTAGAGTTTTTATTTTGAGCCTGAGCAAAATTTCCCAGCAAACGAGAAGTCTAAAGTAACTAACTATTTATGCGAAGTAAGTTTATTGATAGGAAATTGGCGAATGGACATTTAGAAAGCTACACTTAGTTAAAAGATAAGCCTTAAAATATGAACATTATTTGCCTTATGTGTATTGCGACAAGTCTACTCTAAGCCTCATGCTCATGCAAGTACGGTACGGTACTTAATGCCTAAATTGAATATTCTGGAAGTATATTAGAAACGATCAACCTCACAAAATATAGCAATAATTTTATGAAAAAAACTTCATTTAATATGGTACAAATCTATTTGTCAATGTTGTAATTAACTTTAAGTGGTTTCAGTGTATTTGTAACTTTAATTTAAATATTATCATTTTCATTGTGGTTAGTCATGCATAGGCAGAGCACAAGTTGTACATTTTACACCTATGCCCTAACCTTTGACCCGAGTGACAATCCTTTTGCTATTTCACTATCAATAAATTATTCCTCTAATAAAACTTACTTTAAATTTAGACATACTTTATATTTAAATAGATTCCTAGTTTGCTTCATTGAATACTTATATGTTAAGAGTTTGTTGTATTAGATTACGTGAAATCATTCTGTAAACGTGCTTTATAATTTGGTACTTATATTATTCTTTTAAATCACACCGATATGTTGGTTTTTCCCAGCTTTCCGAGGCTTGCTCAGAGCTCGTTTTCTCTCAAACAAACGGGACTCATTTTTGAATTGATATTAAAAATTTGCATTTATTTCCCAGCGAAAAAATCTCACGAAATTGCATTCTTTAATTACCAACGCTTCCATTAAACATAAATTCAGATACGTTATGTCGGTACAATAGTAATTATCTTGGCCCTACTAGAATAGAAGAATAAACAGTAAATGTATGTTGGCACCCAACAAACAATATTGAAAGATGAACGGTAGAGCCTGCTTGTGCAGACATCAACATTACATTGGTCAACTGATTGTCTATTGAGTTGTAGTTTCCCAGTAAAAAGAGTACATTTCAATTTCTGTCGTATTTGAAGTTCTGCCACAATATTTTGTTTTCGGTAGCAATTTCTATGAAATGATATCATCGTCATCAGCTTTTGTCGATTCACTTTGAAGGCCTGAAGAATAAAATGATATTATTTCTACTGTTTATGGCTTTTAAAATACTTATCTTCGTCAAATGGCATTGTATATTATTAACTATTACACTTTTCTTTTCATTATTTGCTTTAGATAACAAATAAATATATTTGTTGTATCATTCTACTTGTAGATGCTAATTTCATTTTTTAGTCTGAATCTTCTTTGGTCTTTTTGTTTTTCCAATGTTGACTTTTCATTAAGAGACAAAATTCCTGTTGAAACCTAAGAAATTTATTTTGATATTACAAATAATCACTAACCAAAATTTAATGTAAAAAACGTTTTCAAAATTAATTGTTCGACTGATGATACAAAAAATATTAAGCCATTTATTTTGGTCCGAAAACTTTCAGTTTTTGTCAGAAAATTAAAAAAACATTTTTATCTTTGCTTTTTAAAAGAATGTTCTGAATTCTAAGGCTTTTGTTTAATTTATGTAATCAACGATCTTTATAAGAAGGTCTATGGATTTGAAAATTTGTTTAATAATTGATACCTACCTTATGTATTCAAAAGTTAATCACCCATAAAGTTTCTTAAAAACATTAAGTATGTAAATTAAAACCATCCATTTTTTAACACCACTTTTGCTATGGTTAAAATAAATGTGTATTAATTCTGATAAGATGGCGCCCAGTGTGGCTATCTGTGTAAATATTTCTTAAATCGTACATTATAATGTTTAAATCACAATTGAAATGGTACCTACGTTTATCTGTAAATATGTTTACTTTGACCGGGAAGAGAGAGTGACACCCCTTTCTCAAATCTTGCTTGCTCACTCTTTCGTGACTGTTAATTTTTTAAACAATTTTAGTGTCCCTTTCAAATGCAGTATAGTTGTAATTTTTCATTTAAAAATACCATTTCTGTTTTAAATGTTGTACACAAATTGATATTTAGAATAAGAATTTCGCCATCATACAATTGTCCACTCAACAATACTCGAAACGTACTGCCTCCGTGCCTGAAAAAGTGTAAAAGCATTCATTTAATGTTAAATGTGAATATGAAGTAATGCCATGTCCATTTTTGTAAGGTCGCAGTTCTTTTCTGTGTTTGGAATTGTAATTATTGTTGGGCGACTTAAATCGCAGAAATCCATAGATGTAAAAATAAAAAGATACTCAATTTGATTTTGTTACGTTACATTCAATGTCAGATCTTTTCCGTGGTCAGAGTGTGTAGATATTTTGCCAGTGGCGAACTGATTGTTGTTATTTATTAATAATTTAATGAGTATATAAAAATTGTAACTATTGTAATTAATATAATATTGTACCATGTAATATATTTTACATTTTCTTTTAATGAGAAAAAAAAAACAAGTGAAAATACACAAGAAAAAAAAAAACAAAAATAAATTTAAAAATACTTATAAAAAAATAAAATATCAGACATACATAAACAGTATGAGAGCAACAAAGCAGAATTATTGTTTCATTTGGACTCCCCACTCCTCACCCCTCACCACACCCCACCCCTGCTGCCACCGGGAGCAGGCCAACATATCGTTTGGCGGCATTTTAAAATGCGCATCATTTCAATAGTTGAAGAACATCAATTCTAACTACTATCACAACCACTAAACAGATAATGAAGAAACCTGATGTCGTCAATTTACATAAGGCCTTTTTACTCCTAGGCCCCAGACGGGCCCACGAAATTGATAATGTCTCGAAGAGAGAATTTCGATATTTGAAAATGTTCGACCAATTTCAGCAGAATTAAGGAAAAATTGAGCTTACTTTAGTAACACGGACACGCCCACAACACACTTCTATCGGTTTGACTCTTCAGTGGCTAATGTAATAAACCTTGGGGTTTATAAGTTCAACTATTTAGTTATTTTTACGGTACCCGTTGAACGCCGATTGTCGGTCCGTTCCAGCCTTTGAATGAATTGTGATCGGCTGAAAAACATAATGGTAATGTTCTTACGCTTGTCATCTGATCACAATTTGTGCAAATGCTGAAATGGGCCCAGAATCGACGTTTCACAGGGACCATATAAAAAAAAAATAAAAATATAAAATCAAAATGGCTCTAACCGTTGAATTGTGACAGACAAACTCACCGACTTATTTCTCAAACACTATTTACTATCTAAAAAAAGTGTTTTATTTTTCATATGAAACAATCGTGGTTTTGCGATGACTTGTCCGGGTACATTTTATTTCATATTTGCTATTATTATTTATTTTATACCATGTGTATGCATATTCAGTTGGAAGAATTAATGTAGGTAAACCAACAATAATTATGCTTAAATCATTTTCTTGCAAAATGTTAATAGTCGGGTATTGTCACATTATCGCACAAGGCCCGTTTATTGGCACAGAAATGATTTAGTAAGCTTTACGACTGCAAGCAGAGAGCAGTGAATATATTTAAAATTAGTTTTAAGTTTTAGAAAACTGTTTTTGTGAATTGAATGGCTGTAGTTTATATTTTCGATAGTGTCAATGCGTGGCTTATTTTAATGTGTGTTTTTTAGTGAAGTATATAATAGAAGACATTTGCTGCAAAGTCAAATTATTTCAGGTAATTAACACAAAGTTATTGTCACATTTTGAAATGGATTTGTCTCATGCTTCTTAAGCCTTCTGCTATCCAGTTTTGGACATAGGCCTCCTTTAAATTTTACCATCTTTACCAATTTTTTATTACTCTCATCTATGGGCGACCTCTGCTTGTCTTTCCCAACCCTCTATTAAAAAGGTGATTATTTTAATTAGTCATTTTTTATCAGTTTTGGGTGATTTTGAACTTATTCATGTATTCGTTACTGTGAAAAGAAAATGAACACATAACCTCACCAGTAAATTATAGCAATTAACGAAATGGCTGGGCAAAAGTTTGACATGGAAGCGTTTACAGAAATTAACTGCAAATGTGAATGCTTCAATTTTAGGCTTTTAAACAACAACTTCAGTAAATTCTTGGATTTACCAATTTCTAAGCTTCTTCTAACTAAATGCACTTAGCAATTAGTAGGGGCTGTAAATGACAGGTTTCATGTTTGCAACCATTAAGGCTGTGTACGTCTAGGATGGCAGCCAACATGGACGGGGACTACAAGGTGCTGGTGGTGCGCCAGAACTGGACGGAGCGCCACGTGGCGAGGTACGTGTCGCGCCTCCTGTCGCGCAGCCTCTGCTCTGACCGCACCTTCACGCTGCTCGACGTGGAGGATATCATCAACAAGGTCACCACCTGGAAGGAAGAGCTGCCAAGAATCACCCCGTTTTACGGTAACTACTGATTAATAATCTTTGTTTATTAGATTCTCGCGGCCAAAATTATTATCAAGATTGAATTGGGCTATTATGCCACAGTCTTGATTTAAGTTTCAAGGCTCATACCCCTTATGAAAAGAATAGCCATACCAAACAGAATATGTGTGTATGGATGAGATAGCTATACATGAACGTCCCTCGTTACTGTTATATTCTCTCTTCCCCGACGAACTTACTGAGCGACTAGCCAAGTAGAGTACGACGTACGGAAACGGTTGTCTTCCACACACCTATGTATATCTGCATTCGCTATCTCACATTATTTCGGTTGAAGAGCTCCCGTTTTCCTGTGACAGCTTGTCTGTCGAACGAATGTTTGTGTGATACTAAACGCAGTAAATCTCAGGTATGTCTCTCGGACTCAATTTAGTACATTCACGCGCGTCAGTAACGTATCTACATTATTTAATTCACCTAAGAGTGTAGTTTGTGTATTTTCAAATTCTTTGTGTGAAATAGGTACCTAACCTATAAAAAAATTATTGTATTTTATTTAGGTTTTAAGCCTGCGACCTTCAGTCAAGGAGCTCAACGTCTGCTACGGGGGCTGTACCTGTCGCTGGGGCTTCACCAGTGGCGTTCTGTAACTTTTTCGTAGTTTACTAGGATTTTAAGAAAAAACATTTTCTGTAACAAAACAGTGCTGGAGTGCTTGAAACATTATTGAACAAGAAGTGATGGATACAAAGTTATTTTATTTTATTTATAAAATATGGATGAAATTGTATTGTCCCTCTGTTGCCTTCCAGCGGTGGGATGTAACAACAACCCGGTGGTCCTGGAGATCCTGGCGGCCCTGGGAGTCTGCTTTAGCTGCAGCTCCATGCTGGAGACAGACCTCATCCTGAAGATGGGAGTGGACGCGGAGTGAGTTGGAAATACCTGACAATCTTTTGTAAAGTGGGAAGATATTGAACAAACAATATGGCGTCTTTCTTACTTTTTGACAGTTGATCGACATGTTATTGAAAAGAAGTAGCGACATGAAGATAGTTGCATTCCAAACAGAACAAGCTGCGCAAATTTCCTTCCGTATTTTTTAATTATTCATTACGAAAATTGAGTTAAAATATTCCGAGACTCCGTGGATGACTCGCTGGTTTCAGCTCTTCCTTATTGTAAGCATTGATTTACTTTTATTTTATCTCAGTTAAATATGAATGAAAATCCAAATTTCATTAAAGTTAAAATTAAATAACAATATGATTTAATAAAAATAATAATGATACCGTTTATTCCAGCCGCATTATATTTGGGCACACGGCGAAGCCACGCACTACTCTGCTGCACGCCCGCCAGCACGGGGTGGACCTGCTCCCCTTCGACGCAGACATCGAGCTGCTCAAGATCAAACAGTTCCATCCCAACGCCAAGTACGTCTTCCTTTCATTCTATTATTTATCAAAATGAGGGTTAGGAAGTACAGTCAGGTACTACCCTAAACTTAATGCTCCACCATATCCTTCTAAACCTTTCTCTAAATCTTTGCCTTTGGCGGCGTAACACGTCCTGTGTTGCTTGTGTATGAATGCGTACATAATGGAATGTTTGATTATTATAGGTTGCTGATTCGAATCCGGTGCGGTCCGTCGGAGAAGTTTGGTTGCTGCCCGCGGGCCGAGGCCCCGCTGCTGCTGCGTATTGCCAAGGAGTTGGGCCTGCAGGTGGGAACACTCTCTTCAAAGCTTGCCGTATTCCTTTACCTCATTTACATTCGGTCTATCAGAATGCCTAGGAGATTTTTGTACGAAAAGCGCATCCGTCGCTTGTTCATCCACAATACTTTAATGATGTTTTAAACTTCAGGTGGTAGGAGTTTCGTTCCACGTCCGAGGCGATGGAATGTACCGCCGGGGAGTTCAGCTGTCGGCGCAGCTGTTTGACGTGGGGTTCTCTCTCGGCTTCCACATGCAGATCCTCGACATCGGGGGCGGGCTGCCGGGAGACGCGGGCACCTCCATATCACCGGTAAGTCATTTTAATAACGTTGGTAACTTTGAGGTTATGGCACTCGAATTCACTGGTAATATTGCAATAATTTGATACTTGCATATCATTAGTAGGTCTGCTTCGAATGGATGAGTAGATATTCCAATAAAACAATAATATGTATCGTAACTATGTAAGTATGAGACCTATGTTGTAACCTTTTTTATGTTGCATACGTTGTTTATGAGTAAGAGAGAGAGGTCACAACTGAGCTATCAGCGGTATGCTCATAATTTAGAATATGTTGTTGAGATTGCATTTATTTTCAGGTTGCACGAGAAATAAACTCTGCCTTGAATGAATACTTTCCCCCGGATAACGAAGTGGAAATAATAGCGGAGCCGGGGCGCTACTTCGTGGCGTCGGCTTTCACCGTCGTCTGCAACGTCCACTCCGCCCGAAGACCCCTCTCCCTGCTGCAAGAGGAAAGCGAGCAGGAGCCCGGCTCAGGCATCCACGCCCTTCTGGCCAGGAGAGCCAGCGGCAGTAACGTGCCGGGCACGGGGGTACAGGTGAGGAGGGAAATAGCGGAAGGACTGTCCAGTCTGAGAGAAGACGCCAGCTCTTTGAGGGAAGTCAGACAGAATCTGCAAACTCTGGGAGGAGCATTATTGCAAGAGTTGAAAGGCTCCAATCTTCTAAATTCGGGAAGTTTAAAAATCTCTCCGAAACTTCTACGAAATAACGATACTCCTAGTCTAAGAGGAAACGGTCATATTTCAGGAGGAAATGCCGAAGTTATCCCTTTAAAACGAGATAAAATTCCAGTGGAAGAAGTTGTTGGCTCAACGCGGGAAAATACCAGCATTGCGGGAGATACAGAAGTTATTCCTCCAAAAAGAGGAAATGTTCCAGTGGAAGTAACGGAAGCTGCCTCCATTCCTGTGGAAGCAGAGGTCATTCCTCCGATAAGAGAATTCATTCAAGAAGACGCAGAAGCTCTTCCTTCAAAGAGAGAAAATACTCCGACAGAAACAGAAGCTATCCCTTCCAAGAGATATCCCAGGTCTTCCCCTTCTGCCGACGGTCGTCTAGAGAGAAGACCGAGCGCTGACACTGTGGAAGAACTGATAGACAGCGTAGAAAACATCACCATCCAGCAACAGAAGACGGATAGCGGTGAAAGGGTAAAGAAGACCTTGTTCAGCGAGAGTGGTGGTGCGACGTCGAGAGGCAAACAGAAAGGTGGGAACGGAACTGTCAAGAGAGAGAAGAAGCCGGATATTGGCCAGCAGAAAGAAGCGGAGAAGGTGCACTACCACATGGATAACGGAATCTACGGCTCCTTTTCTGCCGTCAGCTCGGGCAGGATGGTAGTCAACCCGGAGCCCTTGGAGGTGACTCTCATTTGCATACTAAATTAGGCGATTGCTTTTGAAATCATGGGAAATTTCTAATTTTCATTTTTTAGAAATTCAGTCCAAACATCTATGCAGTCAGGTGCAGTACTACTGTACATATTGTGCCTGCACAGACAATCTTGTAGACCTAATGTCAATACTACTTTGATGATTTATAACTAAATAAACAATTAATTTTAGCTTAATGTTTTGAAAATGTTTGTTAAACCACCTATTTAATTTCGAATTACCTTTTTATTTATATCTGAAATGTCTCGGTCAGTACAGCTATTTTCAGTTCGCTACGTCATATCCATCATAAGCTACGGAGATTTAAAATTTCGATTTATCTTTCAAAAAGTAAGTCACATTCCGGTTGTTGTCCGTTGCAGGATCTCCCGGGCCTCCACGAGCCCTGCGTCCTGTGGGGCCCCACTGGCGACGGGCGCGACGTGGTGGCGCGGGAGGCCCGCCTGCCCCCGCTGCCGCTGCCCAGCTGGCTGCTGTTCCGCAGCATGGGGGCGTACTCCTCCGCCACCTCCAGCAGCTTCTGCGGCCTGGCCAAGCCAAAGGATCACGCTTTTGCCACGCAGAGTACGTGGTTAGTATATTACATTGACATGTTTCATACATTCATTCACACTGTCAGCGGCTAAATTTGTCAAAACATGCGTAAATTCCCCATAGAACTCATAGTTATATGAAGAGTAGGGAAAAGGCTTGAAACTGTCTTCCATTTAGTTTGGGGGAGGTATGTAGTGCGGAGAGGGGACCTCTACGTTTTTACAGCGAACGTACGAGATCTGGCAATGCCATGTGACGGTTGTTGTGTTTTGCGCACTTCAAATTTTAGGCAAAAAAGTTATTCTTACTCGATTAACAGTTATTTGAATGATATTAAATCACCTTTCCTGGAGAAAGTTACTATAAGATGCCGGCTTTACCTTTTATTTGGCATTGTTTTTTGTAAGAATATGTCAAACATCGACGACCTGACGGTTATAGGTTGACTAAAGCGGTGGGATTAGTTTATTATTAATATTTATTTTCGAACCATATAACGAAGTATGAGTACACATAATCAATAAATGCTATTTCTTCCAGGGATATCCTGCATCAGCTACCGAAAATCCGAGAGAGACGCCGTCTCCAACCAACCTACGCTCCTCTGGAGCTCCCTGCACCATTCTCCATCTTCAAAGCGACCCTCTCCAACGTGCACGCCAAGGAGCTGGTCCCTGCGTACGCCAGCAGCCAGCCCGCCTCCGCCCCCCTCCAAAACTCCCCGATGTTCCAGACCGTTTCACCCACTTCAACTGTGGAGACGCCCACGCATGACCAGATCACCATGAGGAACTTATCGGACGCTTTTAAATCGTGTTTGTCTCCGTTCTCCACTTCGCCATCTTCCGTCGGGTCTCCCAATTCCATCCTCAAACTGTTTCCTAATCACAAAATCAAAATGAACTCGGAACTGTTGAAAAAGAATGTCAGATTCGTTCAATCTCCCGACAGTATTTCTTCATACTCGGCCGCGGGGCCTTCCGACGATCGTCCGCAGTCGCACGCCAGGGTTTTGAATACGCCCTTGCAGCACAGCATCAACTTGACGGCTTTCAATAATCCCCTGCACGCAAACATGAGTGGGTACAGCACTCCGTTCCCGGACATGACTGCGTTCCTGACTCCTTCCACCTCAAGTAATGCTCCTTCAACTTCCAACATGCCCGAAGTCTACTCCCCGCTGTCCACCTCCCCTCCTTCGTCTCCGCATACGATGGATTTGAGGAACTTCATCACGCCGCCGGGAGACATGGCGGCCGACTCGTCCGACGCGGCTCCGCTGGTGGTGTGCGTGCAGCGGGCGCCGACTTCCCCGGTGCGCACGGTGAGGATCGCGGAGGGCCAGGATGACCCCAACAACCCGGACGACCGCGACAAGTCTCCCACCAACCCGACCTTCTCCCCGACGCTCGGAAGGTTCTCCAGAACTTAATCGTTGCCATATTATAACAGGAATAATAATGAAAAGAAATTTAAATATCTCATATTTTTATCCGTGGACATTTTAACAAGTCATATTATCTAATTTGTGCTTTATTTTTCTTTCCCTGCAGTTTGTATAATATATTAATTTGTTTTAATCAGAAACCATGTAGTTTTGTTACAATGTGTTGAGTTTACTGTTTTTCAATTCTCAAAGATATTTACCATAGTTTGTTGATCAAATGTTTGCATGTTATGAAATTTATATTTTAATACAGTTTTTAAATTTTATTTTGTTCGGTGAATATTGTTTGTTTCTTATGATTAAGTAACACTGTACATTCATTTTCCCTTCCGTACAATGTCAACTTGTCTACTTATCTCAAGGTTATTTTTTATGTCAATTTGAACTGCATAGCATTGCATTTATATAGAGCGTAGTTTACTATATTACTCTCTGTTTGATCTATTCAACTTTTCACCCTCGCCCTTAAAATCTCAAAGGCAAACTTTCAAATCTCTGTGATTTATTTTTAGTTTGCAATGAGTCTATTGGATCCCCTGCGAAGGGAGTGGGGAGGAGAGGAAGGTTGGAAAAGTAGCTGGCATGTTCTGCCAAAGCACCGGACGGGGACATATTTAAATAAAGCGCAGCGAATATTGTAAAGTATTTAATCACCATCGTCCACGTGAAGGACGCACACAGACACCGATCCGAGTCACTTGACACGAGACAGACAGGGACAGAGACAGCGACAGCATGACTCTCTATGTACACTTGTTGCTTACACTTAATTATACTTAATTACACACCGACTTACATCGTCGGTTGACAATGTTGTTACAATTAATATTAAACTAATTTCGGTTGCCACCGTGGAAAATAAATAAGCTATCCTTAACAATGTGAAGAAATTTTAACAAAAAATATTGCCGATTTAGTGTTACAAACTCAGAGCAATAATATACCAGGAGGGATAGCTTGTGTAGTCAGGATTGTTGTTTTTTTTCCTGACTCGGGCGTGGCTAGGGTATTTATACATCCATGTTGTGTTTATTTGTATAAACACTTTTTCACTTTATTGTTGTCAACAAAAATATAGGATATAACCTCAAAACCCGTTGAATCATGTTGCATAACCAAACATAGTGGGCGGAGACGCGGGAGACGGATGCTTACATACTTAAAAGTGGTGCAATATTATGTGACAACTTGCCTCGTCTCTTTCTCTCTCATGGTTTACGACATAAAAACCTGGAGAAAGTGATTTATTGTAAATTTGTATAGGTAAGGTACAAATATTTAGCTCTCTCTCCATATATATTCTTGCTCTGAGGTTACAAACAATGAACAGAAAATTCTCTGTCGATTTGAAAGGAAATTGATGCCGCCAATTTACATAAGGGAATATTATCCTTACTTCGGGAACACTAGACACGCCCACAATACACTTCTACGTGCTTTTCAATCATATTTCACCCGAATCTTTAACTTGAGGGACAACTTAAAGGACATCAAAAGAAAAGTGAGGTTAAGTAATGTCAAAAGGACAGTTTTACGAAATGAGGTAATGTGATTTTATTTTTAGGTGGCAACACTAAGCAAGATGGCGGCCTACAGCTAATGATATGAATGATTTCGTTCACGCGAGTCTTCACAGATTTGGGGTTACCAGATGAAAATATAAATAACAATCGAAATATGAATATTGTCAGCAAAATGTGGGTGATGTACGTGCGGTCGCCTTTGTTAGCCAGGGTTTAATTCCCGGACTGGTATATTTACAAACAGATGTATTGCATGATCAAGTAGAATACGCATACTCTGAAAATAGCAATAATTTTAGTGTTTCATTAAAATATTTAACTTTTAAAACATATAGTTACCGTACAATCAGTTTTAACTAAAGTATTCATGAGTTAAAATTTATTTTTCTCTACAGTTCGGCCCTGCTTTTGCAATGCGAATTATTAGTTTTGGCTATATGACAACGACATATGTAAACAAGATATCTATTTTATACGCACACCGTACGAAAGTTCTACAGGCGGGAACCTGGGTTCTATGCACTGAACAAAAATGTTTAAATCTGGTAACCCGGTGATAAAATTATAAAATAGTACAACGAACCTTTGGAATTGAATCCGTCTTAAATTTTGATTAAAAAAAAGCTTTGTGTGCGTTAACAAGCAATGACAAATTGACACGAAGCATTATAGCACATGATTTATAATTTAATATGATATATTATCACTAGTAATACCGCAAAACTTACTTTTGGATACAATACAATCATTTAATACACATTTTTAAAATATAGCCACATTAAGAACTAACAATAAAAATGTTTTTAAAAAAAGCATAAATTTGTATTATGTATTTTTTGGATCTGGCAAATTTCATCGTAATATTGATAGAATTAAGATTTAGGGTGAGTTGCTTCAAATTTCTACACTGACAATTCAACTATTAGCGCCATTTTGTTTTATCGACAATTGAATGGTTCCCGTTTAACGCCGATTTCTTATTTTTAAAAGAAAGACAAACATTCCCTCGTTAAGAATAACCTGACAATATTTGAAAAATTCCTACTGCCGTCATAATGAGCGGAAGACGTTGCTCGTGCAATGATGGAGGACTTGGCCAGCAGAGGAATTGAACGGGTGGGAATCCGACGCGTTTGTCCACTCAGCTACCGACCGGTCGGTATCGGATTGTCGGTTAACAAATGTGTCGTTTTGCTTGTCAGCTGATCACGATTTGTTCAAAAGCTGGAACGAGTCTAGAATTGACGTTTATCGGGGTACAAAATGGCGCTAAGCGATGAATTGCGACGACGTCAAATGTGACTAAAGGTTGAAACACCTCAACCTTGACTTGACTATTTCCAAAATGTACACATGCGTATTGTCTGTCTTTGTTGCTTTGAGGTTGAGCAAAATAGGGAATATCATTTCAGTGAATTCTGTACAAATAGAGCATAGTACAAATGCTCAGCTATCGAATACGATACAGTCAAAAACAATCAAGATTTACAAACGTCGGATGAAAAGTACCTACAGAGAGAAACGTGGATTGTACAGGTCGCGCCGCTACAGTTGACCCAAACAACACAAACTTAGGATTGTGTGCATCGGTGAATATTTATACACTTCCGACAATGGTGTCCTTTTCAAACGTCACTGAGAAACAGCCTTTCTAACGCCTGCTTGTTGTTTTTTGGCGAAAAAGGGACAACAAGTGTGTGAATTTGAATATTCAAAAAGTTTTAGTGTTTTTTTTTAACAACTTTTTTTTCCAATTTCATAGAATTTTATTTTCTCAAGTGGAATAACAAGTTTGAAACATGCTGTATGCAAGAAATTCGTCTGTGCAAGTGCTGTGTTTGTGTCAACTTCGGATGCGATACCTATTACCCCGCACTGACTAGTCTCAACCGCCCGGAGCCAGTGGGGGTGGGAGGTTGAAGGAATGAGGAAGGTTAGGAAGAACCTGGCTATTCAGATCTGGTCACCAAAAAAGGCTAAAGCCATTTCAAGCAACGTTTTTCCGTTAGTGTCCAAACATATTGGAAAATGATTGAGTTTATTATAGCAACAAAACTTTGAGGTAAGGTCATTCATGACCTGCTCGCATTAATTTCAGCTTTAGGGCCACAACCCATGTTTCTATTCTGTACCTTTCGTTTAATATCAATTATTGATGCAACAATTTTCACTTTGAGATTACAGTGATTCCATAACCGTTACATTCGTAACCGTTACATTCGTAACCGTTACATCCGTGACCGTTACATTCGTGATCGTTACATTTGTAATTGTTAACTTCATAATTGTTACATCAATTAATAAAAATCATTATGAACATTGTACGCTGTGTTAAGTTGGATTCACACCAACGTCCGGATCCGCTCAGTGACGATACTGTTCCGCATGAGAGCTTATTGATATGGTATGAATATCGATCAAGGAGTATGTGCCAAGACAAAGTTGTGTGGCAGTATATTCTTTCTGCCCGCCCTTGTGATATTTAACTACTTAGTTAAATAATTATTTTGATGTGTAAAAATACTTACATCGCAGATTTTTTTTTATTAAAAACCATTTTTTTATCACTAAGGGTGGGCAGAGAGGATATACTGCCACACAACTTTGTCTTGGCACATACTCCTTGATTGATATTCATACCATATTAATAAGCTCTCATGCGGAACAGTATCGTCACTGAGAGGATCCGGACGCTGGTCTGAATCCAACTTTAATCAAAATGACGTAAATTTACACAGAAAATGATGCGTAATATTATTTACATGTGATTTACAAAAATCAGAGTGAAAATAGAAAAACATCACTGTTTAGCTTTATACTCCACTATTATTCTTAATACAATTTAAATAGATTCTTTATAAAATTTATTCATTTGTGCATTATGGAATATTGCATTAATCAATAATTACCGCTAAGTTATTAGTTAACAATACATAAATGAGTACAGTCCTGGCAAAAAATCTGCAATTTGTGGATCTTTCAGCGATCAATTACTTTTGCGTGGGACTGTACTAGAATGTTGGGTTTACAAGGTGTAAATGCTAGAGCTTATTTATAAAAGTGATAAGTTATAAAAACTACAACCGTCGAGGAAGATTAATATTATAAAATCGTCGACAAATAAAAAAAAAACACCATCCGACCGAAAACTGGCAACATTTTACTTTTTAATGGAATTCATTGGAGAATTGCATTTTTTTCAAGTAAGCAACATATTTAGTGTGAAATGTTTATTGAATGAATTCACATTTATTCTAAACAATTGATATCACAACATACAACAACCAAAAAATCGCAGCACTCAAATATAAAAAAATAAAAAAAAATTACGGAAATAAACTTTGTTTCCTGACACAAAGTCAAATGGAAATCAATCTATAGAGCGGAAGAACAGAGAAAGAAGTTTCAGGAGAATATACGACACGTAAAATAATGGAATAAGGCAGGGACGCCCCAGGAATACCGCACAAGAGTCCCAACTGCTTCCGACCGTCTGGGAGCCAGTGTGACTATGGCATCCCCGATTGGGGTTTCTTGTGAGGCAGTGGGGAGAAGGAGACGGGGAAGAGGAAGGTTGGGAAGCGCCTGGCTATTCAGATCTGGTCACCAAACACGGCTAAAGCCATTTCGAGCAACGCTTCGATTCTGAATGGGGGTCTTTCACAAGGGCGATTCTGAGAGTATCAACAGCACTCTGGAACTTGTCTTAAACAAATTTTATATTAATTAAATGTGAAATAACACATAAATTAAATTTATTTGCACACGCTGGTATTTGAACTCGCCACCTCTGAATTCATAGTCGAGCGTCTTAACCACTCGACCACGGAGGCCGTCAAATTGAAATATCAAGAGATGAAATAACTGAAGAGTATGAATGTGAATAAAGCGAAGAGTGATGCGTTCATTTTGCCTATTTGGGTATTCGGTTGTTATTTTTTATCCATCGACAATATACTCGTATATATACATATATATATATATATATATTTAACATATTTCATTAAACTTACATTTATAACATAAAAAAGACATCGATAAGATACCGATAATATTTTTTTAATGAAATTACAACATCTAAGTGAATAAAATTATTTTTTTGTTGACTAATTCCTTGCCTTCATAAATTGAAGTAAAATTTAAATTATTAGCTGCAAGTCAAATAATTTAATTTTAATCTACGCATTCCTCCTACTGACTTATAAAGTAAATTCAAAATACAATTTGAAGAGGGGATTCCTTAAATTCAAATGGAAATGTGTGATAATCACTGCCTCTCCACTCCTCCAAGAGAGAAACTACTCTCAACTTGCCTGCCAATGTCTAGCCTCAACACCCAACAGATTGCAAATGCCAAAATCAACCGAAACAACATGAATAATAGAAGAGAAGGGGGAAGGGGAAGGTTTGGAAAGATATCCAGCCATTCAGATCTAGTTATTATTTTTTTATAGTGAATACCGCACAAGAGTCCCAACTGCTCCCAACCGTCTAGAGCCAGGAGACTATGGCATCCTCAATGGAGGTATGTTGTGAGGTTGAAGGTGGTGGAGAGAGGAAGGAGATAGGGAAAAGGAAGGTTGGGAAGTAGCTGGCTAATCGGATCTGGTCACCAAACACGACTGAAGCCATTTCAAGCAACGTTTAAATTCTGAATGGTGGTCTTTCACCAGGGCGATACTTTAACAGTATATACCACTCTGGAACGGGCCACAAGTATACTGTATATTGTTTTATATGAATTGAATGTGTTATGACACATATTAATTGAATAAAAGTTATTTGCGCACGCCGGGTTTGAACCCGCGACTTTTGGATTCATAGTCGAGCGTCTTACCACTCGACCACGGAGGCCGTCAAACATGATCAAAGTAAAGACTAATTATTTTGATCAGTGTGAAATTTTGAGTAAACCTCATAAACATATTTGCGATTCGTTTAAAAGTGGAAGTTGCTTTTAACATTCGAAAGCAAAATGTTACATAAAACGACTCGTGCTATGATTAATAACTAGGTCAGAATAGCCAGATACATCCTAACGTCATTTTCATGTTTTCCAATCAGTTCAGAGTATTTAAAAAATATATTTTGGCTCTTACCACCTTTTGGAGATTTGGTTCAATTTACTAATTTAATTTATTTACTAATGTGAATGTTATCAAATAACAATAAAAACAAAAATATAATCAATAGTTACTTAAAATTTCGCCAAACATTAGAAAATTTCATGTAAATAAGTTAATATAAAAAAAAACTTTCTTTAAAAAGTTATAAAGTAATGATTTTTTTTTCAAAATTTGTGCTGTTTTCTCAAAACTACATAAACAATTAAGAAACAATAAGTTCCTGGTTCAAAAATCCAACGTTTTTTATAAGTTGACAAATTAATAGTTAAATTAACAAATTACATATATGATGAATAATTTCCTAAAACAAAAACCAAAGAAAATCAAATTTAGAATCTAGATTAAAATTAGTCTCAACAACAAATAAATAAAAATAATTATTTTTTCTGTTTGTTTAAAAGTAGCGTAATAAACATACCTTCATTAATAATCAATAGCAAAAAATTAACAAAATAAATAGAAACAAATTTCTTTAATCTAATGTAGGTGCCCATTAATATAACAAGATTAATTTAAGTACTATTTAACTGTATGGAAATATACCTGTTACACCACTGAACAGAAAACCCCTAGAAGTGTGATCTAAGCCGATGTCGCCAATTTACACAAGACTGTTCGACTGCCGGGCCCCAGACAGGCCCACAACACACTTCTATTGGTTTATCTCTTCAGTGTTGTTATACGTAATACTGTAAGAACGAAGATATTTGTAAAAATATGAATCTATTTTATGTTATTTATAAATGCTTGAATTATTGGTTTTGCAATGGAAGCCTTGTTGAACATAGTATAGTCTGTCTCAAGTGAAACTATGAAACTAATTGATATTTTATACATATTTTCGTATGACGCCCTGGTGCCACAATATTAGTAAAGTTTCTCAAGATTGCGTTACCGACTGATTGCGGAACAGTTTAGTGACTCCAACTAAAATTGTGTCTCAATTTACTGACTTCAACTAATAGTTTGTCAAAATTTCGAGACTTCAACTAATATTCTGTCACAATTCAATTTGATGAATTTAAGTAATATAGTGTCACAATTTAGTGACTCATTGTATTACCATTTAGTGACTTCAATCACTATTTTGTCACAATTTAGAAACTTCAACTAATATAGTGTCAGTGCAGGCACTTTACAAAATCCTACCTCAATCACTATTTTGTCACAATTTAGAAACTTCAGCTAATATTGTGTCACAATTATGTGACTTCAACTAATATAGTGTAAGTGCGGGCGCTTTACAAAATCAAATGGAAAGAGAAAAATCATTGCACAGACGCTAAAAGTAAGAGTTTCAAATAGTATCAATATATTAGTAATATGGTAATATTAAGTTCAGATTCTAGTACGTATACACGTGCAGTTTGTTGTTTCTTAGAGCAGGGCTGTGTTTAATTTAACAATTCAGACAGACATATTTATCTAGCGGGCGTATGTAACAAGGAGGTGACATGACAGGGGTGTATCCGGGGGCTGGTTAGCGGGCCGCCCAACGCTGCACCGCCTCCTCCCACTCTGCCGCCTGTGCCGCTAGAGCTGCCAGCTCCGCCCCGCCCTAAATTAAATAAATATTAATGCATGCATATATATGTATATATATATACAGTCGAACTTGGTTATAACGAGCGCGAGGGGATCGACCAAATTTGCTCCTTATAGCCATTACTCGTTATAAACGTAGGTAGGTAAAAAAAAGTACCTACCTACTAATATCGATATTTATGCCAGGGTATGAAAGGTTGCATATTATTAAATTTATCGTTTTTAAGAAATAGGGAAAACCAGATATAAATTAGACATAAACTACAAACGGAACAGAATTGCAAAAGAAAAAAATCGGATGACTTTTATTTTAAACGACACTTTTACATAGTGTCATTTTTGTTTCTTAGAGCGACAACTATCAGGGATTATAAACCCTCCTTAACGTGATTTGCAGAAAGTCCACCACCAAGGACGGGCGGCTTTCTTTGTCTTGTTAGTGACATTACTCGACTGTTTTGAGAATTGGTTTTTTTTTCTCATACCCAGGCGCATTGAGTTGACAATATTATTTGGATGCTATATCAGTGAAGCGACCTCGTTGTAACCCCACAGGATTGTAGGAAAATAATCCCGAACCAACATATTATTAAGTAATTGCTCATTATAGCTGTGACCTCGCTATTACCGTGATCGTTATATCCAAGTTCGACTGTATATAATTTTGATATATATATCGCCGCTGAAAAGGCAGTAAAGGGTGAAGGCTCGACTCGAGCGACACAAGTTTGGGACTTTTTAGCTCTTTGTCGCTTCAGGTAACTCAGTGAGAGCATTCAGTTACACGAGGTAACTTTTTTTTTCAAAATTCAACCAGGTACTGAAGACATGAATTTTATTGAAAAACTTTAAAGTGCTCTGGTGTAAACTTCCCAAAATGGCGCTTCAGCCCTTTTGCCTTTCCGGCGGCGATATATATTATTAAGTACCTACCTTTACAATTTTAAATGGGTTAGCCAGAAAAATGTCTAAAATATTTTTGAAACTTTTAATTTGTGGTGGGATTCCAGTGTAACATAAGGAATAATAACTTTATTCCGCTCATTAATTTAGGACCGGACTGGTTTCACCCAGCTACGAGAGCATTTAGACTGCCCTGAAGTTGTAAAGTTTTTTAACCATAATATTAGCCAGAAATTTCCCAATGAAATATCATTTTTAATTTTTTCATCGTTCTAAACACGACATAAACTTCATACGCATAGTAATAACAATAGATTATACATTTGAATCAAGGTGTGTTACCGATAATAAGATACCGTGTGGTTTTTGTAGTGGTACATTACATTTTGCAAAATAGGCATCATTCACAGTTAACGTTGGCATTTCTGTTTGTTTTGGCGTTATTTTGGACACAGTTCTGACAAGACTAGAGTTCCAACTACCAATTTAAGGAATATTGTGAGAAGGGGGAGGGGAAGGTTGGGTGGTACCTGTTTATTCTATATCCAATCAAAATATCGAGCAACGTTTCGATTCCGAACGGAGATCGGTCACCAAACCGATACCGAGAATATTACAACCAGGTGTAAATATATTACGTGTACAACTTTGCTTCCCACCATTTTCCTATAGATGTCTTTAGCGGTAAGTAAATAAATAGATCATAGGCATCATGCAATAAACTTAGGCATCTGTCAACATAACCCCATGGAAACATTAGTCCATTTGTGTCTGTATCATAAAGTTATCCTCCATTGAAAATGTCAGTTTACGCGCCAAATTCTTGTAATTTGCGAGAGGTTTTAATTTTCTGCTCCCTCTGACTATCACTCGTTTCGATAAATGGCACACGACCTGGCTGACCAGCACCTCCGGTCTTACGAAGAAGTAAAAAATTGGATCGATTCGTGGATCGCTTCAAAAGATGACCAGTTTTTCAACGCGGGATTCGTACGCTGCCCGAAAGATGGGAGGAAGTAGTTGCCAGCGATGGACAACACTTCGAATCATAAATGTACAGCCAGTTTTTTTACTGATAAAGCCTCGAATTTCGGAAAAAAACGGCGGAAGAAATGCTGTACACCTTAATACTTTGATTTTATTTTAATAACTTTCCATAGTCGAGGAGTTTACCGCTCTGCCACGGAGGTTGTCTGATGATGGTAATGTGTCCGAAACGTCGAGCAAAACAAAAAAAAAGTGCAAAACTATTTGTTTTTGTGGAGAAGGTTGAATTGATTCAAGTCATTCAAATAATCTAAGTACATTATTTACACATTTATTTATTATTTCATTTGCGGTGTGTCGGGTGAGATGAAACATGTAAAGCTATCCTAGCTAGAACGGTGCGCAGGTGGGAACACAAATAAACAAAACAATAAAAAAACAATAATATAAAACAAACCTCGATAACAAAATAAACTGTCGTCGCGAAGATGCCTCCTATCGGTTGGGAGTGGCTGACACCTGCAGAGAGAGAGACAGAGGGGCGGGGGAAATTATAAAAATAAAATTATAAAAACATGCCTGGAATTATAAAGTAAATTAACAAAAAACAAGTAAATGATTTCCTGTCACCTTTAATATTTGCTAGGCCCGGCTGCATTTTCGATATTTGCGATTCAGAACTTAGATATATAATTGAATATTAGAATTGGTAATACTTTGTACAAAAAGAGTGGGAAATTGTAACAGTTTTTTGCTTTGTGTTTGGGAAAGGATGTAATATTAAAATCGTTGATAACGATCAATATCTTAATAATTACTAGGTTAGTTTATAGTTTATTCTTTAATTTAAATAAAATAATTTTGTTTTAAAGCCACTTTATTTATACACATATAAAAATGCGTTAGTTAGGCAGTATAAATGATTTCGTTGTTGCCTTTCGAAAATTTTGATGATTTCGTTGTTGCCTTTTTGGTACTTTCTCGTATATGACACATGTCTCAGAGAGGTCACAAGGGAGCTGTCAGTGAGTTTAAATGTTGGGAGGTAACAAAAAAAAACCACCGAAGAGATAATCAGATAGAAGTGCGATGTATACTGATATGAAAGAAAATTGGCGTGGCAAAATTAACATGAAAATTTTGCACTCTACGGTCCCAGACAGATTAATGAAATTGATTTTCCGTTCAAGAAATTCAACTAAGCATCACTGTCGACTGCCATACAACTCTGTCTTGGCACACACTACTTGCTTCATTCACATTCCATACATATTCTTCTGTTATTCTATTGACTCTTGACATGGCCCGACTCAAGTATTTGATTTACTTGATCGTGCCGCATTGTCTTTCTCGGGCGTCCCCGACTTCTTCCATTCATTTTCGCGTCATTTATTCTTTTCACACTCCTTTCTTCATTCATTCGCTCTACATGACCAAACCATATAAGCTTCCCTTTCCTAATCCTATTCATTACGCTTGCATCGCCTTGCATTCTTTCCGAATATCCACCTTTTTAACACAGTCATACATGGTTTTACCGCACATACGCCTCAGGATCATTTCTACAGCATTCAGTCTACTTTCATCCTTTCTCTGCCAGTTTCATGCCTCACTGCCATATATCAGGGTTAGTATAAGCACTCCATTGAGGACTGCTAGCTTTGCTTCTTTGGACAATTTCTTATTTGCGCCAACAGTGTTCAGTCCTCCATTCACCCTTCCTTCAATATCTTCATCAGCCTTTCCATCTCTCGTAGCCATACTTCTCAAACACACAAACTCACCCACTTGCTCCAAGTATTCATCATTCACAACTATATTGCACGCTGTTCTCGTACACTCTCTTTCAAACACCAAGAAATTAAAAAATTAGAAAATGTTTAATCTGATTTAACCTGAATTAAGAGAAATTTTACCTTACTTTGAACACTCACACATTTCTATCGGTTTACCTCTTCAGTGCAAAGAATAGATTGGGAATTTCGTAAATATAAGGAATTTTAACTGGAAATGCATAGGAAAAAATTCTTAATTATATATTGGATAAAATGTTATGGACGACTCACAACGGCCCTCTGCTGGGGGCTATATATTTTAGCTAGTCAGCATTACCTGAGGATCGGGGTCCCGGGAGCGCACCTCGGCCAGGAACCTCTCCCTCTGCAGGCGGCGAGTCAGCTCATTCGGCCAGCCCTCCTCGCCTCCGTTGTTGCCCTCTTCGTCGTCCCCGTCCTCTTCGAAATCTAAGCGGACATTGTATTATAAACAACTTGTATTCGCATCGACCACAATTATTCCCATAAACATTACAAAATATATGCTGCCCGGACGTGAAATCTGACTTCGTTCGACAGGTGGAATAACCCCTCCGTCGCTGCACGGCGTGTGCTTCACGTCTTTGCAATGAGCTGCCATCTCAAAATAACAATTCTACGTAACCCGATACATAAAATGTTTTTTTGTTGTTGTTATAGCTTGAATAAACCACAGCATTTACAATTCAAATTATGGGGAAACTATAAAAATGAGAGTCATTGATAATATCGCTGACGGCCTCCGTAGTCGAGTGGTAAGATGCTCGACTACGAATCCAGAGGTAATTAATATGTGTCATAACACGTTTAATTCACATAAAATAATATATAGTATATTTGCAGCACGTTCCAGAATGGTAGATACTCTAGCTATCGCCCTGGTGAAAGACCACCATTCAGAATCGAAACGTTTCTTGAAATGGCCTTTAGCCGTGTTTGGTGACAAGATCTGAATAGCCAGGTGCTTCCCAACTTTCCCTCTTCCCCATCTCCTACCCCTCCACACTACTTTCAGCCTCACGGAGATGGGGAAGAGGAAGGTTAAGAAGTACCTGGCTATTCAGATCTGGTCACCAAACACGGCCGCCAGTTCAAGCAACGTTTCGATTCTGAATGGTGATCTTTCACCAGGGCGATACTAAAAGTATCTACCACTCATTCATTAACTTATCTTTAAAACTTACTCCGCATAAAAAAGGAAGTAACTAGACATTGACTTGCGACATTTTTCTAGATTCATTTTCATATATTTTTAGACCAGTGATACATTAGGAAAATCCTTGGATCCAAATATAACTTGATATATTGTATTTCTTAAAGTGCAATTTGATTGGTTGTCGAATGATTTTATCTGTTTCATGTTTGACGTGAATCATGCTGTCTATATGTTTTTTAAATTGTGTTAGTAAAATGCTAAGTATTGAAGAATGCAGGCCTCTTAAACTGGGGGGCACCCTTCGTCAAATGATTTATATAAACTAATATTCAAGTGTGAGTCAATAGTTAGTCCATGCTTGCTATACTACATAAACAGAAACTAAAATAATTTAATTATTGTATCAAAATGCATCGTACTTACTACTTGCCAGTTCGGGTGCCAAACATTATAATGAATATTACAGTTTCAGTTTTGTTACAAAGCGTCAGTATCAATTATTGTTGCAAGTTATTTTCCATAGCATTTAGCGCCATGCCATTTTCGAAATAAGCGCAATCCAAGCCGTGATGATTAAATATTCTGCCATTAATGAATTTTTGTGTAATTTGTAGAAAGTAAACCGTGTGTGTGAATGTTTTACGGAGTGTCAATGACATCTACCCAATTGGTTTTCTGTGTGATATCGTTAGATAGTGATGTAATGTAAAATATCACGAGAAAGATGTCTGCGAGGTGATTAACTGTATCGTGAGAAAGATATTAGTGGTTTTATGATAAGTTATTATGAGGTAAATGTCAGTGAACTTATGACGAGTTATCATGAGATAGATATTAGTGAGGTTGTGGTGAGTGATTGTGAAATAGATGTCAGTGAGGTAATGATGAGTTATCATGAGATAGATGTCAGTGAGGTAATGATGAATTATCATGAGATAGATGTCAGTCAGCTTATAATGAGTCATCATGAGATAGATATTAGTGAGTCTATGATTAGTTATTATGAGATAAATATCAGTGAACTTATGATGAGTTATCATGAGATAGATATTAGTGAGGTAATGATGAGTTATCATGAGATGGATGTCAGTCAGATTAAGAAAAGATATTAATAATACAAAATTGGAATGACATTTCAAATATATTTTTACATGTTAAGGACTAAGGATATTTAATTATTCAAGGTGAGGGAATTTAGTAATGTCATTGTGAAGTTAGTGAAAATATATTTGGTGAGATGGTTTTAGAAATATGTTAGGTTATGTACAGTGAGGTGAGGTGATATATAATTTTTAGGTGAGGTTACGTTGAGCAAGGATAGGTTATTTGGAGTTATATGATAAGAGTGGTTGAGTGTAATTTATGTTAGTTAGGTTAGGTTGTGTGATATGACGGGGTGAGAACACAAGCTGAGGTGGTTAAGTGAGAATGGCGCGAGGGCTGGGGATGTAATGTGTGTTAGTTGGTGAGGTTAGGTTGAGTGGCGTGACGGGGTGGGGACGCAAGCGGCAGTGGTTGAGTGAGAATGGCGTGAGGGCTGGGGGACTCACCGAGAGGCCGTCTGATGTTACTCAGGGCGGGCGCTTCATCCTCAGAACCCTCTGCGAATATGAAAACAAAAACAGAACTAAAAAAACAAAAAATACAATCACGGGACCAACAACTTGTAACAATCAGTCGGGCACATCTACCTAGCCTTAACAGTCAGAGAGCCTAGTTCTATGCCAGACGCAAAGGTGAACCCTCTGAATTAAACACTTTATTCTCTATATACCAGAAAACCTTCCTACTTTAATGCTTACACTGACAGCGCTCCAAGCCTTCGCAGGGATAAGAACCGACGACCTCCGTCGCAGAGCGGTAAGCTCCTTGACTCGGGATCCGGAAGGTTGCGTGTTTGAAACCCACATATGATATATCGTCGCCGGAAAGGCAAAAGGGGCTGAAGCGCCCTTTTTTAAGTAAATTTTTTTGCAATAAAACTCATCAGTAAATCTTCAGTACCTGGTTGTATTTTTGAAAAAAATAGTTAACTCAATGCTCTCACTGAGTTACCTGAAGCGACAAAAAGCTAAAAGAAAGGCCAAACTTCGGTCGCTTGAGTCGAGCTTTCTCTCGAATGGTAAATATATTCACGATGGCTGAAGGGCCGCAAGCCTTCAGAATCAAACGAGACTCAGAGCATTCAGAAAAAAACGAATCAAAACTGCATATTTAACCCATTTTGACCAAAGTGTCGCTTAAGCCCTTTTGACTTTCCAGCGACGATATGTATAGTGCGTTTGCACCACGTTCCAGAGTTGTTTATTTTCTCAGTATTGGCCCGGTGAAAGAGCACCATTCTGAATAGAAACGTGCCTTGAAATAGCTTCAGCCATGTTTAGTGATCAGGTCTGAATGGCCAGATACTTCCCCGTCTCATTCCCCTCCCCGCTCCCTTCAGCCTCAATGCCCAAATTGGAGACGCCATAGTCCCACTGGCTCCGCTGTGGGCATAGTCGGCGGCCGTTGGCTGTCAGTGTCTAGACATTTGTATAGGAAGGTTTTGTGGGATACGAGGCGCCTGTTAATTTGTTTACATTTACAGTGCGATCTCGCGAGAGTGCATTAGTCAACAACTAACGGCAATTAACAGACGCGGCTGATGAAAGGCGTAAGATTCATTTGCGTAACTGGTTGTAGTAAAAAGATGACACGCACCGAGCATTCACATTCCAGAACAACGACCAATAATACACTCACAGAACTGTGGAAAGCACCAATTCAATTTGACTCCCAGGGTTGAAGTGAGGTCGGTGTGTTCCGAACACCGTTAAATTTGATTGACAATCAGCGCGGTTCAGATTTTACAACGGTCCGATACTCGGCCCATCTTAGCGTTGATCAAATTGTCACGCTGGCACCTAGACTGTGCTAAAGCGCCCATCTTTCATTGCCAACTTTGATGTATTGTATAGAATACTTTGACATAGAAAGCATTTTGAAACACATGAAGTAACCTTTTGTCATGTAAATAAATCAGTTACGATTAACTAATTTGAAATTTGTCAAGGGAAAAATTTTAATCAAGATGAAATATGCTTTCCACAGTTATTAAAAAGATCATGACAAATAATTATTAATTGAAACATTGAAGATATGTTCAATTTACAGAATACATGAGTTTTTATTTATTGTGCACCCATTAGGAACTTAATACTGATTGAAACGTATTGTTACATCATCAATAAATAGGAGCACATCAAATAAAATACTAATATAGTCTTGTTTACATATATCATATTCTAACAAATGGCCAAAAAATATTTTTATTTCAAAATAATCTAATTATTTTTGACCAATCCTGAATTACAAAAAATGCAAATAAAAATAATTGACTGCCTCAAAAACCCTGAGTCGAAATTTTGAATTAAAAAATTATTAGTAAAATTTTTGGTTGCAGACAAATGCATGTAAAAATGACTTTCTAGAAAAATAAAAATAAATCTAACTAACTATGGGATCTATTTTTAAAGAAAGTATAATATTATTATGTAAGAATAAGTTTGTCTATGAGAAGTAGTTTTGATACAAAATTGTGCATAGAGAAAAAAATTGTTATAGATATTGTTACATTGTGCTTTTATAGGAATTTCTATTGCAAAGATATTTAAAAAGAATATGTATGGTTTTTATGTTGCTGAAATGTAAACCCAAATTATTTGGATATATTTTGAATGAATAGCTTCAAAAATAATTATATTATGTGGTGTGTATTATTTGATAGAAGGTTTATAATAGGACTTAAAAATAATTAGAAGATTTTTATCAATAGTAACTAACGGGTATACATGAAAAACACTCGTTAAGAATTAAATTAACGTGCCAGGTTCCGTCACTTTGGCAGCGTACACGACACAATAACATTGTTCCAGGTCAGTCATCTTGGCAGCGTACACAGTGCAATAAAATTGTAATAGAAAACGTTGGTCATGTTGTGTCAAGTGTTAGATATGCCGGGTCCGTCATATTGGCAATATAAATAACGCAACAGCATAATAGGGCAGGTCAAGTCGGGTCAGGTTAGGTCAGGTCATGTCTCGTTGGCAGCATGTACAGCACAATAATCAGGTTACGTCACGTATTAGATATGTCGGGTCACGTCACAATAACATTGTAATAGCATAAGTAATGTCCGATCAGGTCACTTTAGAGAATGGATCGCGTGAGGTCAGGCGAGGTCAGGTCATGCACACCCACCAGAGTTGAGCTCCCGCACCAGCGTGGACATGGCGTTGGTGACCGAGTCAGCGGCAAACAGCAGGTCCGTCCGCAGCGAGCGGTTTCCGGGCGCGGGCGAGGGCGCACCGTTCTGCGAAGAGCCTGCAAGCACAAGCGCCCGACCGACCGCCACCCACAGCAAGCATTAGCGAGCGCCGCACACTTACCACGCACATACCGCACACCGCACACCGTACACTCATTCAATGGTATACCCCACCAAAGAGCCACATTAATACATAATGCTAATGACAAACTAGATTTATGTATATTATATGTTATGGAGAAAGTGATTAATGAGGCATTCGGTTTTAGGGTCAGCACTCAAAAATGACACTTAACGTTATGTTTTAGCGTTCTAATACAAGCAATCCTACAAACAATGCGTCAGAAATAGAAATAGACAGGTATTTATTGTTTTTAAAAGTTTATTTTTAGATCTCCATTTTAATTTTATTTAAACAATAATCATTAATTATAATTACCTAGCAGAACTTTTGACTAAAAATCGTTTTTTAAATTTGAAATAATAATAATCATTGTTTAAATCAAATTTAAAAACCTAAAATTTTTCTATGGGTAGTTAGAAAAGTGTCTAGGGTTTCCAGTGAATATAATTTTACAACTGTAATCCTTCAAATTCTATGAAAAACATACTAAAATGTCAGTAAAAGATGCAGTTTTTAAACCAGGAAAGACGTTTTTGAACGTTTTACCTAAAATTGTAGTATGCTTTTCAAAAAGAATTCAAAAGATTACTGTTTAATAATTGTATTCGCAGGAAAACTCAGACATTTTTCTAACTACCTGTATAGAATTAACAGATTGATTGTCTGTAGTATTGCTTGTACAGTGTCTATTTTTGGGTGCTGACCCGTAATGCCCAGAGGAGTTATGGGGCAGAGTGGTACACATGTGTTAATCGGGCATTCACCAGAGGAAAGGATGAGTGTATTTATTTCATTAGAGCTAATTTTGAGTGATCTCTTTTTTCCTTTCGCACACATAAGTTTTCTATTTGAAATTAGTAGAAATTTTCCCAGATTCCAAAACACAAAACATCAATGAAATATGCCTTCCGTCCAAACGTAATAAATTAGTAAAAAAATATTAGTTATTAATCAAAAATACGGAGAGTATTTGGGGAGAAGGGTGAGGCACTTACCGTTGCTGCGAGGGGACGAGTTGTAATTTGATCTCATTTCGGCAGTCAGAGGTCCGTCGCCACCTAAACATCACATTTTAAATATGATACATCGATAAGAATTGAAAAAATAAAAATAAACACACACCTCCTCGTAGATTCAGCAAATCACAAAAATGCCAAATATTAACATCGAAATACAATTAACGGCCGGCGCGGTCGAGTGGTAAGACGCTCGACTACGAATCCAAAGGTCGCGGGTTCAAACCCGGCGTGCGCAAATACATTTTACTTAATTTTAGATGCAAATATGTTCAAGAGCAACATAAAAGATGTGGATAATTAACCATGAAGAGGAGGAAATTATAAAGATTATGAAGTAATCGTAGAACCAGCGACACCGACGCAGCAACCTACAGTCCCCCTCGGAACAGGAATCCCTAGTGAGGAGGACTGTGAATAAAATATTATTATTTTTCAACGTATCTGTTTTACAAGATGTTATATTGTAATTAATAAAAAAATACATGCGTCATAACACATTTAACTGACATAAAATAATATATGGTATATTTGCGACACGTTCCAGAGTGGTAGATACTCCAAGTATCGCCCTGGTGGAAGACCACCATTCAGAATTGAAACGTTGCTTGAAATGGCTTAAGCCGTGTCTGCTGACCAGATCTGAATAGCCAGGTACTTTTCAACCTTCCCCTTTCCCATCTCCTACCCCTTCCCGCTACCTTCAATCTCACAGCATACTCCGATTGGGGATGCCACAGTCTCACTGGCTCTATACGGTTAGGAGCAGTTGGGACGAGGGGCGGCCGGCAGATTGAGAAAAACGTCATGATTGATATTGTTGTAGATGAAAACGATTTAAAAACATTTTCAGCTACGAAAACATCAATATCGTGGTATTTTTCAATCTTAGCACTCTAGCACAATAAAAAGTCACGAGCCACCCCTGGTTGGGACTCTTGCGCGGTATTCACTATATATATATTTTTTTAAATAGTGTGCAATCGATATGGCAAAGGCCAAAAATTTATGCCGATTCAGTCTACACTGCAGACTGGATCGGCACAGCTATACGCTCGTGATGGGCGAACGCATTTCAGAAAGTCAAGATGATACCAAAAGAGAAGCTAAACGTTTAAGGCAGTATTTACCAGATGCGGCCAAACTCTGCGTCATGCACGACATGTCCATCCTCTCTCTGTCTCCGGCCATGGATGGAGTTTGCGGCCCCACCGCCCCCTGTTGATTACCCCTGAAAAGAGACGCATGATTTCAATATGATAACAAGAGTTGACGGTGCAAAGTGGCAATTTTCTCCAACCGTCCACCCGGATTCTCGGCGAAATAAAATAATAATGAAGATATGGAATCAGTAACGTTAACAGTTAAGCACCCACTTTGTGGTAAGACATAATTAAATTTTAAACAAAATTAACTTTGTTTTGACACCACTTTATCGGATACATATACCAACCCGTTTCGGCTCTAGCTGAACCTTCTTCAGGGTTGAACAAATATGTATTAAATTAAAACAGAAATTATAATGCTCGAGGAAAACATAAAATGGGTACATCAACTTAGGTGGGGGTTACGTACGGGAGAGGTGGTAGGAATGGGGGTAGGGGGGTGGAAGGGTGAACAAATTCAAAATTGGGCTGCTGGATAAATCTAGTTGCTTATTAAGTAAGTTGCATGTTGCACGTTTTTATTGATTGATTTTTGGGGTGTTAAGTCGTGTTGCGCTTTCTCCTTCTTCAACCGACGTTTCAGACAGCCTCGCGGTGTCCATCATCGCGGCAGACGTCTAAGGGCTCGGCGAGAAAGGAAAGGATCGAAGTTGGGTGGAAGTGAATGGGAGGAAAATGGAAAGCACCAGAAGCGGTGTGTATTGACCATAAATGATAAATTTACCTTTCGGATAGCGCGTTGTTGGAGCCAGGAGGCGGAGGGACTCTGGGCAGATCTGGGAGAAGAAGTCGGAGTGGAGCGAGGAGATGCTTGCTGGTTCTGGAATCAATTAAAATACAACTTTACTTATGTACGCTTACTGGAATCAATCAAAATACAATTTTACTTATGTACGCTTACTGGAATCAATCAAAATGCAACTTTACTTATGTGCGCTTATTCTTGTACGTATGCCATGTATAAGGTAGAATAGTACTTTTCAAATAGATTTGCGTTGCCTAATTGAACAGCGTATTTGTACACAAGGATGTTCAGATCTTGGATGCATCAAACGTCATGCGAAGCCTCGGCGGCCTCAACGGCCTCCACAGCCGAGTGGTAAGACGCTCGACTACGAATCCTGAGGTTGCGGGTTCAAATCTGGCGTGCGCCATTAACTTTTATTTAATTAATATGTGTCGGAACACATTTAATTCATATAAAATATATTTGCAGCACGTTTCAGAGTGGAAGATACTAAGTATAGATAGATAAGTATCGCCCTGGTGAAATACCACCATTCAGAATCGAAACGTTGCTTGAAATGGCTTTAGCCAGATCTGAATAGCCAAGTACTTCCCAACCATATTTTCCCTTCCCCACTACCTTCAGCCTCACAACATACCCCGATTGGGAATGCCATAGTCTCACTGGCTCTAGACGATTGGGAGCAGTTTGGGACTCTTGTGCGGTTTTCACTATTAAAAAAAAAACCACCTAGCACAATTATCTTTATTAGAACAACAAACAACTGGATCGCTTTCAGTATAAAAAGGCGATGTGTCCTTCTAGATTATAACTTGAAGGGTATTTTTAACGAGCTCACTGGGTGTTAAAGTCAAGCGAATTACATTCCAGTTAAGAATAAGGAGGATAACAAAAGGGGTAGTAACTGTACTGCATAAACCTCTTTCTACTTCAAAAATATAGTTGGGTTCAGAGGACGCAGGAGGTTCTCCCTCTCAGAAAGCGTGGACAATATTAAACCGCAGCTAGCACGGTCCCAGCTGCTGCGCGTACATGATGCAGAAATAGACACTACTACCTTCAGCATCTTCATGAGCCCCTCCAGCTGCCCCATGAGGTGCCTGCGCGAGTCCTGCAGGGCCGACAGTTCCCCTGCCCTCTCGCCCGCAGCTCCCCACCAGCTCCCCCGCCGCCCCCCCTCCCTCTTGTTGTCTCCTGAAACAAGCGCCCGCAGAATAATGCCCCACCAGCATCTCCCCCCAGTACAATGGAACAACCGTAAGCCCTCCAAATCTTGTTGTTTTTGAAACAATGAGATTTATCCTTACTACATAATATAAACGGGAATATAGGCAGTCACAAGATTTAACAGTCTATATTTTGAAATATCATCTAACAAAGTGTTTTCTTTTTTTTTTTCTGCTGCGGCAGTATTTTTCTAGCACGAATAAACAGTAGCATGCCAAGAGGTATGGACAGTCGATTAAGTGATTTATAATTTTAAAGCCTATTGTCATGAGACTAGCATTGCGCCTAGTCTCTAAGCTTTGATAATTTGTCTCCTCGAGGAGTTCCATGTGATGCATGAATATATATGGAATGAATATATATATATATTATACTATATTATGGCCAATGATTGTTATCATAATACGATATTATGCAATGATTGTCGCGCCTGCCGAATACAAAGGGATATCGGTCGTGAACATTAGTGCGTCTAACAAATCGTCACCATTTGAAAGCCACCATTTGAAAGTTAGGACATGAACAAGGGATTGGCGATGAAAGATTAGTTGTACATCTTGTCTTGATCTCAAGAATCGTGCCTGTCTCTATAGGAGCACTCCCGTGCAATTAGCAGAACAATTGTGCGTTGATCTACCGCCGTCAGCTTCGTCCAGACACTGCGGGGCCAGCGCTCGAGGCAGTTGCCGACTAACAAATAAATTATTTTGCAGTCTAAAGAGATAAAGTGTATAAAATGAATTGTGACCATAATCGGGCTTTTCCATTAATGTTTGACTATTGCTTGATGCTTGTTGGCACTTTTCTGGCTCATATGAATCACGCCATGCGCTGTGTGATCTACTAAGGTTGTTTCACTAGGGGTAGGAATTTTGGAATCACTCTAAAATAAAAATTATTAGGTGGAAAATACATTTTTGTTACTAAACACTAAAAATCATAATATATACAATTTTGTGTCCTGGAGGGCTATTTCTTTACGGCCCGATAAGCAATTGTCTCCTACTTAATCACTACTAATTGTTACCTTTCATCACAGTATTATATCTAAAGATTAAATTAATTAATTTCAACAATAATGATCAAATAATATTCATTAACTATAGCGTTGTGACGGCTCCGTGCAAACTACTTCAAAGAGCTACTTCATTTTGCGGCAGTTTAAACTTCATTCATTTCTCGCTGAACAAATACTTCAATTGAAGTTGGTAGTTCCGCTCGCACGATCGCACCATCTATGCTCATTTGTAGTTTACTGCGAAAACTTAAATTTTAGTTCTTTGTTAGTTCGAACGATTGTAGTATCGCACCATCCACAGTTCAATTTTAGTTTACTTCAATTGTAGTTATTCATTCTCTCGCTCGTTCGGCGTGTTTTGGTGTGTTTTATTTGTTCATGATTTATACGGGACTATTGTTGTGATATTTTTTGTTGGACTTTGGCGGCAGTTGCTTTTAATTTTCTAAAAGAATTACAAACTTGGATTTCTTTGCTTGTTTTGTCTGACGTGGGACACTAGTTTTTCCGAGTGCTGTTCTGATCATACCATAATATTTAATTTATTTTTGTTTTTGATAATAATTGTCAATTTAATTTTTTTTTTAAACTTTTATAACAGTAATAAAAATCATTTATTGATAATAATTGTTATACTTTTATATTTCCCAATAGATGACGCTTTTATAGTTTGCAAACCTAACGGGTTTATATAAAGCTTGGGCTGACTTGAAATCAGAATCTGTGTGGTACTTCAATTGAAGGGTTCACCGTGAAGGGTTCATTTTAAAGAACTAGCAATTCCTGAAGCGTTCACAAAACTTTGAAGTTTTTCCCAACGCTAATTAACTATTAACTTGTCGAAAGGTTAAACTTGTTTTAAACATACGATCCGAAGATGACGTAGTTACCCCATTTGATCTTGTTTATTAAAGCGTTTTCATGATATAATTTTGGGTAATATGTTTTTGCTAATACTTAGAGAGAAGTATATTCATAAATATTTCAGTAATCTTTATCTTTTAGATATCGCACTAAACTCTCGCTCAGGGTGACATTAGAACCCCCCCCAACGGGAGTGTTAAGAGAGTTCACTACCCACGAGACTTAGAGAAATCTCTATAAAGCACCCTCGACATGATATTTCAGTCAATGACGTTACATATATATAGACACGTTATAGCCTTAGAATATGAACACAAAATGTGGCAAGCAAAACACACACGTTACCAGTAAATTCATCATTCAAATATCGGTCATGTATCATGACAAAGATAGACGTTCATAGAATATATGTGTATGAATGAAACAGATCCGAAGTTCGGACCGCGTTCCATACTTGCGTGAAACGACCTCAAGCAACACGTGACCGTTTAGTACTAAATCGGCTTAAAACCGATCACACCAGCTAGCGTGATTATTGCTTGCCACTTTTAACGAGCTACAACGCGTCTATATATGTAACATCATTGATTTCAGTATTATTGTTACTTTGTGAGTCTGAAAGTATTACATATGTATATAGATTGAGAATTGATCAATGAATATTATTTTTGATCTAACAATTGTTAAAAAAACATTTAATAAGGTAAGTAAGGTAAGGTATCACATATAAAATTAAGAGAATTTTCTACACTTAAATCCATTAGTAGATAGATAAGTCTAGCGACTAGTGAGTAGCGAGTAGTATCTAGCGATAGGAAGGAAGGGGCTGTTACTGTGGTACCTTAACCTATCGATCTGCTGCATGATGTCCCGGTTCTTGGCTTCCAGACTGGAGATCAGCTCTCGCTGCGCCCGCGCCCCCTCCGCCCCGCCCCAGCCCATGCTCTCCACCATGCCGCGCCCCTGAAACATAAACACATCCGATATCTTAAACAGTCAAAACTCTGAAATGGTGAGCTCTGCATTATCATGTTTGGTGACCAGATCTGAATAGCTAGGTATTTCTCAACCTTCCGCCTCCTTCCCCTCCCCCCTACCTTCAGCCTCACAACATACCCCCATCGGGGATGGCATAATTTCACTGGCTCTAGACGGTGGGGAGCAGTTAGGACTTTTGTGCGGTATTCACTATTTTCAGCTTGCACCACAATTTTAATCATGAGCTATAGAGCTTCGAGATATCTAATTGCCTGTCAAAAAATAAGACAAGATGCCATATTGATTGTTACGTATTATTATAACATTGGTCAATGAGAGAAAATATTAGAAAAAATTAAAAAAACTCAGGCAAAGCCAGGTACATAATAGAATTTTATATTAAATAACTCAGGGAGGGATGAGTAAACAGTATGGAACCCTTCGTAATTTATAGATATTATATAAATACTAAGAAATATTGAACTCACCACATCGGGAGTCAGGGACGCAGATCTGCCCGATCTTGGCTGGAAAAAATATGGCATACACAAATTATTATCTAATTAAAACTTATTGATTAACCCAAATAATTTAAAGGGCTTAAGCGACACTTTGGTCAAAAATGAGTTAAATATGCAGTTTTAATCAGTTCCTTTTTCTGCATCGAATGCTCTGACTCTCGTTTGATTCCGAAGACTTTTGTGGCCCTTCAGCCATCTAAATATTAAAATATATTTACCATTTGGGAGAAGGCTCGAATCAAGCGACACAAATTTGGGACTTTCTTAGCTTTTCGTCGCTTCAGTTATTCAGTGAGAGCATTGAGTTAACTTTTTTTTTCAAAATTCAACCAGCTAATGAAGACTTATGAATTTTAAAAGTGCTCTGGTGTAAACATCCCAAAATGGCGCTTCGGCCTTTTTGCCTTTCGACCCACGATATATATATCGTATCATCATCTGAGTCCCAGTCACATGTCAAACAGCTCTACACACAATATGTACCGAACATAACTAACCATCACGCCGTTTCTCCGCAGGGGTAGGTAGAGAGGATGGACCGCCATACAACTCTGTCTTGGCACACACTCTGTGCTTCATTCACATACATACTCTTACTTGATTCACTTGATTGTGCCACGTCTTCCTCAAGCGTCCCCGACTTCTTCTACCATTCAATTTCAAGTGATATATTCTTCTCACAATCCTTACCCCGTTCATCCGCTCTGCATGTCCAAATCATCTATGCGTCCGTTTCTTAATCCTATTTATTATGCTTAAATCAGCCCTGCATTCTTTCCGAATATCCACATTTATAACACGGTCATACATGGTTTTAGCGCACATACGCCTCAGGGATCTCACTTCTACAGCATTGAGTCTAAATTCAGTTTCCTCTGCCAGTTCTATGCCTCACTGCCATACATCGCTGGTGTAAGCACTATATTGTGGATTGCTAGCTTCGCTTGATTGGACAATTTTTTATTAGCGCCAACAGCGTTCAGTCCTCCATCAATGGAGTTTCCTGCATTCACCCTTCTTTCAATATCCCTACCAGCCTTTCCGTCTCTCTAGAACATCCAAGTTTTCATCATCACCTCCAAGTATTCATCATTCACAACTCTATTGCACGCTGTTTTCGTACTCTCTCTTTCAAATACCATAACATACATCGATGATTTGAAAACATCGATATTTAGATGAGTGTGGTTCTATTCCCTCGGACCGCTGATCAAATGCATTTGATACGAGCTATGATCGTCAATAGATATTCAAATTGATTCAGGAATTCAGCGATTCTAATCGTCTCGTCTTCGTCTACTTTCATCCTTCCTCAATCAGTTCCACACCTCACTGCCGTAAATCAGGGTTGGTATAAGCACTCCATTGTGGGTTTCTACACATGTACATGATATGTAAATAGAAAATGAATGCATCTCACCATAGTGTTGTGTTGCGCTAGTCGGGCAGCGTACCTCGCTATCAACCTGTGCTCGTCGTCCCCGCCTCCCACGTCTCCTGAATCCAGAAGGAAACCAACTCAATAAACCAGCCAGAAATACAACGGTGCAGCACGCCCAAACATTATGGAACTGTGACAAACTAAATAAAGGACCAGTGGAGTAGAGAAAGACAGGTGGGGCGAACATTAAACATTGACAAGATAAAGGTTTTTATCGACAATATCGGTAATTAGTCGACACTTGCTAGCATGACAGCAAATCGCCCACAACATTAAGATGCTTGACTACGAATCCAGAGGTCGTGGGTTCAAATACCGGGATGAGCAAATACATTTTATTTAATCAGTATGTGATATTTCAAATTTAATTAATATAAAATAACATATAATATATTAGCAGCGTGTTCCAGAGTAGTAGATACTCTCAGTATCGCCCTAGTGAAAAACAAACGAAAAGTTGCTTAAAATGGTTTTAGCCGTGTTTTGTGACCATTTCTAAATAGTCAGGTACTTCCCAACCTTCCTCTCCCCCATCTCTTTCCCTTACCCACCTTCAGCCTCACAACATACCCCAACTGGAGATGTCATAGTCCCACTGGCTCTAGACAGTTGGGAGCAGTTGGACTCTTGTGCAATATTCACTATAAAATATAGTTAGTTTTATCGAGCCCATTCGCGGCCTAGATAATCTCGTCAAGTTGATAAACATCGCTGGGGTTGGGTTAGGTTAGGTTAAGTGTTATTTTAGAATATTACCATGGTGCATGGGTCTGGGGGCTCTCGAGTCCAGGGAGCCCGTGTGCCCCGTGTGTCCGGTGTGCGGAGCGTGGCCCCCGTAAGGGTCGGGGAAGCCGTTGTGCATCGCCACGGGAGAGGGTGGCCTACATAAACAAACAACTAAAATGGTTAGAAGCCTACTCCATAATTCCACAACCAATTTTTTATTTATTTAACAAAGTCTTTCAAATATCGTCTGGTTATTTGTAACCCGGAAATGTTTGTCTTTCTTTAAAAAAATATTTATCAATTTTATATAGTTTCTTTTGGTGATTTTATCACCTCGAGGGCGCTGTATATTGGATATTGTATAAGGTAACCTTTTCTCAGGACTAAAAAGATTAAATGTCAGGTCATTCTAAGAATGTGAAGCCAGCGTAATGAATGCTCTACGAGAAAGATTGTCCGGAGATAGGTTGGGTATGATAGAAATATTTATGAAGCAGAAATCTGTTGTCTGACAATTACCGATTTTCCTGGTCTCTTGCATCCTCAAAGCAAGAATATATATGGAGAGAGCTAAATATTTTTACCCAACCTATACAAATTTACGATAAATCACTTTCTCAAGGTTTCACGTGAGAACTGTGAGAGAAAGAGATAATACAAATTGTCACATAATATTGCACCACTTTTTGGTATGTAAGCGTGTTTTCCGTCTCCCGCATCTCCGCCCACTACATTTTGTTATGTGACGTAACAGGACATAACTCAACGGTTTTTGAGGTTATATCCTATATTTTTGTTGATATCAATACTGTGAAAAAGTGGTTATACAAATAAACAAAACATTATGTCGACATGTGCTATGAATGGATGTATAATACCCTAGCCACGCCTGAGTCAGGAAAAAATCAACAATCCTGACTAGACAAGCTATCCCTCCTGGTATATTATTGCTCTGAGCTTGCAAACACGCGGGACTATGTGAAATGTACAATACGGTAGCAACACTCACACTATGTGACTGAGGTTGAGGGTTTTCTCCGGCTGGTCGGGAAACCTGGGCAGGGCGGGCCTCGCTCTGTCTGGAACGCAGCGGAAGGACTTCCGCAAGGAGTGGCCTATCTGCTTGGAGGGGGATTTCTGCAAACAATCAAGGGCACATATGTCAGATATGATGCCGTCGCTAGATGGCGCTGACATCGCTTCCATATTACTACTGTTGGATCCGAAGCTGCGATAAAACACCGAATGTGTTTTCAGCTTCAGATGAATTTGGAAAATAGTGGACTGTAAAATGATAAAACTACTTCATAGAAGTGTCTAATTATGGAGTGAAAGAAGTAAGGAAACCAATTCACTCACCGATGTAGTTGATGTTTAAGTTCTTTATTATTCTTACACATTGTATTATTAACGAACACCACACCAAAAACACACTTAGTTTAATATTATTTTGAAGAACAACAACAAAACGAATGACCAAAACGAGACACTTATGAACAAACACGTTTTTTCACTTAACTCTCTTCTGTTTCTTGATTGTTGCTTGTTTTCAAACTCGGTGTTGTTGAATACGGAAATCGAATATAGTGAAATGGTTGGATAAGGTAGGAACTGAATGAAAAATAAGAAGGTAAGAACCTAAGAAATTATCTCTTTGAAATCCAACAACTACCGTTGGCCAAAACAGCTTTACATCTTTCTTGAATAGACTTTGATAGAAACTGATATTTTGATGGATGCATACTAGACTGCACTGATAATTTGACGGATGATAGAAGAACCGAACTCACATAAGTGGTGTACTCCTTGACCTCGTGCTGGTTGGTGTGTCCGTCGGTGGTGTGGCCCCTCCAGAAGCAGTCCTGGCAGAGCGTGTAGTGGCTGCAGCGGGAGCAGCGGTACCGGAAGCCCGACAAGCGCTCTCGCCCACACACGGAGCACGCTAGCGGGTGGACCACTAGAAAACAAACAGATATTAAATTATGATATCATTGTCTGGTTAGTGCGTTTGTGCATCTACATGCATCGCTTATTATGAGGAGAGCTGAGTCACTCAGATGCAGCCACGACAATGGCGTTGGTTGAGTTTGGTGTCTTGCCCCAGAAGCTGGCTAGTCGGTGGCAAAGTAAGTCCACTTCCGACCATTGTGAATTGAACCTAAGAGCCATCGGCCACAACCAGGTAGGCTGCTCTATTTATGGTTAACATAGCACTCACAGGGCCGGTTCCACGACATCTAGCGCCCTGGGCAGTAAGTACTGAGTGCACCCCTCCCCCCTCCAATTTAAATAAGATCTTTATTTTCACGGTGCCCCTTCAGAGATGGCGCCTATGTGTTTAGCACAGTTTGAACATATGGTGGATCCGGTGCTGAGCCCTGTCCATTACAGAAAACTAAAGAGTTCTTGAAACAGTAGAGGAATACCGTCTAAATGGCTGTATCCTTCTCTGAGGACAATATTGGGTTGGAGTAAGATTCGTTTGACAATTAAATAATAATTACCATTTTCGACGGAAGCCAGTCTATGCAGCAATGGCAGCCAGACTAAGCAAGGAGGGCCGGGATCCGACATCATGGTGTCCATGAAGTCATTTACTGTCACTTTACCATGCTGAAAACATACAACAAGTAAATTTAATAAGATTCGGAAAGATTCTTTCGAGAATCAAAAAGATTTCCATTTTGAATGTCTCCTCACCAAAGTCAAGTGTATCAATACCAGAAGTAAATCTATTCAGCAACAATAGACACCTCTCACTGGCAGGAGTTTGATCCTACAGACAGGAAGATAAATCAATCTATGCCGACACTGTCTACAGACCAATGCTCTTCAATATGTGAGTTTTTTAAACAACCCCTTGGCAGTTTGAAGAAGTGGATAGCAGCATACCCCTCCCTTCCGAGCTGCTGGGAGTTTAAATGACCAGGCTTTTCGTGTATAAATTGCCATAAGATTGTAGAAGACTGGAAGAATGTGAGAAATGTAATAAGTTTAATCATCGGTACCCCGGGGAAGAGCATGTCAGTGAGGTTCTCCGAGTAGGGGAAGGAGGGGCTCTCGTAGACTGCGGCGGGGAGGGCCAGGGCTTCCCGCAGGTACTCCGCTAGTCGACGCCTGATGAGCTGGCCGGAGCCGTCAGACACTTGCGAGAATACGTCTGCAAACAACATGTCCACATTGTAAGATTATTCACAGCAGTGTCACAGCTAATGCTACGGTCTTTATTTGTTATTCCATACGCCTTTGTGTCGTGTTTGGTCAACCGATTTATATTTAGTCGAAATAACAAATATTTGAATTGGATAACCTATAATCGATTAAGCAGAAATCTTTTTAAGCGGTAAACACTAGCTTTGGCATTGTTTGCACTTCTTTCAGTCTAGAATTTCAAGATCATCGCAGCCGTTTTCAGCTCATAGCATCATTTCCATCATGAGGTATGGTCCTTGGAAAAATCAATAAAATTGTTATACAAAAACCCCTTAATGATGCCCTTTAGTTATGGACTGGTTATATGAAGTACCAAGTACCAAACAGCTAATAGGCATCTCTTCAGTACAGGTGCCAATAGTCCATTCATTTATGTTCTACCTTGTATAATATTATTCTTTTGATTTTGTTTGTTATTCATTTACTTTTGCATTTTTCATAAATTTTTACTTGATTAGTTACTATTGTTAAATATTCCAATTAAATAACCACTCATGTATATATGTTTTGGGCATTATGCCTGTTATATGTACTAAAATAAAATAAAAAAATAAATAAAACTCAAATGAAGTAACTGTAGTGTTATTTAAAAAACAGTAAAGAATCTACCGTGGAATTTCTACACAGAGGAGACACCAACAAATTCCATTTAAATGAACTAATGAATGTTACTTACATCTCAATTTATCCATCAGCTTCCCGGCGCACATTGTAGCTAAGGCCACCTTTATTGAAAACACCCGGATCTTGCCCACATTTTCCCTGCAAGAAAGAACGCAATTATTGTCACTGTCGACTTTGGAGGCGGTAAGCACTCTCGTTCCCCTACATTGAAAGACAAGAATCTTCGACGTCAACACTGGTTTAGCAGGGTCGATTGTCGTTGGGTAGGGCTATGACTATGTCTCCTGGTTCCACGACTCCCAGCCGCATAGACAAGTGTGGATTTGTACTTACGTGGGCGGGCAGTACGCTGCCAGGAGCCAGTTGAGCAGCAGCGCACAGCAGTGCGCCGCCCTGACCTGGTTGGCCGGGGGCAGGCGCTTGTTGAGGCTGTGGTACAGCGAGGACAGCAGGGTCTCCAGCCGCGCCACGCTGACCTCGGCCTGCGGTTCAAGGGTGTTCAACCCATTCTCCCTGAAGGCCTCGATCACGCTCCAGATGTCCACGGCATGCACTGAAACCAAACAAAATGCATGTAAAACGAATAAGCATAGATGGTGATCAAATAATAAGGAAAAACTTTGAAGATTTCGAATTAACTAAGGATTGAGGTGGCCGATAGCACAGTGTGTTACCGCGCAAGAGTCTCAACTGCTCCCAACCGTCTAGGGCCAGTGAGTTCATGGCACCCCCAATTGGGGTATATTGTGAGGCTGAAGGTGAAAGTTAGTATCGCCCTGGTGAAAGGCCACCAGAATCGAAACGTTGTTTGAAATGGCTTTAGCCGTGTTTGGTGACCAGATCTGAATAGCCAGGTACTTCCCAACCTTCCTCTTTCCAATCTCCTTCCCCTCCCCGCTACCTTCAGCCTCACAACATACCCTATTTGGGGATGCCATAGTCTCACTGGCTCTAGACAGTTGGGAGCAGTTGAGACTCTTGTGCGGTATTCACGTAATTTTTTTTTTTTTAAGTGTCTAAACATAAAAAAGGAAGATACTCTCTGGCAAGAAACCATTCAGAAACAAAGTCTCTGAATGTCCAGATTATCCCCAACCATCCTCTTCTCCTTCCCCCCATCCCACTTTTTTCAGCCTCACAAAATTTCCCAAAAAAAAATATACTAATAGTACATATGTCATGGATTACTTTAAAATTGTACCAGTCTGAAGATGCCCGTCATAAGGTGAAACCGGTCAAGTCTTAAATAAAAAATAAAGTAAAAAATTTAGCATTATTAAAATCGTTAAAATGGAGTTCCACCACAAATTAACAGTTTCAAAATTAGAAATAATAATGGTGTTTGTTTGTACTCACGGTTGACTTTCTTCTGGACAAAGCGCAACTTGCAGGCAGTGCGGTAGCTGGCAAAGCGGATGAGATCGTAGTTCTGCGCGCGCATCTCCTGCATGAGCGCCGTGCGCTGGTCTCCCGGGGGGCCCTCCTCGCTCATGGCGACACTGGAACAAACAACAAACTGTTATGGCCAAACCACGGCTCTGTTGGACGATACCCAAGAGGTTTCTATTTAATAACCTTTGATTGCTTTTATTTTTTAAATTGTCAATAGTATTATAGACAGCCCTGATTTACTGAACATATTATATAACATATTACCTTTCACATACCAACGAGAACTACTGGATCCAAAATTCTATTTAGCTGTAACAATAACATGAGGACTGAGTCTTTCAGATACTCGCTTGTACCTAGATTGCATGTAGTCGGTAATACGTACGCAGAGGTGGCTGGATGTATTCTAACTGCACAGAATGTAGATATAATAAGGCTATAATATCATATGAGTATATCTTCAATCAATATTAATTCAATGTAATCTAAAAATACAAAGTGTGGAATACTTGGAGTAAGAATATATTTGGAGAGATAGCTAAATATTTTTACCCAACCGATACAAATTTACGATAAATTACTTTCTCCGGTTTTTTACGTCATAAACCGTGAGAGAGAAAGAGACAAGACAAGTTGTCACATAATATCACACCACTTTTAGGTATGTAAGCATGTTTTCCGTCTCCGGCGACTCCGCCTAGTACGTTTTGCTATGCGACATAACTCAATGGTTTTTGAGGTTATATTTTTGTTGATAACAATACTGTGAAAGAGTGGTTATACAAATAAACGCTACATTACGTCGACATGTGCTATGAATGGATGTAAAAAGGTGTGTCCAGGAAAGTCCTAGCTACGCCCGAGTCAGAAGAAAATCAACAATTCTGACTACACTGTTTCGCAAAGTTATCCCTCCTGGTGTATTATTGCTGAGGTGGAATACATACTTATGTTTACTACTCATTCTTACTGTTCGTATGAGCAAATAATTTATTACTGTTGAATGTACCTTTATATATAAAAGCCCACTTGGGCGTATGCAATTAAATAAATAAATAAACCTGGGTACTAAGCTAAGGTGGCTGTATGGTGTAGAGTTAGTTGGAGTGGTTCCTTAGGTATGAGAAACTAGAGAGAAACCGACAGGAGCAAGGGCATTTACTGGTAGCATCTAAGACTCTCGGGGGTAATAGTGTCCATTCCAGGGACCTATATCGTCACCCGGTTGGGCTACATCGTGATGCAGGTTAAGATAGGGGTTGTAAAAAGGGATATCGTCACCGGAAAGGCAAAAGGGCCGAAGCGCCATTTTGGGAAGTTTACACCAGAGCACTTTAAAAGTTTTTTTGTTTTAAAATAAAACTCAAAGTCTTCGGTACCTGGTGGGATTTTGAAAAAAAAAGTTAACTCAGGTAACTCAATGCTCTCACTGAGTTATCTGAAGCAACAAAAAGCTATAAAAAAAAGTCCCAAACTTGTGTCGCTTGAGTCAAGACTTCTCCCAAATGTGAAATATATTTTAGATGGCTGAAGGGCCACAAAAGTCTTCAGAATCAAACGAGAGTCAGAGCATTCGATGCCGAAAAAAGAACCGATGAAAATTGCATATTTGAATCATTTTTGACCAAAGTGTCGCTTAAGCCCTTTTGCCTTTCCAGGGACAATTTGTTAAAGCAAGCCTGGAAGAGGGGATTAAATGAAGGAGGAAAGACAGATGCCGGTAACTCGTTCCACATAGAAGCGGACTTAAACAAGATCGAGTCAGAGAAATGACCTATTCTCATGAAGCCAACATTCAATTAGTTTCTGTCTAGTTTCACGCATGTGCACTTGCTATATAAACTAGCTACAAACACATGCGATCATCAAACTCTCTGTAAACAAACCATTGTGTTTACATACATAAGCGTCGAAAAAGTACGTTGGGACGGTCGCCAACTTTCTTCAAATAAAAAGTGTAACTTTGAACGGAAGGAGACATAAACAAAGAAGCGCAATAATTCTGCCGTCTGACAAGCAGCGTTCTGTTTTCATCACCGTAACGTGCATATTATTTGCGGCTTTGAAAGAAGGTCGCTGGTCTCGCATTCAATTCCCGATGAAGTCCTGAAATTTTACCAGATAAAAATATATGACGGCCCGCATGGTCGAGTGGTAAGACGCTCGACTACGAATCCAGAGGTCGCGGGTACGAACCCGGCGTATGGTAAATATTTTTATTTGATTATTATGTGTCATAACACATTTAATTGATATAAAATAATACACAGTATATTTTATGTGCACGTTACAAAGTGGTAGATATACTTAGTATCGCCCTGGTGAAAGACCATCATTCAGAATTGAAACGTTACGTTTGAAATGGCTTTAGCCGCGTTTGGTGATCAGATCTGAATAGCCAGGTACTTCCCAATCTTCCCCTTCCTCATCTCCTTCCCTCCCCACTACCTTTAGCCTCACAACATACCCCGATGCCATAGGGGATGGCTCATAGTCTCACTGGCTTCTAGATTCAGTAATTTTTTTTTTTAAATGTCTAAACATAAAAAAGGAAGATACTCTCTGGCAAGAAACCATTCCGAAACAAAGTCTCGTGAATGTCCAGATTATCCCCAACCATCCTCTTCTCCTTCCCCCCATCCCACTTTTTCAGTCTCACAAAATTTCCCAAAGCAGGGTTGTCATAGATCCACTGGCTCCGAGCAGTTGGAACTCTTGCTTCTATTGTTACAATAATAGGGTTAAATGATAGCTTATTTAAATACTATTTAAATTATATATATATTAAACAATATTTAGAGCTAACTGACTGGTTAGTAGCCGGTGAGTTCAATTCCTCTGTTACAAAGTCCTCCATCATTTCCCAAGGAACATTTTCCCACTTTAATGATGTTAGTAGTTTTTCAAATATTGTCAAGTTACCCTCAACCCTGGAATGTTTATTTTTCTTAAAACCTAACCTAACAGCTTGTCAAAAGAATCCAACAAAATCAAGAAATTGGAATATGACCCAAAAAAAAATCAATCAGTATGCGTATTTTAAACACGTACCATCATTATAATTCAGTTACGCATTTTAAAAACACTTCCCAAATCCCCCTTCATAATTAAGTGATATATGCGGGACACACAAAGTAAGAACTTGATTTATTTCGTCGTGAGAGGCGGGTGGCAGAATATTCTCGCATTTAAACACCATTTAAATATTAAAAAAAAAAAACATTAAAAAGAAATAGAACGCACCTGGCGCCGAAAATTCAAACTAAAATAGAAGTGTCAAATAACTGGCGGGAATTCGGCGAGGGACATTATTAATTTGTTTTGGAGGAAGCAAATAACGGAATATAGCTTCTTGGCTAACTGCGTGCGGAATATAGCTTGATACGTGATACATTCAGGCCCGGCCCTGAGCCAAACGGCGCCTGGCGCAGGTGATTTTTTTGGCGCCCTTTGTCAAAACCATAGACTAAAATACAAGACACGTCATATTCATACATATCTTACGAAAAATGTAGCACAATTAGTACCGTCCACTTTTCCGTTTCACCCGCTTATGAAAAGGATAGCCATTCAAAGAATATGTGTGTTCGAATGAGATAGCTATATGAACGTCTCACGATACTGTTATTATCGGGTATCGCGCCCCTAGCCGTGGTTGTCTTTCTCGCACTTGTATTTTTGCATTCGCTATCTCACACGGTTTTCGAGTAGCTAAAAACCTTGTGAACAATTGTATTTATTTAAATAATAAGAAGTGATTTGTGGGTAATTATGAATGGAAAGAAACTCCATGAGGATATGTTTTTTGCTCCCGAATGATTTTTACACCTCTCAAGGCATTTTTTCTCAGAAAGCAGGCTACAGCGACGCGTTTGTGACAGTTGGTGACAGCTTGTCTGTCGAACGAATGTTTGTATGATACTAAACGCATTAAATCTCAGGTATGTCTCTCGGACTCGGTTTAGTGCATTCACGCGCGTTGTCTCAGTACCGTTTCTACATTATTTAATTAATCTAAGATTTAAACACCAACATTTTCTAAAAAAATTCTACGTCTAATAAAATAGCTTATTGTGTAATTGTAATAATATGTATATTTACTATATTCCACATGGACCGACCACGAGTATTATGTACAAAAAGCATCACATTTACACAAAATATCATTACTTCATTTTTGACAGGTTTTCTCTCTGTTAGAGTATATTAGAGTGGTATCAATCCAAGGCAGTGTAGTCAGTTTTTAATGATTTTTACCTGGTTCACCATGACTCGGTGAACCTGGGCGTGGCTAAGACCAAGGCTAGGGTATTTATCATCCATTCATATCACATTTTACATCCATTCATACCACATATCGACATAATGTTTTTGTTTATTCGTATGACCACTTTTTCACAGTATTGATATCGACAAAAATATAGCGTCTAACCTAAAAAACCGTTTAATTGTGTCAAGTTTAGTGGCATTATAATAAATGTGGGCGGAGTCTCGCGGTGACCCAGGAGCCCAAGATCATTGTGACAGTACGTAGAAGCGGAGTATTATATTTGTTGGCTCTTTCTCTCTCATGGTGTACGACGTAAAAACCCGGAAAAAGTGATTTATCGCAAGTTTATATCGGTTGGGTAAAAATAATTAGCTCTCTCTCCATATATTGTTTCTCCAAGAAACTACTAGATTTAAAAAACTACATTTTAAAGTGTAAATGTTTTATTGTGTCAAATTTGCAGAGTAATATTATACGTATGTAAAAAAATCAGCGCCTTGGCAATTCGCCGCCTGGAGCGGACTGCTCCAGTTGCGCCCGCACAGGACCGGCCCTGAATACATTACACAACACGAGGTTTCCACGATAAACACTTTTATAATACAAATAATACTGCAGTAAGATCAATAAAATAAATGTCTAAATCAGAATTCGAGAAAATGCTAGTTACTTGCCGAAATATGGCAGGCCGCCATCTGCCATCATGTTGAAGCGTCAATCAATTATCAGAAAATTGATTGATTGCAAATTCGGGAACCTATAACTAACGTCTGGACTAGAGATTCTAGACATCATGGGAAGTTAATATTTTCTATTGCGCTGGCAACATCACTGTGCATTCAACGACTATCGTGTAAAGTATGGAAGAAAGTTTTTTGTCACAGTTTTTTTTTACGAATTGCATAATAGTTAGTTGGGCGCCAGGGTCTATTTTTCTATGATGTGGTCGTACGTTCGATGCGATCCAACGTCAATAACCAATCAGCACGGCCCTGCTTTGTTCCCGGTAATCTAAGTACACACTGGGAGATGGTAGATATTCCTGTCCCGGTGACATCGGTGTTGGATCCGAAGCTGCGATGAAACCCAGAATGTGCTTCCAGCTTCAGATGAATGTGGAAAATAGTGGACTGTAAACGGTAAACTATACTACTTGATGGAAGTGTATATTTGTAGCTCGTGGAAAGATTATGGAATGAGGGGAAAATGGGAAACCATTCACTCACCGATGTAGTTGAAGTTGGAAGTTCTTGAATTATTCTTACATAATAATTGTACTAACGAAACGGATCACAAAAACACCACACTAATTTTAATCTCCTTATTCACAAAACACCAAATTTATTTTATATTTAAAAAATCGAATTTATCAAAACTCTTCTGTTTTTTATTCGATTGTTTCGAACACGGTGTTGTTGAATACGGAATTTGATATAGCGAAATGGTTGAAATGGTTGAATAGGTAGGGACTTTGGTGAAAAACATCAAGGTAAGAACTTAACAAATTATCACTTTCAAATCCAACAATCGAACGAACTTCGTAGGAATGCTAGTAATATATCGATATTCCTATTACATATTTCAATGTTCCGACAATGCCCAACAGTATTTAGAACCTTGGATTAAATTTATGGTTCGGAATGTTCCGATTGTAAAAATGATCCTTTATCCCGAAATGTTTTTTCTCGACTATGCCAAATCAGTTAAGCAAACACAAAAACATATCAGCTAATTAATTTGGTTTATTAACTCCTTTTCGAATTTCGTTGAATAAATGTGTGCTTAAATCTTAAATAAATATATTAATGAGCCCTCTAGAAAGTGCACGTTTTTTTCTGGTCGAAACATTTCTACTAAACTTGATTCAAATCTAAGGTTGGCTTGTTTCATCTGTCACGGTCCGCTTATCGGCCAGTTTCAGCGTTTGATCAGCCGTCAAACGTAACGGTCGTGCTGTTGAGCTTGACGGCTGATCGCAATTTGATCGAAAGCTGATGCGGACCTAGAATCGACGGAAAAAACGGCGCTAAACGTCGGTTTGACTGTCAATTGGGGATTTCAACATCCCAACCTAGAGTGATTTCCCAGAGCAATAATTTACAGGAGGGAGAGCTTCTGTAGTCAGTATTGATGATTTTTGCCTGACTCGAGCGTGGCTAGGGCTAGGGTATTTATACATCCATTCATAGCACATGTCGACATAATGTTTTTGTTTATTTGTATAACCACCTTTTCACAGTATTGTTATAAACTAAAATATTGGATAAAACCTAAAAAGCCGTTGAGTTATGTCCAATTATTTCGCATATAAAAACGTAGTGGGCGGAGTCGCCGGAGACGCGGGAGACGGAGAACGTGCTTACATACCGAATGGTGGTGCTATATTATGTGAGGACGTGTCTCGTCTCTTTCTCTCTCACGGTTTACGACGTAAAAACCCGGAGAAAGTGATTTATCGTAATTTTGTGTTGGGTAAAAAATATTCAGCTTTCTCTCCACATATTCTTGCTCTGAGAGTAATTCATTAAAAAAAATCGATTTAATATATTTTTTAAATGCTGTTCCTCAATCTTCACAATACTAATTATGGGTATAATTCTCCGATGTCCAAAATTTCAAGACTTGTTAACTCAAGCCATGGTCTTGAAATTTTTGGAAGCAGCCTAAATGATTGTTGTCATTCTTTACGACTCTACCAAAACTTTGACTAGACCATGGCTTGAATGTTCTCTCTTATGTATATTTTGTCCTATTTTTGTCATCGCTTCATTTATTATTATGTATGTGCTATTTCTTCTCTGTTGCTCTTTTTTCCATTTCGTGTTTTATATGTCTTTTTTGCAATTGGACTTTAGTCCGTTAATTTATAAATAAATAATAACTGAATATTTATTCGAATCAAGTAACGCATTCATTTTAAATACTTTCCTTTGTGAGTACGTACGTCCGTACGAGTGTGAACTTTTCAAATCCTTACCAACCTATAATGCATTTCAGCGTACATTATTCTATATTTGAAATGGAACTTATAACAGGCTTTATTTGTTATATTAAAGAGTGAGTGGAGTTCAGTCCAGAGACGTAGTATTTATTTTATTTTAATACACAAGAATAAATTAACACAAGACTTGAAAGGGTTTTCCCTTATGTATCGGACGCTTTGAGCCTCCACCGGCTGCTCATTAGAGTGATAATAAATAATTAAATATGTTTTAGCATTAAGTGTAAATAATAATGTTAAAATTTCATGTTTTGTTGTTTCCGAGCAAATACTGCCCGGGAGCTATGTTTACGCCGCTTGGCCAGACTCATCAACGATCAGAGGCTAAGCGATACAACAAGCTAGCTCCGACCCTTCCCCGGCGACGGCCGAGAGCTTATGGCGCTCTACCGGCCGTTTGTCAAACGATTTACTAGGCTGGCAGTATTTACGCCGCATCCCCTCTCTAGCGCCCGGAGGCTGGCCGCCCCGGTCAATGGACCGATCCGTAGCCAATGAGCGCTAGGCAGAGATTCGGCGTATTTCAAAATCTTATTGTTGCGTAATTATGGTTAGGTATTAATTTGTTAACTAGATTGGCGGGAATTCAGTCATCGGTACGATGAATAAAAGTACACAGATCTCTGACGGCTGAATTCCCTACTACATAATTGTATAAGATAAAATGTTGTGATTATGTTAATTAAGTAGTTATAAGACAAAACATGTACCACCACCCCTTATGTAACCCCCCTAGTAATTTGTAAATTGTAAAACTTTGAGATTAATAAAAATGCTGGGAAGAAGTGGTTTATTGGAAACGAAAGGTCATAAAGAGAGCTGATGTTGGTATATTTTGCCTTCCCGCTAGAAAAATGCTAGCGGGGAGCTACGAGCTCTCAAGAGGAGAACTCGCAAGAAACCGGGCGTTTTGAGCGCCCGAATCCCGAGTCCAGCGGATGCTGGACCGGGGATACAGGGCCCAAACCGGTCCAAAGTAGAATACTCCCAGCATCTCTACCGACATCATCTCTCCTGACTCTGCGCTTCTGACCGCTTCTTCCCGCCTGGACTCTACAACTTCGTTTGACTGCTTTTCCTTGGACCATCCGCCTTCTCCCGCCTTTGGAACTTCGACTTGCTGCAACCGACCCAGGCCCGCTTCGCTGATTGACTTGAAGAAACTGGCCCCTCAAAATTTATAGTCAATGTGCTGACATAACGTCTGGTACACCTTATAACTTTGAACTTTAAAACAATATTTAATGAACACAACAAATAAAACAAACTGAAAGGCCGACGGCGCACAATCCAATCGAACACTTACAGGTATATTTATACTATTTACCTTACTGAAGGGGAAAACGAGCAAACAGTATCAGGACTTGAGACTAGGTTCTGGCTCTCTGACTAAGTACTCAAAGACCTCACTGAAAGGGAACAACGCGCAATCAGGTATCAGGCCTTGAGACTAGTTTCTGGCTCTCTGCCGTTTCAAGGACGAGCAGCGCCTTTTATAGGCCGGCGGAAGCGGCCTTCAGCACGAAGTGGGAGTAATAGGTGAAATTCCTAGAATTGCGTCGGCGATTGCCCAATTGGAGTCCGGCCCTGGATTTACACAGCTGAGCATTGCTAGAGAGAGACAGTGCTTTAGACGTGAGCGAGAAAGTATTCGAGCCCGCGCGCCTTGTCGCGTTACAAACTAATATTTTTTCTTGACAAGTCAAATTACATCCCGTGATTTTTCAACTAGTTATACAATAAAAACAAACACGAAAAAAGTTTCATTGCTTTGAAATTGGACACTTTAAAACAATTTTGCAGTCCTGATACTTCGTATTTTTCTAGACTTGATGTGCTCTACTCGCAGTGTTTAATTGGAGAATCTACAATATTTCTAGGCGATCACATTTTCAATTTGAAAAAGTATGATTCAAACGAAGATTAAAACCCGAAAAAAAGTTCACAGTAGATTTGCAATGATAAATATATTTTTGAAGCCGGGACATGAAGTATGAAGTTATCAATTAGGTTCTAATTGCCGTCAGGAATGTCTGTTGCAATTCGCAATCACCACAGGTCGAATTTGACAACCTCTCGATGCTTAACTCGATGCCCAAATATATTGCAGAACCTCAGAACATTAATGTACAAGAGAGAGCGCTGTAGAGAGAGCTGTAGTCAGTTTATACGAGGTTCGCCGGGTATTTATACATCCATTCATAGCACATGTCGACATAATGTTTTTGTACATTCGCATAACCACTTTTTGACAGTATTGTTAAAAAATAAATATAACATGTAACCTAATAAACCGTTGAGTTATCTCAATGTATTTCGCGTTTCATAACGTGTGGGCGGAGTCAACGGAGACGCGGGACACGAAGAACATTCTAACAATACTTAAAAGCGGTGTGATGATTGGGGAAAATGTGTTGTCTCTTTCTTTCTCATGGTGTACGACGTAAAAACCCGGTGAAGGTGATTTATCCTAAATCTGTATAGGTTGGGTAAAAAGAATTAGCTCTCTCTCTCCATATATTGTTACTTCAGGTGCAGAACCACTTCAATTGGCATTTTGTATTGGCCTCAGATCAATAATATACCAGGAAGGACAGCTTTGCAAAACAGCGTACTCAGGATTGTTGGTTTTCATGGACACACCTTTTTAAAACCATTCATAGCACATGTCGACATAATGTTTTTGTTTATTTATACAACCACTTTTTCACAGTATTGCCATCAACAAAAATATATGATATAACCTCAAAAACCGTCGAGTTATGTCGCATAACAAAACGTAGTAAGCGGAGTCGCCGGAGACGCGGGAGACGGAAAACATGCTTACATACATAAAAGTGGTGCGATATTATGTGACAACATGTCTTGTCTCTTTCTCTCTCACGGTTTACGATGCAAAAACCCGGAGAAAGTGATTTATCGTAAATTTGTATGGCGGCCCTCCGTCTAGCGACATAGAGTTCACGTGATAGTGTTGCGCAAACTCTGATCCAATATCATGTTCTCTGAGTGTAAAACTGTATCTTTTCTCTGAATTAGAAATAACTAAACAATTGTGTTTATCTCTTGTGACCTGTCAGATGAGTATGCTTCTGTATATATTATCTCTGTACATAATATAAATAAATATTAATATGCCCTAGATTATATTATGTAGTTAGTAATAAGATGGAGCCTAGGAGTTAGGATTTGTAGAGCGCCCTTGAGCTGAGTTTTTTAAAACATAAGACATAAAATACAAAGCACGTCATATTCATACAAATCTTACGAAAAATTTAGCATTACTTGTAACGTCTTGTATTTCGTTCGACCCGCGTATGAAAAGGATAGCCATTCAAAGAATATGTGTGGACGGATGAGATAGCTATATGAACGTCCCACGCTACTGTTATAATTGGGTATCGCGCCACTAGCCGTGGTTGTCTTTCAAACACTTATGTATTTCTCCATTCGCTATCTCACACCGTTTTCGAGTTGAAAAACCTTGCGAATAATTGTATTTATTGAATTGAAATAACAAGTGATTTGTAGGTAATTAATTATGAATGGAAAGAGACTCCATAAGATATGTTTTTTGCTCCCGAATGATTTTTACACCTCTCAAGGCATTTTTTCTCAGAAAGGAGCCTACAGCGACGCGTTTGTGACAGCTGGTGACAGCTTGTCTGTCTAACGAATGTTTGTGTGAGACTAAACGCAGTGAATCTCAGGTATGTCTCGCGGACTGGGTTTAGTGCATCCACGCGCGTTGTCTCAGTAACGTATCTACATTATTTAATTCGTCTAAGAATACAGATCGCCAAAAATCGAAAATGAAATTCTGCTTCCCAAAAATAAATACATTTTTCTAGCGATTTCCATGTTAACATGTCTAATTTGTGTTCTATAATACACTTTCCTGCTTCATTCCACATTCTCTTCGGCAAACTACACGATTTACGGAGAGAAAGGTCCCAAAATACATTTTAGGGAAAGGGACAAAAGGAGCCAAGCCAGATATAACTCCCAAAAATGTAATTTCAATACCCATCACTCAATCAGTACAAGCACCACGAGGGTCTTCATAGACATGTCTGTTATTTGGATTGTTTCTAGGTAGTGTTGGGCACAGCGCCGAATCTACCATACGTTAAAACTGTGCAAAAAAACACGGGCGTCATCTCTGAAGGGACGCCATGAAAATAATGATCTTATTTAAATTTACTTGAAATATTCCCTAAATCATATAAAAATATTCGCAAAATCATTAAAAAATTACCCACATCATAGGATAATACTTTTTTCTATTGCGCTGGCAACATCACTGTGCATTCCAACGGCTATCGTGTAATGTATGGAGAGAAAAAAAGTCATGGAATTTTTTTACGAATTTCATAACAGTTAGTTGGGCGCAGAGTCTATGTAGCATAGATGGAAGATAGCCGACCACCAGAGAAACTTCCTGTAGGACGAAGAAGTGTTGGGAGACCCTAACTTGGTGGCCGCATGGCGTGGAAGACAGCAGCAGACCGGCAGGTTGGAGCCTTTTCCAGAGACGATCAGCACTCTCTACGGGTTGCAGCGCCCATGATAACTCTAACCTGACTATTGTCTCTGACTAACTCTAACAATAAACACATTGATGTTTATACATAAAATGAAGAACAACTTGTTACCAAAATATTTTTCAGACAAAATTATCTACAATGTTGATATTCACAAATATAATACAAGGGCATGCAAAGAAATTAGACTACCAACAAAAAATAAAGCCAACACACAAAATAGCTTACTATATAAAGGGATGAAATCTTATAATGCTCTGCCGGAAACCATCAAAATTATGTCTATCAATAAATTCAAAATAGCCTGTAAAAAATATTTAAAATGTATATAAATGAAAATAATAAGTAGTATATAAGTTAAAATATTATAAAGTTAAGAAGAAAATGAAATAATTAGCTACCTGTAAACTTGAATGTACAAAGTAACTAATATAAAAAAAATTAACCTTATTAATACAAATAATTTTTTTGTATAAATAGCAAAATAAACTAATTTTTTTCGGAGCAACCTGTTAATTGCCCCCTGTCTTTTAAAAATAGTGCTATTTGGTTAAAAGAAATTGAACTGGCGAAAGGAAACAGTTAGGCCTCCGTGGTCGAGTGGTAAGACGCTCGACAACAAATCCAGAGGTCGTGGGTTCAAACCCGGCGTGGGCAAATAAATGTTATTCAATCAATATGTGTCAAAACACATTTTAATTCATATAAAATAATATATAGTATATTTGCGGCACGTTCCAGAGCGGTAGACACTCTAAGTATCGCCCTGGTGAAAGACCCTCATTCAAAATCGAAAAGTTGCTTAAAATGGCTTTAGACGTGTTTGATGACCAGATCTGTATAACCAAGTACTACCAACCCTTCTTCTTCCCTATCTCCTTCCCCTCCCTACTACCTTCAGCCTCACAACACACCCCAATTGGGCATGGCATAGTCTAATTGGCTCCAGACGTTTGGGAGCAGTTGGAACTCTTGTGCGGTATTCACTATAAAAAATAAAATTTAAAAACGGCGCCCTCTAAATATGGTGCTGGAGAATACTCAGGATTCCATGGACTATCCATTCTTGAAGAGCTAGACATCCTAAACAGAGAATCAATCAATCAATTGTCTGCCTACAGCATGTCCTAAGACACTTTGGACACGTTGCTCGCCAAACTGAGAACTCGAAACCGGAGAAACTTATGATCACTGGTGCAAAGTTGACCCCTTCGTCTCCGTCCAAATTTCATCTTATTCCCTGCCCGACCTCGGTGAGTGGGCTTAAATAAAAGATTGCTAAAAGCACACAAAATATAGTCTACAAAATTTTCCCAAAGTACTTGTATATAAACATATACAAAAAAAATCCCTACAGTAGATCAAAGGTGATCTCCTTATTAATTCAGCTCTAACTACAGTTGACACAGGAAAAGGGAGTAATAGTATTTCAAAAATGATTTATTTTTTACAATACAATAAATGGCGCAAAGTTAAAAGCAGGAGAAGCAGAGGAAGACCACTGATGCGTTGGACTGATCAAGTATTTTAAGAATCTGAAACGTCGGTGTCCCCGACCCTCTATAGAGTGCAGGGTGGGGTATCCTACTTCACAAGGGCTATCGCAGTGGGGGGCACCATCCTCAGCAATGCGGCAATGACTCTAGAAGATTTGGCTAAAACTGAACCTGCCTGAAAATACACCTTGCACGTCAATAAGACCACGTGCCAATAGCGCCACTTATTTACCTTTCTTATCTTTATAATGTTGAAACTTCGCATTTCAGTATATCACTGGGTTAACCTTTTAATTGCGTTTTCAATGTATAAAACGTTATCAGTTACAGATTGCCGTCCGTGGATAATGCGGATTTGTTCATTTAATATTATTTATAGGCGTTGGGCGTGTAAAAAAGCACTGTAATTAGGTACTATCGGCGCATTGACAAATCACCACCTGGAGCGGACTGCTCCAACTGCGCCTCTGTAGGACCGGCCCTGCCTCTATCGTTGCACAAGCTACAATTACAAACTTTAATGATGGGAGTAGAGGGAAATCAAATAATCTAAAAATATATGTATATTATTTTTTTAAAATTAACTTATTAAAGCTTTATGCTCACTGTAATATTGATTATTGAAAGAATATTAACAATCTTCAAATAATATGCAAATAGAAAATAAAAAGATTAGGTTGTTGCCAAGACTCGAACTCGGGACCTGTACTCTACAATAGTGAAATTAATTATTTGTGACTCGGGATTTATCGTTAAGTTTGTCCGCCTTTAAAAAATATATAAATGTATTTATACATGTAAATAGAATAATGGGTGAGCATGGCACTCTTTTTCACAGTCATACATTTATTTTAAAACAAACGCATGCATATTTAGGCGGCTTAAAGCCAAGGTATTGTATCTCCATAAACCATTCTTTCGAGATAAACTAAGTTAAAAAGTGTAATCTATTGAAAAAATTGATTTCAACGTATTGAAATATGTATAATGTAGAAATATCTTTGGTGTGAGTTAGATATTTTTACGCTTATAAATTATGGCTTTCCTTAATAGTCCGATTCATAACTCAATTTTGCCAAAAAGTAGAGATGGAACATCTTGATAAGGGCACGGATTATTTGCTCGCAGCGGTGAAAAGGTTAACCTTTTTGTACAACCACCGATTTCTCTTATCTATTTTACAAGTGCCAAGAATACACAAGTTTCGTTTTATGTGATACCGTAGAAGAGTAACTTTGCGGAGCCAGTGGGACTATGGCATCCATAATTTGGAGAATGTTGCGAGGCCGAGGGGAGAGAGGAAGAAGGAAGATTGGGAAGTAGTCGGCTATTCAGGTCTCATAGCTAAAGTAATTTAAAGCAAAGTTTGAATTCTGAATAGTGGACTCTTATATTTTTGGGCGATACTGAGAGTATATCTCATATTTTTATATATATGTGAAGTGTCCTCCAGATCTACTTATTTAAATAGTGCATTACATATATGGTTTTCCGAAATCTCCTTTTTTCATACAGTAGCGACTGAACGGAGAAAGGAGAGCAAGGAGAATATACAACGTGAAAGTGAATGGGAGAAGAAGTCGGAGACGCCCGAGGAAGACATGGCACAATCAAGCTAATCAAATACTTGAGTCGAGTCATATCAAGAATCAGAATAACAGAAGAGTATGTATGAGACGTACAGTAGTGTGTGCCCAGACAGAGCTGTCTGTATGTACGGCAATCTATCCTCTCCAGCGTGATGGTTAGATAGTTAGCTAAATCGTCCCGTAAAGGAGAAACGTGTAAGCAGACAATTTGGTTAGAGCAATATTAAATTAGAAGCATTGCAAAAAAGACTTCCCACCCACGGCAGCATTAATAAATAAATTAAATTCAACAGTAGTCAATAAAGGTGACACAGATTTGGGATGAGCCATAACAGAATGCCATTAGCATTCCTAGATACTCATTGTGTCAACTGTGACGTCATGGCACCGCCATAAACGCTACGAAAAATGCTAATCGGTTGCTCAAACCGTCGTGAAATCACATAACTGTGCCCACAACCTTTTTTATAAATAAACATTACAGATACAATTGATTCAGCAAACAATAAAAAACAGGCGTTCATTGGAAAAAAATATTTCCACAACTCTATTTTACCATTATACCGCTCCAGAGTTCCAACTGCTCGGAGCTATGGCATTAGCGGGGAGGGGAACGAGATGGAGAAGAAGAAGGTTGGGGGGAAGTACCTGGCTATTCATATTTGGGCCCCAAACACCGCTAAAACCATTTTGAGGGAAAATAACATAATATAAATAAAAAAATACTTCATAAATTACTTTTGAGAATTTGTGACATGCAAGCGAATGCAAAAAGTCGAGGGGCGCCCGAGGAAGATATGGCGCGATCAAGTAAGTCAGGTACTTGAGTCAGGACATATCAGAGGTCGGTATAAATGAAGGGTAATTATTTAATTTGATTATATATGCCCTTATGGGCTTTTACATAACTGTGTAATACATAATATAAAATAATAGTGACATAAAAATAACACGGAGTAAATGATTGGTACCCAAAAGCATAAATAAGTTAATAGAAATATTATAATGCAATAAATTAACAGTAATATTTTTGGAAGAGGTATGCTATTATAGCCTTCTTGTAACTAGATTCGGTGCAGTTGAATATATCTACTATTTCTGCAAAAGAATTACCCACTGTATGCAATCTAGGTACAAGCGAGCATCTAAATGACTCAGTCCTGATATTATTGTTACATTTAAAAATAATTATGAATGTGAATGAAGCACAGATCTGTGCCAAGACAGAGTTGTATGGCAATCCATACTCTCTGCCTACACCTATGGAGAAATATTGCGTTGATGGTAAAAACAACATTGTGAGAAGATGTTAATTATTGTGCGTTATAAACAATTTATTTGATTTTTTCATCTCTTGGAAGCAATGCCCCTTGGCAAAACTTACATCATCTCACCAGCGGCCGAGGACTGGTTTAGTGAATAGATCTGAATAGTCATTTTCTTCTATTCCATCAGCTTTTCCTACCCAATTACCTTACTAGCTCCAAGATGTCATATGGTTATCTATTTAAACACAAGCAGTATTTGTGAGATAGAGAATTTAATGAATAAGTTGCCTTTTGATACGACTCAGCTGAGAAGGCGATGAACTCTGAATGGATCATTAATATTATTGGATCATAGTAAAAACTTGCAAACAATAATTTAAAATTATGCCAGAGAGCAATGTTCAGTTTACAGTAGATAATTGTATAAATGAATGGGGCAATACTCGATTCGATTTAAATACCAAAATAGGAAAAACGAGAAACACAAATTTAGGTTACTGATAATATTATGTATACATCAAATGAAATTATTTTTCAATTTTGAAAAATACATCTCCAACGTTTATTTGCGTAGGTATGTATAATTAAGGCATAATACATATATCGTAAATATGGTAGATAAAAACTAAACTTTTCATTTGATGTCAACAACCCTTATAATTTCATCTGAAGGGGCATAAATGAAAAACATCTCCGGAAAATCGAACAAACGTACCGGAAAATCATACAATCTGCTTAATATTATGGAGATTTTGGATATTGTTTTAACGTTCATATATCACGAAATGTTTATTTCTCAAAAAATAATATACTCAATAATCAATGATTATAATAATACTAATGCATTTTTATTGGTGGCGATATTTTACACAGGTAAATGTAATTATTTTTGCAATTTAAAAGTGTGCCCGAAAATAATTACGAAAAAATTTGCTCTAATATTGATAAACACCGCGCTATTGGTGTATATTTATCAATAAAGGGGTAGACGACCAACCTTCGATAACCTTTCGATGTCAATAAAATTGTAAAATAACTCAATTACTGCATAAGATCACAATTAATCTCGTTATTATCAGAGCAACACCTTTCATCTGTCAAAATTTTAGATCGGAAATGTATAATATTTTTCAACGATTTTCACAGCATATCGAGAGAGCTCTTGAATTAAAATAAATAAAGCTTACATTATTTTTCTCGTGCGATGCGAGGGAATACACTTTGATTCACAAATGATCCGTAAAAATCAAGAAAACATCACACAACTTTACACCCGCGACTTGACATTTCGGCAACCATCTTTCTTTGACTGGCCGAAATAAAATACTAAGATGACAACATGAGAAGCTCTCGTAAGATCCAGTACATTTGATTACTTGACACTATTAACTCACACCATCTAGCGGTAAACACTAGAAACAAAAGCTTTGGCATTATTTTTTGGACCGACTTGGATTCTTATTGGATACTTTCGTAGTAATGTTTTTTGTTAAGAGGTTCGCAATTGAATAAAATCCTTTTGTACTCGGGTGGAGCTTCTAGATTTATTATCCATAGTATTCAGCCGTAATTTGGTTGCGTTTGCTCAAGACGGTCGTCTTGAGGTAGGTGACGCGTTTTCTCTCAATGGCGGCGTCTTTAAAAATATTTTATAAATTATTCTGTTCATAGCTGAAATACTATTTAATGAATCAATAATAATTGAAAGTACTCTAACGGTTGCTGAATGAAAATTTCTTTATCTTGAAAAAAGTATAGATCTGTATTTTTTTTTACAGTCAGGAACATTATTATTGCAAAGTGTAAGAAGGTAGATACAAAAATACACAGATTTAAAAAAAATGTTATACTACGTCTAATCTCACAAAAATCGAACAACTATATAAAGCGGGGGATATTTAACAAAAATAGCGCTATATAAATTAACAAAGTTATATTATATATTTTCCTTGTACGTACAAGTAGGATATTTCTAAAATCGGAATTGATGTGTTGAGAAAATGATCAAATTATGAAAATAACCATTTCAAATCCTGATAAGCGATAAAGTACTTACCTATAATATGTTTACCAGACAATTATTTTTATTATAAATTTGAAGCAACCAATATTTTTTGGTTCTGTAGAAACATAATTTCTCAGTTTTCATCTTGGTAAGTCAATTTAAATCCTGTGGATTTCTGCAGGTAATAAACACCTGCTAGAATCATAAAATGTGAATAATTTGACAGTATTTAAATACTTAAATCACTGCCTATTTTCGAGGTTATGATAACACACTTGTTTGAAAAGTATGTTTTAATATTATGGAAAATAACTAACTAACCATCACGCCGTTTCTCCGCAGGGGTAGGCAGAGAGGACGGACTGCCATACAACTCTGTCTTGGCACACACTCCCTGCTTTGTTCACAATCATAGATACTCTTCCGTTATTATGACTCTTGACATGGTCCGACTCGAGTATTTGATTCACTTAATCGTGCCATGTCTTCCTCTGGCGTCCCCGACTTCTTCTTCCATTCACTTTCGGGTCTTATATTCTTTTCATACTCTTTTCTTCATTCGTTCGCTATACATGCCCAACTATCTAAGCGTCCCTTTCTTGATGCTATTCATTACGCTTACATCTCTTCCATTCTTTTTGGGATATCAACATTTTTAACCCGGTCGTACATGGTTTTACTGCACATGCGCCTCAGGGATCTCATTTCTACAGCATTCAGTCTACTTTCATCCTTCCTCTGCCAGTTCAATGCCTCACTGTCATACATCAGGGTTTGTATCAGGCTTCCATTGTAGACTGCTAGCTTTGCTTCTTTGGACATTTTTTTTTTATCTGGGCCAACACCATTCAGTCCTCCATTTATGGAGTTTCCTGCAATCACTGAATTATGGAAAATGAATGAGTATATAGTGTAGCGTTGTGACAGTTTTGAAAGAACTGTTTCAAAGAAGTACTTCTTTTGACAGCAGTCCCAACTTCATTCATTTTTCATTGAACAAATACTTCAATTGAAGTTGGTTAAGTTGGTACTTCCGATTGAACAATCTATGGCATCTACTTCGAACTTCAATTTTTCATTCGTTCGAAAGACTGAAATATTGCATCATCCACAGTTCAATTGTTCATTCCCTTCTTCCTTCGATTTTAGTTCGAAGAATGAATGAAGCAATGAAGTATCTTTTTAGTTATCCGTTCCCTCGCATGTACCCGTGACAGTTTCTTATGATTTCTGTGCTTGTTTTGTCTATAGGACTATATAATCTCTACCTAAAATTATGGATGGCCGTTCAACGAGAAAGTGAAATATGGGCTTATTTTAAGGAAGTTGGGGTTTACCAGGCCAAATGCAACTTTTGTTCTAAAGTTATATCCATAAAGGGAGGCAATGCCTGTAATATGAATCGTCATTTGCGCAATATTCACCCTATTGCTAAGCAAACTGTCAAACTGTGTACAGTAAGAAATATTCAAATTGTACTTCAAGCCCTGAAAAACGTTCACATCGCTCTTACAGAAACTGAAAATTTCGCAATTACTACATTTGCTTTTTGCAAATTCTCTGTAAGGCTATGCATACTTATTGTACATCATTCCTTTTAAGGCATGATACCGCCAACAACTCAAACATATGGGCAGCTGTCATCGAGAAACAATAGACAAGAAACTAGTAATAGACAATTCATTAATACACACATAGAAGAAAGAAAGAAGTAGTTTTTCTACACGGTATAATTTTTGTTATACAATAATGGAGGAGTGGGTTATGTGGTTGGGAGAGCTGTCCCGAATAAAACTATTAAGAAAAAAACGTGACTATTATTTGGTACATTTATCGCTAGCAACCCCCCCGACGAGAAATGCTGTGATTAATATGTTACTTCAATTGAAGGGTTCATCGTGAAAGGTTCATTTTGAAGAAGTATCAATTCGTGAAGCATTCACAAATCTGTGAAGCTTTTCCCATCGCTAATATAGTGGTAACTTATAATATATGGGAGGCAAGCGACATGATAATAAAATGAATGGGATTTAAAAAATTCTTTACCCAAACTGACAACAAATAATAGAAGACAAACACTGTAAAACTATTTATTTGTAATGAATCAACAGAGATTTTTATTATCGGCATACATTCCTATAAACTAAGTATAATACAATAGTACAGCACCCCTTAAGGTGATTCTTCACAAAAATAGTTTGCTGTACAAATTATTTCAACATCATCATTACAATTATAAAAATGTACATTGATTTTTGTAAAATGAAATTCTAACATCAAGAATGTCAATAACATTTATTTAGTTATAAAATAACATTGAAAAATATGTAAATTACAGTTTTCTTTTTTTGGCTTCCGATGCCGCCTCTTCCTGTTCTTCTTTGGTGGCTTCGGATTCCTGGAATATGGGCTTGGGTTGAGTCTTGGCGTAAGCCGGGGCAATCCAGAAAGGATTCTCCGCGGCATCCTTTGCAAACTTCAAGATGGCTTCCCTCGGATCCTGTTCATCATTAACCCTTTTACTTAAACCAAGATTTCGGATGACGTATGAACTAAGCGTACCTCCGGACGAAGCCACCCTTCCTCCTTGTCCCGATGTGATGGGGAGGTCTGGACGCTTGGATTTCACAGGGTCCAACCGGTCTTTTTCCATGCGTTTCTTGTTGGTTTTTATCCTGTCTTGTCTGAACAATGGAAGAGCATGCGGCGTTATAACTTGGGTAGCGCTGATAACTTCGGTGGAGCCTCTCTTTCGATGCGTCTTTACTACGCAAAGCTTGGCGCCTCTGATGCTGCGTTTCTGATCGTAGAAACAGTTGACGGTGCCGTTTCCGCAACCAACGAAAATCTGATTCAATTTTGGGTGCCAGACGGTCTTAATAACATGCGAGTCGGTCACTTCAATTTCTGATACTAAATTGAATGTTGCAGTCTCGTAGAAAAGAATTCTTCCTGCTTTCTGTCCTCGCTTTAAAGATTCTCCAGTTATTATCATGGAATCGTCCGGACTAAACATGCAGTCTGTCGTATCGTACCTTGAAAATAGATCTCCCATAACGTGGACGGGTTTCTTGAAGGAGCGTAGGTCCCAGAGTTTGAGAGTGTCGTCGCACGCTCTCGTGCAAATATTGTTACCGAGGTAAGAGTAGTTTAGTGAGGATATTGCGGTGGACTTTTCGTGGGCTCCTCGCAGCATCATGCAGGTATTGACGTAGTTCTTGCGGTGATCCCACATCTGGATTGATCCGTCGAAGCACGCTCCAGCTACCGTGTTGCCATCGCGTGAATAAGCGCAAGCGTAGGGGTTAGTTTTAACGCCGCCTTGAGCTCTCGGTTTGATGACAGACTTCTGCGATCGTGGATTTTCAACGTCCCACAATCTCAGAGTTCCGTCGTTAGCTGTCGTCATGAATTCCTCTCTCGTGTAAGGATGCCAACATCCGCTGTTTAAAGCTGCGGTGTGTCCGCTTGTCTTTGCCATGTCCGCTATGTATTGGTCGCCTTTGACGCATTCGATCTTTTCAAAACCGTCCCGATCTAAGACTTTGGCTTGTGCGGCGCCGCTCACGACGAGGATGGTGTCGCCGGTTGCCGAGTATTGTAAGCACTTGATTGGGTGGTTCTCGCAGGGGCGTAGAGTCCTGAAGGACCTCATGGACATATCCATGCCGGCGAAATCCCAGAAACAAACTTCGTAATCCACGGAACCCGTTGACAATCTGGCTCCGGACGGATCTGCTGCCACGGCCACCACAGCTTTTGAGCCGTGCTCCATTTTGACTTCGTGACTAGAGGGAATCCTGTTGACCAGCTGGGCGCCATCTTCTTCGTCCGAATCACTCAATTCATTGTAACTGTCGTCGTCATCTGCCGTTGGATGTTTAGCCGTCTTGGTAGAATCTTCCGGGGCATCGTCAGATTTGAGCATATCTGGTGGTAAGGGAGGACCGATTGCATCGTCATCGTCACTGTCTTCGTCGTCAGATTCTTCTACGGCTTTCTCTACGACTTTGGGCGTTATATCTCTTGCAGTTTTTTTAACTTGCTCTAGCATCTTTTCAACGTCGTAAGTTTTGGCCTTTTTGCCGAAGCCCTGCATCCCCATGACCGTCTCCATGTGCTGATTTTCCAAATTCTGAGCCATGGTTTGGACCTCTTCCTCTGTATCTATCAAATTTTCGACTTGGTTTATTTGATTTTTTCCGAATGTACCGAATCCTTGTACGTCATTTTCTTTCGAAGTGCTCGCCGGAGCGGCTGGAAGCGCTATTTTCCCGAAGGAGATCGTCTTTTTCTTGTTCATCGTGTCAGTGTGTAGATACAATCGAATACCTGTAGAATTATTGATTCACTGCATCTAGTTTGACGTACAAATAGTTGTTTATGCACAACATAACCTCAAAAGTCTGTTGAAATTGATGGTTTCTCAAAAAAACTATGATTTTAATTACATCAAATAAAAATACACCTTACGCGTTTGTTTTTATTGGACAACAAGTCGTTTGTGTTATCAATGAAACAGAATTGATATTAATTACGTTTGAAAATAACCAAAAATTCGCCTAGTTTTGACAGATGCTATTATGTAGTAGGGATGGTCGATATTCCTGTCCCGGTTAAAAGGAACCGGTTTCATGCCGGTCACTGGAACCGTCGATAGTTTTATATTTCTCCCCGAAGAAACGGTTCCTATATTTATATAATATATCTGGACACGGGGAGTTCAGGGGAAGGCTGCATAGTCTATATTCGTTTCCTTACCCAAACTGTGCTTGTTGTGACAATATGGGAAAAAAAGTGTTTTAGATCTTTTAACTGTTTATCCCTATTTAATTAACTTTATGTTGTGCATTTTTTTCTTTTATTTTGTTTGTATTAATCACTCTACATTATTTTATAATCATTTATATAGTTTCGTTTAACTGTGTCAAATCGTTTTTTTTTCAACTTTAGTTAAATAAATTACAAATTTGAAGTACTACATAAAAAGAACTACATATTTAAAAAAAACTACATACGTAAAGCTAATAATAATTTGACGGCTTCCATGGTCGAGTGGTAAGACGCTCGACTACGAATCCAAAAGTCGCAGGTTCAAGCCCGGCGAGCGCCAATAACTTTTATTTAATTCATACAAAAATAATAAAAAGTATATTTGCGGCAGGTTCCAGAGTGGTAGATACGGTATCGCCCTGGTGAAAGATCACCATTCAGAATCGAAACGTTACTTGAAATGGCTTTAGCCGTGTTTGATGACCAGATATGAATAGCCAGGTACTTCCCAACCTTCCTCTTCCCTATCTCCTTCCCCTCCCCACTACCTTCAACCTCACAACATACCCTATTTCGGGATGCCATAGTTTCACTGGCTCTAGACGGTTGGGAGCAGTTGAGACTCTTGTGCGGTGTTCATATAAAAAAATATATATATATAAACCTCCTATCATCTACGGAATGTATGATAAGTATAGTATATTCCGTATATTGTCCAAATAAGAATTGGAAAACAAAGTTACCTATTGATTTATGCAATTAATTAAAATGTCTACCACTTGACAACAGGAAATAGCCATTTTGGTTAATTGCATTCATCGTGTTATCCGTTTATCAAAAAGTGATCATATATCAATGTGAGGTGTTTGGGGCAAGATTTGCTCAAATGAAAAACATGGTTAACATCTGAAAAAACCCTTCACTCTGTACGTAAACGGACCGTTTGATAGATTCTCCTAAATTAACAAACGGATTGCAGTCTTCGGAGCACAGACGTCAGGTGGGAACGCTGACCTTGTTCTACCGGTATTTCAATGGAAGGTGCTCCGAGAAACTCGCGTCATTTGTCCCTTCGGCACCAGTGCGTAGTCAGGAAACATTTGTACGCAGTTGACATTCGGAACATGAGAACAGGCCGCTTCTACGACTCGTTCTTGTGTTCAACAGCTCGGCTGTGGAACGATTTGGCAGCCTGTGTTTCCTCCTTCCTAAAACATGGACCTCTTCAAGACTCGGGTTCACTCCTTCCTTTCCTCAAAAAGACCCTCCACACAGCATCTCCAAAGATAACATAGGCTCTGAGGGAAATTATCTTCTGTGTGGAGTTAATGTAAAAAAAAAACATGGTAAATACTTCATTTGTATAATAGTATCTAGGATTTATTGAAAAGAGACATTTTAAATACATGAAATCATAACATATTATCAATTTAATATACATTATTGAAACAGCATAATAAGTTGCCTTATATTTTCGGAGGTTGGCTATCATCAGGGCAATATTTACCTTGCGGCCTGTCAAGTAAAACCTTACAAAATGGCTTTACCGCTGTAATAAGCAACATTGGTAAATAAATAAATGCCCTAGTGAAAAAGACAAGACAAAATTTTTAATACCTTATTACAATAAAATTATTGCCCGCCCACTTGACTAAATAAAATATCAAAGAGCTGTGATTCCTGTGAAAAAAAGAACAACCAAACTTTTGAAAACCAGCGGAAAGAAAAAAAATGTTTCTTTGAATATTTAAGAAAAAAGGTTTTATATGTGAACATGGTATTGGGAATTGCAATGGAATATATAATTTCATAAACAAGAATAATCTTTGATCGAATCCTTCTCGGCTCAACAAAATATTTTCAGTAACCGTCTGATTTCTCAACACGTAGTGAGTTTTTATATTTCTCAGCAAATAGCCGTCGATCCAATTCTTAGGTGCTGATCATCAAAATGTTCAACGGTTTCCTTTCGTTTTACAAAATACAAAAGGGTTTGACAAAATCTGCCGCCCAAAACGACAAGATTTTTCAGATGTGCTCTTTAATATTGCAGAGTGATAAAAACGACTTTTTTGCCTCGCTTTTTTGTTGGGATCCACGTCTGATATATATTGATTTTATTATTTATATTAAAGGTTTTTCAAAATACTACCGGATAAATTGATTGAATTAAAGAATTACAGAAGATAGGGGCACCTTTAAAAATGAAGAGGTAAAGTTCCTTTTATTGCTCAAGAGACTTCTTTATATGGAAGGTTGTATTATATCAAAGATAGCTATCTATCCAACCATAGTTCTTTTTCTTCCTCTAGCTCTGACATCTTCATACTTATCCAAAACGTCTCTGGAGCCCGCCTTGTCCTGCTTTCTATACACTTCTAAAATACTGGCAAAGAGATGCGGACAAATGCTGTGCGTACTGGTCAACGCCCGCTCCAAAACATACAAATCTACGCCCTTATCTTCTGCGCTCGAATCCACGTGGGACAACCCGAAATCGATCAAAACCAGCTCGGACGAATCAAACAAGTTTTCATCGGCGATCGATCCATCCCCGTTTGACTCCAAAAGCATATTGGAAGTCGTCAAATCACCGTGAATGATGTTGTTTTTATGCATCGTCGACAGGATGACGCCTATCTTTTGCGTCAGCTTTTCAAGCTTGGCGTTGTTTAAATCCGTTGCAGCTTTGTCGTCAGTTTTTTCGGTGAGTTTGAATATGTAGTCTTTCACGGTAATGCTGTTTTCTATGTTTTCCATGAAAATGCAGCGCCGTTCGAAGTCCACCAAGAATAACGTGGGGGTTCTTATGCCTGCAGACTTGCATCGGACGATGGATCTGGCCTCCGCTTTTATCCGCTCCCTGGTGAGAGTGGTGTCGAGTTCTGGGTGTCGGTATGACTTGGGAAAGCGTTCCTTAGCGACGGTGGATTTGCCAAGATATGTTCCCGAGTATAGCTTGCCCTCTGCTCCTTGTTTGAAAAGCTTGAAACCTTGCTCTTCTAATGTAGGCATTGTACAATCTGAAATAACCAATTAAAATAAAATGCTATATAAAGAGGTGGATAGACTGGGTGGAGGAGGACTGGAGGAGTGGTGAGGGACCCCCGCCAGAGCATTTGGGGAGGAGATCAAAGGCAGTCAGGGTTCTACACCCTATGTTTCTGTGATAACAGCGTATTCAGAATGGTAGATACTCCTGGTGAAAGATCACCATTAAGAATCGAAACATTGTTTTCAATGTCTTAGATCGTGTTTGGTGACCAGATCTAAATAGTCGGGTACTTCTTAACTATCCTCTTCCCCAGCTATTTCCCTTCCCCACTCCCTGGAGCCACACAACATACCTTAATTGGGGATGCCATAGTCTCACTGGGACCCTTGTGCAGTACGGACATTTCAAATATCATGTGAATACTGCACAAGTTATATTTGAATCAAAATGTTAATTTTAAAGTATTTAGCCAATATAAATTAGAAATGGATGAAACACATATTATAGTTGGGATAGCAGAACTGCATTTTTTTGCGATTAGTTTAGATCTTCGATTGAATCTCAGAAATTATAATATATTTGAAAGAATTTGTTGACTGCCGTGAAGGGCCGTTAAATGGTATATATTATATATGGTAAGCGAATATATAAATTATAAACGCCGTTACAAGTATTTGATTCACTTGATCGTGCCATGTCTTCCTTGGGTGTCCGCGACTTCTTCCATTCACTTTCGCATCATAATTTTTTTTCACACCACTTTCTTTGTTTATTCGCTCTAAATGCCCAAACCATCTAAGCGACCCTTCCTTGATCCTAGTCATTACGCTTAAATCAGCTTTGCATTCTTTCTGGATATCCACATTTTTAACAGTCGTATGCCGCAATTTATTTACCGCACATACGCCTCAGGGATCTCATTTCTACAGCATTAAGTCTACTTTTATCCTTCCTTTGCCAGTTCCAAGTCTCACTGCCATACATCAGGGTTGGATTAAGCACTCCGCTGTGAACTGCTAGCTTCGCTTCTTTGGACAATGTTTTATTAGCGCCAACAGCGTTCAGTCCTCCATTAATGGAGTTTCCTGCATTCACCCTTCTTTTAATATTTTTATCAGTCTTTCCCTCTCTCTAGAACATACTTCCTAAATACACAAACTCATCCACTTGCTCCAAAATCGAATGAGAGCAGACATTAATGAAAACAGACTCAATGTAACTAATAAACTGGAAAACTCAACACGGTAGACGCAGATTGATTAATATCTGAGCTCAGGAGTAAGTGATATTGTCAAAATACCACTTAATTGTTTACGAACTTGTCAAATTACTTGGTGAAAACATAACCTCAAATTTCGCCGCTTCGCGCACATAAATCATTACAAAAGCATTATAAGATTAAGCCTACATTTTAAGTGTTTCTGAATTGGCACTTTTAAAACAGCATTAGAATATGCTTTAAATATATATTTTTTAACGATTTTATGTTATTTTAATAAAAAAAACATACAAGTTTGACGTTTCGCTGCACGACGAAAAGAGACAACAACATTAAAAAAACAATGACATGCGAACATTGTGTTCAGATTTGTAGAATGTTGTCACTTATTGAAAAATTCCCTATTTCACGGGTAAAATTAATATACAACATATTCGTAAAAACCATTTACTTTGTGGCTTACCATGTTTATAAATAAAACGGATAAACTTTGTTTTTAACCACTTTTATTATTCAAAATTATGTCGACTGGTTTCGGAAGCACCCTTCTATGATCACGACAATATGAAAATTGATTGCATTTTAAAAGTGTTTATAAACAAAGTTTATCAGTTTTATTTATAAATGTACAACAGTTTAATTTTCTTCAATCAATATTATGCTATGGGAAAAAAAATGAGTCAGGCATTTTATTTTTAATGTAATAAAGATTAATAAACATTATGTTAAGGACGAATCAATACAATTCCGATAAAAGTACGAAATTTAAGACAAATTTTGTCTAAATAACTAACTAACCATTGCGCCGTTTCCTCGCAGGCGTAGGCAGAGAGGATAGATTGCTATACAAATCTTTATTGGCGCACACTCCTTGGTACATTTTCATTCATACATCATCTCATACATACTCTTCTGTTATTCTGACTCTTGACATGGCCCGACTGAAGTATATTTTTGTTCTTTTCAAGAAGAAAGACAAACATTTTTGAGTTACGAATAACCTGACAGTATTTGAAAAACTCCTACTGCTATCATAATAAGCGAAAGATGTTGCTTGTGCAATGATAGAAGACTTGGCTAGCAGAAGAATATAACCCACGACGCCCGGGTGGGAATCCGACGCGTTTGTTCACTCAGCTACTCACCGGTTATTTGATTCCCTTTAATACAAATATTGATAGTAAAAAGTATAAAAAAAAACAAAATAACTAACCTAACCATTACATGGTTTCTCCGAAAGGGTAGGCAGAGAGAATGGACCACCATCCAACTCTGCCACGGCACACATTCCTTACTTCATTCTCATTCATACATCGTCTGTAATTCTGACTCTTGACATGGCCCGGCTAAAGTTTTTGATTCACTCGACTTCTTCCATTTACTTTTGCGTCATATATTCTTTCCACACTCCTTTCTTCGTTCATGCCCAATCCTTCTAAGCGTCCATTTGTTAATCCTCTTCGTTGCGCTAGCATCAGCCTCGCATTCTTTCCGGACATCCGGTGCCGAGGCAGAGTTGTACGGCGATCTATGTGGTTAGTCAGTACTTTCTGAATAAATAATTAAAAATAAAGCGCGGAAAGTTCAGTTCAGTCTGGCAACACGCCGCAAGTAAACACAGATGCAGGCAGGGCGGCTGACAGCGTTCCCCAGTCCGCCTTTCAGTTCAGTTCTTCTCGCCTCTCGCTACTGACCGCCGCAGTACAGACGGAGGGTAATCGCGCCGACATAAAACACATCACCTCCGGTATCCGCAGCCGCCGCCGCGAGCCTCCCGCCGACAGATTCACGGTTTCGAATCCGCACCCGACACGCCGCCGCTCGATTCACAACACTCCGCCATATTACCACCGCGACTCACCCCCGTGCCGCCATCCCGTCATGTCCGTGGAGGGCCTGGAATACGAGACGATCGTGCAGAATGGACCCAAAAAGGTAGGAAAAAACTCGCCAGACTCTCCCACCACGTCGGCAATCTCGTAAAAAGTGTGCATCTCTCGTATTGACGGTGATAACGCCTAATGTCTGCCTCCCCCGGGAGCCGGTGGAGCTTTTCAACACCAAATTGCAATTGCATCCTAAAGCTCAGTCTACAATCGAAGCTTAATTGTATTAACTCATTACCTCTATCCCATTATTAACGAGGCTTAACGTTAGAATGATAAGAAACCTACCCTAAATTTTATAACGATTTTGCGAAGCGAATTTGATGAATTCTTCTCGTGCCATTTTGAGGCAGTTGTTTTTTTTCCTTTTTTGAGGCGTTGTCGTACGCATTCCTGCATCGCATGTGCATTGCAAAAGTAAATATTCAATATTCTCCGGTCGGACAAAAAGCCGACAGTGATCTACGACGGTGCGCCGTGATTAATTCGGCACCATTTTAATTTTGGCACACTTCTTCTGGCCTTGTTGGAATCCAACTCGATTCTTGATTGTTAGAGTGTAAAGTTGCAACAATACTGTTTTGTGTACAGTTTTATCAACAAGTTATGGCTTTGTGACGAATCGATTGATTTTTTTAACAATGGCTCGTAATAGTATTTACCTACATAATATACAATCTCTTATCAGTGGAAGGTACTCTCAGTATCGCCCTAGTGAACCGGCTTGTAGACCTAATCTAACAATTTTAAAATTTCCATTAGAATCTCCGTTTAATGTAAACAGAAGTAAGTTAGTTCAAATTTATTTTATATTAGTGATGGGAATAGTTTCTAGAACAAATACATCCCTGAGAATTTTCTCATAGCAATATAGGATTACAAACTGTGGCTCAAGGGAGTGGGGAGAGGAAGGAGATGGGGAAGACGAAGCTTGGGAAGTACCCGGCTATTCAGATCTAGTGGTAGATACTCCAAGTATCGTCCTTGTAAACGACCACCATTCAGAATCGAAACGTTGCTTGAAATGGCTTTGTGCGTGTTTGGTGACCAGATCTGAATAGCCAGGTATTTCCCAACCTTCCTCTTTCCTATCTTCTTCTCCTCACAACATACCTCAATTGGGGATGCCATAGTTGTGAGTGACTATTTTTTATAGCGAATACCGTACGCGAGTCCCAACTGCTTCCAACCGTCTAGAGCCAGTGAGACTGGCGTCCCCACTCGGGGTATGTTGTGAGGTTGAAGATAGTGGGGAGGGGAAGGAGATGGGGAAGATGAAGGTTGGGAAGTACCTGGCTATTCATATCACCAAATACGGCTAAAGCCATTTCAAGCAACGTTTCGATTCTGAATGGTGGTCTTTCACCAGGGCGATACTAAGAATATCTACCACTCTGGAACGTGCCGCAAATATATTTTATACGAATTAAATGTGTTATGACACATATTAATTAAATAAAAGTTATTTGCGCACGCCCGGTTCGAACCCGCGACTTTTGGATTCGTATTCGAGCGTCTTACCACTCGACCACGGAGGCCGTCAATAGTGGTCTTTCACCAGGGCGATATTTCCCGTATCTACCACTAGATCCGAATAGCCGGGTACTTCCTACCTTCCTCTTGTCCATCTCCTCACTCTCCCCACTCCATTTTAAGCCTCGGTTTGTAATCCTGTATTGCCATGTGAAAATTCTCCAGAAAAGGTTTTTTCGAAAATTCATTCCTGTCACTAATATTAAATAAATATAAATAAGTAGGAACTAATTTCTGTCTCCCAAGATTAAACGGCGATGCAAATTGAAATTTCTCTGGTTAGGCTAGGTCTATTCACAATAATTTCCGTTGAATGACTTCTTCAAATTGCATTGTCTCTTTTTTGGAGTCATGTTTTTTTTCTTCGACGGTTTTGATTTGGTTAGTCGGCTGACTTGGCTGTGGAGAAGTGATTACTCAATCGCTTCGCGCATGAGTTGAACGTCTGAAATCGAAGAATTGCATGCAAATTATTAATTGAGGACGTAGTACATCTCAAATCGTTAGTTGGTTGAGCGGTCCGAAGCTATGGGTGCCCACCCGGGCGACGCGGGTTCATTTTCTCTGCTGGCTAATTCCTGTATCCTTTGAGGACTTAACTTGTAAGAATATATAACGGACTATAGTCCAATTACAAATCAGACATATAAAACACGAAATGGAAAAAAGAGCAACAGAGAAGGCATAGCACATACATAATAATAAATGAAGCGATGACAAAAATAGGACAAAATAAACATAACAATGTTTTGGTAGAGTCGTAAAGAATCACAAAAATCATTTAGATTGCTACCAAAAATTTCAAGACCATGGCTTGAGTTAACAAGTTTTGACATTCTGGACATTGGAAAATTACAACCATAATTATAATTGTGATGATTGAGGAACAGCAATATGTAGAGAGAGCTAAATATTTTTACCCAGCCTATACAAACTTACGATAAATCACTTTCTCTCGGGTTTTTACGTCGTAAACCGTGAGAGAGAAAGAGACGAGACAAGTTGTCACATAATATCGCACCACTTTTAGGTATGTAAGCATGTTCTCCGGCGACTCCGACATAACTCGAGGGTTTTTGAGGTTACATCCTATATTTTATTTGATAATACTGTGAAAAAGTGGTTTTTACAAATAAACCCTACATTTTGTCGACATGTGCTTATGATTGGATTAAAAAGGTGTATCCATGAAAATCCTAGCCACGCCCGAGTCAGGAAAAAATCAACAATCCTGACAACACAAGCTATTCCTCCAGGTGTATTATTGCGCTGAGCCTCCATCATTGCACAAGCAAAATCTTTCGCTTAAAATGGTAGTAGTAGGATGAATTTAAATATTGTCAGGTTATTCGTTTGGATAATAAAAAAATAACAGTTTATGTAAAATTTAAATTCAAGTCATCTTTACAGAATCTAAGAAATTTGTTACTATCCCACCGACGGTCTCCGTAGTCGAGTGGTAAGACGCTCGACTACGAATCCAAAGGTCGCGGTTGCAAACAAAACATATTTAATTAATATGTGTCATAAAACATTTAATTCATGTAAAATAATGTATGGTATATTTGCGGCACGTTCCAGAGTGGTAGATACTCCAAGTATCGCCCTGGTGAAAGACCACCATTAAAAATTGAAACCTTGCTTGAAATGGCTTTAGCCGTATTTGGTGACTAGAACTGAATAGCCAGGTACTTCCCAACCTTCCTTTTCTCCATCTCCTTCCCCTCCCCACTACCTTCAGCCTCAAAACGTACCTCAAGTAGAGATGCCGTAGTGGCACTGGCTCCAGACTCTTGTGCAATATTAACTATAAAATAAATAAATTTCAAATCAACACTAGCCACGTCACCGACTGCAAAGTTAATCGTGTCAAGTTGTACATTGATTTCGTTGACCATTTTGTTTGCTCGATTGTTTATCAATAGTTACTACCTCTTTTTTCGTTCTTCGGTTCGTTAGTATCTCATTTGGCTGCCTGCAAAGTTAACCGTGTCAAACTGAACTATCGACTTAACTATCATCTACCTCAAACGGATATGTGCCCGGTTTGGAGATCGTAAGATAATAGTAGATAAGTTGTACTAATTAATAAAATAATTGATTTATTTTTTATTATGGTAACCCAGTTCAGTTTTTTCAATACGTCCGACCTGTCCTCTGAGTAGAGAATCCCTAGAAGTGTAAACTATACAGATTTTAATGCAAACTGACATTGCCAATTTACGTAAGACTTTTGGACAAGCAGACGACATTGATTATCTGCTCAAGAAATAATGCCGCACTAAAGTCCCGACTGTCTGGAGCCAGTGGGACTTTGGCGTCCTCGATTAAGGTATCTCGGGAGGCTGAAAGAGAGAGGGAAAGAGATGCGAAGGAGGAAGGTTGGAAACTTGAAGGAACAATTATATGGAGGGATAGCTAATTTGTTTTACCCAACCCATCCGAAATTGTAATAAATCACTGTTTCCGTGTTTTTACATCGTACACCATGAGAGAGAAAGAGACAACAAATTTCTTGGACGGCTTCTATATACTGTCGTAATGTTCTTAAGCTGGTTATTTTCGCTGGTTAACGGCAGGACTCCGCCCACATTTTATATTTTGCCACTAAACTTGACACAACTAAACGGTTTTTTAGGTTAGATGCTATATTTTTGTTGATAAAAATACTGTGAAAAAGTGGCTATACGAATACATAAAAACATTATGTCGATATGTGATATGAATGGATGTATAAATACCGTAGCCTTAGTCTTAGCCACGCCCATTTGCGCCGAGTCATGTTAAAATCATCAAAAACAAGTCCAAAACTGACTTCACTGGCTTTGGCTTGGGCTACCTCTTGTATAAGGTTGGAAAGGACCCCGCTATTCGGATCCAGTGGTAGATGCTCGAAGTATCGCCCTGGTGAAAGACCACCATTCAGACTTCTTTTCCTTGAAAACTGTCCTTGAAATGGCTTCTAGCCGTGTTTGGTGACCAGGTCTGAATAGCCAGGTACTTCTCAACCTTCCTCTTCCACATCTCCTTTCCCTCCACACTGCTTTCAGCCTCAAAACATACCCCTGATCGAGAATGCCATAGTCTCACTGGCTCCAGACGGCCGGGACATTATTTAGATTTGGTAATCAGTTTCGATTCTGAATGGTGATCTTTCACTGGGGCGATCCTGAGAGAATCTACAGATGTTGATGTTTAATCGATTTCCGCAGGAGTAAGGAGAAATTTATTAATTTAACTTAATTCGGGCGCACGGATTCGCCCACAATACGCTCTTTTATCGGTTCATCTCTACAGTGAATGTTGCCGATGTGTCGATTGGCAGCCTTGTCCACTGTCCGTTGTGCCGAATGTGTCCATCAGCCGCGGAGATGGACAACTGGACAACTGGACAACTGGACAACTGGGCAACCGAGCGACAGCTGACAACAACCTTGACCCCGATACGACAACGGCACGGCAGTTGCACAGGTCATAGAGTCAATGTCCGGTACTCGTAGTAACGATATAAAGAGATATCGCTAATAGTTTTACCCAACCTATACAAATTTGCGATAAATCACTTTCTCCGGGTATTTACGTTGTATACCACGAGAGAGAAAGAGACAAGAAAAGTCATCACATAATATCGCATCACTTCTAAGTATGTGAGGGTGTTCTCCGTCCGCGCTAACTTCACATCGTCGAGTCGCATAACTTACGTCGACGGATTTTGAGGTTGTTTCCTATATTTGTGTTGATTAAAATGGTTATACACATAAATCGAACACGATGGTGATATGTGCTATGCGTGAATGTTCAAATAAGATCAAACAAAGATTATAAAACTTCCTTTTTCAGAGGTGTTTCAACAGTTTTAAATATTTTTGACCGAACTTTAGATTTTTCACATTTTTAATGATATAAAGACATAAAATCAACAAAAAGCTTCCATCTTTATTTAGGAAAACTTTCTGTTATTAGTGTTTGTGTGATATTTTGACTTTATAAATAAATTTAATGGTGTATTTATATTGTTTTGTTTAATGCGTTCAAATATGTTTATTAAAAATGTCCGAATTCCATGTGGGCGGTCTGTTTAATTTAATTATTATTTTATTTGTATTATCAGCTAATTTTGCGCGTATTTTTGTGTAGATTTTTTTTGCTATAATTTCATATTTAATCCGATATTATACATTTTTTATGCAAGTATAGCAGGGTAGGCAGTGCTTATGTGCTTTTATGGAGTGCTTATTGATTTGCTTCTCAAATAGGCAATGGGGAGCAAGAGTATTTGACATGTACATGTTATCAGTAAAAACGTCCCTAATTTACTTTGTTTCGGTTTTCTTCTTACTTCTATCATTACAACTCAATGTCCTCACTATCTACTGAAAACCATATACTCATTGTCATAAAATATTTATTTTTCTTTTGTTACTTGTTATATTTACACTGTTTGCATTTTTAGAATCGTTTACTTATAATACTTGAATATTAATGTTTAATGTACCAACATATTAATTGTCCTTAGTATAATTTCCTTTTCTTTGATTTGACAAATACGTTAATATGAATTCATATGGCCACTGAAGACATAAACACACTTAAGACTTTTTTCGACATTAATTTGCTATCACTAAATAGTGATAAAACATTTGTAGTTCCATTTGCAATACATACAAACGATACCCCCAAAAATTTTGACATAATCATACATAACGATAATTTTACAACTCACAATAAAAGTGATTGCTTTTTAAATTGCACAATACTAAAAACAACAAATAAAATTAAATATCTGGGAATAACTATCGATAAAAATTTGAAATGGAAGGACCAAATATGTGAAGTTGTTAAAAAAATCAGAAAACTAATATATATATTTTTAAGAATCAGAATTTTTTTGTCGATAAAAAACCTATATTTAATATATTATGCCTTGGTGCAATCCACTTTACAATATGGTATCATTAGTTGGGGATCCGCATATAAATCTAACCTTATTCCAATAGGAATTGTACAAAGGTTGATTATTAAAATTATATTGAAAAAACCTTCAGACTACTCAACTGATCGCCTTTTTGAAGAATTTCAAGTACCTACATTTAAAAACCTATACATTAAAAATTCAATAGTTCAAATCATTAAAGAAAAAGACAAATACCATTTTTTAACTGAAAACCGAACTCGACTTAAATATATTTTTCCATGCCCAAAACTAAATAGTTTATTTGCTCAACTTCATTATACTTACCAAGGACGATCTTTTTTCAATCGACTACCAGAAGAAATCAGAAGCATTATTGATAAAAGCCAACTATTTAACTCTATTAAGAAATATTTTAAAAACATTCTCAAAAAAAAGTCTCAAATTGAATTGAATGAATGAATCTTTATATCCCATTTCCTAACAATATGTACCATAGCGCATTTTTTGATCAATAATAATTAATGTACACTCCTCTTCCATACACAAGCTTTTGCTTCTAATGGAAGAGTACTATATTATATTTGAAAAAAAAAAAAGTATCATTATCTGATTGTAATTAACATGTGAAATAAATAATAAATAAAAAAAATAAAAAATAAATAAATCTGAATTCATATGTTTCATCTGAATTTTTATACCCTTAGCTTCTGGTAAATTGTTTTTTTTTTTAATCTGTTGATGTACACATGCACTGTTATACCCATAGAGTTGGTAGAGTAGTATCTATCCAAGGCAGTGAAGTCAGTTTTTGACTTGTTTTTGATGATTTTAACCCGACTCGGCGCACCTGGGCGTGACTAAGACTAAGGCTACGGTATTTATTCATCCATCCATATCACATATCGGCATAATGTTTTTGTTTATTCGAATAGCCACTTTTTCACAGTATTTTTATCAACAAAAATATAGCATATAACCTAAAAAACCGTTTAGTTGTGTCAAGTTTAGTGGCATAATAAAAAATGTGGGCGGAGTACCGCGGTGAACCAGGAGCTTAAGATCATCCTTACATTATATAGAAGCGGTCTATGAAAATTGTTGTCTCTTTCTTTCTCATGGTGTACGGCGTAAAAACCTGGAGAAAGTGATTTATCGCAAGTTTGTGTAGGTTGGGTAAAAATAATTAGCTCTCCCTCCATATATTGTTACTTCAAGGTTATACCCATATCTGAACCTTTTTCTCTCACGATTTATGAAAACGATCGTGACTAGATCGTTTTAATTTGTATACATATTATGTATTATTTTCTCCTTGTTAGTTAATCTTATTAGCAAAATTAATTTAGTATGAAGCGCACTTGAGGTGAACTATCACTAAACTGCGCTATATTAGTTTACTGTTATTATTAGTTGACTGATATGGTCCTGACTTGAATATTTTTAGCAGCAGAATTTTTTTTTTTGTTTTTTTCTTCGTGTGCCTTCTGGAACGTCCAGCTTTGGACAGATTTGTCGATAATCCTTGACCCATCCAAAGCCACCATCTTTGAATGACCTCTGCCTATATTTCCCAACTAAGAACCATCTGCGAGTCTCACCGCATGCCCAAGTTCCATTATTTGTGGTTGGAGATTGTGACGATAGTGTTGGCCACCTTCACTTGGTGCTTTTTAAAATTTTAAATGTATTTTTTTTATTAAATACCGCACGAGAGTACCAACTGCTCCCAACCGTCTAGAGCCAGTTAGACTGGCATTCCCAATTGGGGTATGTTGTGAGGCTGAAGGTAGTGGGGAGGGAAAGAGGAAGGCTGGGAGGTACGTGGCTCTTCGGATCTGATCAACAAACTCGGCTAAAGCCATTTCAAGCAATGTTTCGATTCTGAATGGTGGTCTTTCACCAGGGCGATACTTGGAGTATCTACCACTCTGGAACGTGCCGCAAATATAGTATACATTATTTTATGTGAATCAAATGTATTATGACAGTCCAGAGGCGGCTCGTGACTTTTTGGTGAGCTAGAGCGCTGATATTGAAAAATACGACGTTATTGATGGTGTAGCCCAGTCATTCCCAAAGTGGTCTATATCGACCCCCAGGGGTCGATTCCGACCTGCAAGGGGTCCACGTCAATGAAAAAAAAATTGGGGGTGCATGAGACGTAAATGGGGTCCACGGGAGTGGATTAGGCAGGCCGTCACCAAAATGTTGGCTTCCCTGCAAATGTAATCCACCTCACAGATAGTACCTATGCAGGTACTTACGTAATACTATCTTATAATCGACCTAATTCTATTAATAATTTTTGTGGAAGATATTTGATATTTTGTTGATTTGCTAGCACTTTTTGGGGGAGGATTTTTTGTCGATTTGCTAGTACTTTTCGATTTCAAATCTCTACCGACTAGTGCTTTTTTTCGGAGAGGAATTTTTGTTGGCCTAGCACTTTTCGATTTGGGATCTCTGCCGACTAGTACTATTTTTTGACGAGTTCGATACAATTAATGTGTTCACCGCGAAGGGTTCATTTCAAAGAACTATGTCTGAAGCGTTCACAAAACTTTGTGTTTTTCCCAACGCTAAAAAATAATAATAATAATATCCCAATACTAGGAAAGAGCGGGTCTATACAAAACAGAAAAAAAGTGGTCTACGGGACAAAAAAGTTTGGGAACCTCTGGTGTAGCCGAAAATGTTGTGGGTCATTGACCCGCCAAAACTGAAAAATCTCGCAAATAATCATACAAAAAAAACATCGTTTTCGGTTACAAAAACATCAAACATGACGTGATTTTCAATCTAGAGCACGCTAAAAAGTCACGAGCCGCCCCTTTATTTTATATGAATACCGCACAAGAGTCTCAACTGCTCCCAACCGTCTAGAGCCAGTGAGACTATGGCATCCCCAAATGGGGTATGTTGTGAGGCTGAAGGTAGTGGGGAGGGGAAGGAGAGTAGAAAGAGGAAGGTTGGGAAGTATCTGGCTATTCAGATCTGGTCACCAAACACGGCTAAAGCCATTTCAAGCAACGTTTCAATTCTAAATGGTGGTATTTCACCAGGGCGATACTTAGAGTATCTACCACTCTATTACATATATTAATTAAATAAAATGAATTTGCGCACGCCGGGTTATAACCCGCGACATGTTGATATATTATCTGAAATAAGGGAATTCCCCTTACTTCGGAGCACACCAGAGACGCCTGGAACACTCTTCTGTCAGTTATATCTTCAGTGGATCTAAAACCAACTATAAATGGGCGATTAAAGATTGCGCAGAAATAATTTAAAATAAGACAGTTTTGAATGAACGAAGAAAGGAGTGTGAAAAGAATATTTGATGCGAAAGTGAATGGAAGAAAAAGTCGAGTACGCCTGAGAAAGACATGGCACGATCAAGTAAATCAAATACTTGAATCGGGTCATGTGAAGAGTCAGAATAACAGAAGAGTATGTATGAGACGATGAATGAATGTAAATGAAGCAAGGAGTGTGTGCCAAGACAGAGTTATATAATTTGAAATAAGACAGTTTTGAATGAACGAAGAAAGGAGTGATGAAAAGTTAATAGTTTTTTGATGCGAAAGTGAATGGAAGAAAAAGTCGAGTAAAACTGAGAACTACCACATGGCACGATCAAGTAAATCAAATGTGAATCAGGTCGCGGAAGAGTCAGAATAACAGAAGAGTATGTATGAATGTAAATGAAGCAAGGAGTGTGTCAAGACAGAGTTATATAATTTGAAATAAGACAGTTTTGAATGAACGAAGAAAGGAGTGTGAAAAGAATATTCGATGCGAAAGTGAATGGAAGAAAAAGTCGAGTACGCCGGAAAATAAGATCAAATGAAATACTTGAATCGGGTCATGTGAAGAGTCAGAATAACAGAAGAGTATGAATGAGACGATGTATGAAGCAAGGAGAGTGTGCCAAGACAGAGTTATATGGCGGTCCGTCTGCCTACCCCTGCGGAGAAACGGCGTGATGGTTAGTTAGTTAGTTTTTTTTTCAGTTTTGTTAATTTTGTCTTGAAAAAACTAGAACTACCATTCTGTGCTCGTTGCAAGTGGATCATTTGATGGCGCGGATGGTAATTGAATTAATTAAGATTATTATTATAAATAAATAAATGATGTACCGTTGGCTTTGGTCTGATTTCTCCGTCTAGTTTCTGGTCGCCCGTCTTTCGTCTCTCGCGTCTAGCGGTTAAAAGCGACAGCCAAAACTTTCGGCTCACATTATAATATTATAATTTTCGAGTCTGTGCCAACGTAAAAACGTCTGAAAGTGGCGAAGGGAAATATTCACAGGCTCTGATTCCCTTCTCGTAAAACTAATTGACGGCCTCCGTGGCCGAGTGGTGAGACGTTCGACCGCGGATCCAGAGGTCGCGGGTTCAAACCCGGCGTGCGCAAATAAATTTTATTCAATTGACTTGTGTCGTAACATTTATATAAAATAATGCATAGTATATTTGCGGCACGTTCCAGAGTGGTAGATACTCCAAGTGTCGCCCTGGTGAAAGACCACCATTCAGAATCGAAACGTTGCTTGAAACGGTGGCTTAAGCCGTGTTTGGTGACCAGATCTGAATAGCCTGCTACTTCGCAACCTTCCTCTTCCCCATCCTCACTATCTTCATCCTCACAACATACCTTAATTTGGGATGCTATAGTGCCACTGGCTCCAGACGATATTTGCGGCACGTTCCATAGTGGTAGATACTCCAAGTATCGCCCTGGTGAAAGACCACCATTCAGAATCGAAACGTTGCTTTGAAACTAATGTAGGCATTGTGGCTTTAAACTGACTGGGTGGAGGAGGACTGTTTGGTGACCAGATCTGAATAGCCTGGTACTTGCCAACCATCTTCCCCATCTCCTTCCCCTCCCCACTACATTCAGCCTCACAACATACCCTAATTGGGGATGCCATAGTCCCACTGGCTCTAGACGGTTGGGGGCAGTTGGGACTCTTGTGCGGTATTAAATATAAATAAAATAATATATATATTATTACAGATCGACATACTTATCTATGCAGCTGAGAGCGTCGCTGTTCTAGATATTGTCGAAATTTATTTATTTATTTTATTTTGCATAAACAGTTTTATACCAATTACAATGCAAAAGCAATAAAAAATAACACAAAAATGGTTAATCATAATTATACAATTATAATAGTACATAATAAAGTTAAAACTGAATAGTTAAATCTTGTTTAAACTTGTAGCTCGTGTGAAAAATATCCAAATTTCCTGCGAGGCAGTTAATTAACCTAGTTATTCTTCCCAGGGGCACCACCAATGGTAAGTTAGTTGCGCACCTGGAAAGAAACAGAAGCCTGTGTTGGTGGCCTCGCGTGAAATTATCGGGGACATAAAATCCCATTTTCACCAGGATGTCAGGTATTTAATACACCGTTCAGGAGTTTATGATATAAATCTATGGGTTCAAAAAATAGTTTGTAAATAGTCTTTTAACTTTGTAGATATTTCCAGAGTGGTAGATATTCTCAGTATCGCCTTTGTGAAAGACCACCATTCAAAATCGAAGCGTTGCGTGAAATGGTTCTAGTTCTGTTGAGTGACCAGATCTGAATAGATAGTCTTCCCAACTGTCCCCCTCCCCTCCAACTCTCTCCATCCTCACAGAATACTCCGATTGGGGATGCCACAGTCCCATTGGCCCTTAACAGTTGAAACTCTTGTGTGGTATTCATATTAAAAATAAACAGCCATAAGCATTTTTTTTATGGTGACTATTCAACGTATTATTTGTACGTTATTTTAAACATTCTGAAATAGGTTAGGTTAGATTATGTTAAATTAGGTTAGATTATGTTAAATTAGGTTAGATTGTGTTAGATTATGTTAGATTATGTTAAATTAGGTTAAATTATGTTAAATTAGGTTAGATTATGTTAAATTAAATTAGGTTAGATTATGTTAGATTATGTTAGATTATGTTAGATTATGTTAAATTAGGTTAGATTATGTTAAATTAGGCTAGGTTAGATTATGTTAGGTTAGATTATGTTAAATTAGGTTAGGTTAGATTATGTTAAATTAAATTAGCTTAGGTTAGATTATGTTAAATTAGGTTAGGTTATGTTAAATTAGGTTAGATTAGGTTAGATTAGGTTAGATTATGTTAGATTATGTTAAATTAGGTTAAATTATGTTGAATTAGGTTAGATTATGTTAAATTAGGTTAGATTATGTTAGATTATGTTAAATTAGGTTAGATTATGTTAAATTAGGTTACGTTAGATTATGTTAGGTTAGATTATGTTAAATTAGGTTAGGTTAGATTATGTTAAATTAAATTAGCTTAGGTTAGATTATGTTAAATTAGGTTAGGTTATGTTAAATTAGGTTAGATTATGTTAAATTAGGTTAGGTTATGTTAAATTAGGTTAGTTTAGGTTATGTTAAATTAGGTTAGGTTAGGTTAGATTATATTATATTATGTTAATTTAGGTTATTTTATGTCAGATTATGAGAGAGACAAATTCTGTAGCAATTGTGATGGTTTATTGAACTCGAATGACTTTCAATTATAACCTTGAAAATAACTCGCACCGAGGTCAAGGTTAATGCACACCTAACCTAACCTAACCTAACCTAAGATTATACGAGTGGTGCGACGCTTCACAACAACACTGTTTCTACGGAACGACCATGCTCGGTAATGAATGGGATCAAGAAAGGGACGCTTAGATGGTTTGGGCATCTAGAGCGAATTAACGAAGAAAGTAGTGTGAAAACAATATATGATGCGAAAGTGAATGGAAAAGAAGTCGAGGATGCTCGAGAAAGACATGGCAAGATCAAGTAAATCAATTAAATTCTCTGCCCAGCACCATCAGAAACATACAAACCAAAAGCTCCTATAAAAGCAATATCATTACTCACCTTAAAAACCAAGTTTAATTTAGTTCAATATGTAGATTCTGTATCTTAAAATTTTTCATTTACTTAAATTATTTTTATTTTTATTATGTATGTACTATATTTTCGATATTAACATGTTACTATGTAGCTTAAGAAACCACTTTTGCAAATTGCCATCCCAACACAACACAGGCCTATGCCTAGTGGGATGGGCAATTTACCAACTAATAAAAAAATGTACGTTCAAGTAAAATAATTATAAATAATATAATAAATAAATAAATACTTGAATCGGGTCATGTGAAGAGTCAGAATAACAGAAGAGTATGGTATGTATGAGACGATGTATGAAGCAAGGAGTGTGTGTGCCAAGACAGAGTTATATGGCGGTCTGTCCTCTCTGCCTACCCCTGCGGAGAAACGGCGTGATGGTTAGTTAATTAGTCAGAGTAACGTCGGTTTCCCATCGACATTCGACCGTCTCCGTGGTCGAGTGGTTAAGACGCATTCAGAATCGAAACGTCGCTTGAAACGGCTTTATCCGTGTTCGGCGATCAGATTATGCATATTTTGGGGAATTGTTAGAACATATTTCGCCATTTTTTAAATGCAATATAATGTCGATATAATTAGTTTTAAAATCTTTTATTCGATTACCCCCTTTTTTTATGGTTGCTCGTTTAACTTTGGACGTGCTTTCTAATTCTGTGGGCAAATTGAATTTAATGTGAGCTGTGCATGTTTATGCTTATTTGAGCGTAGGCGGGAGTCGAACCCGCGGCACTGGGCTGTCGGCGCGTAGGCGAATGCATCTCGCCCGACAAGTTACGGCGTTGGATACAATAGACGCGATATTTTTAGACCAGTATCGAAATCCTACCATATTCCGGTGTAAATGATAATGTAAATAATGTCTTTAGACTTGGAGTAATAACAAATGGAGAGAGAGCTAATTATCTTTTACCCAACCTCTACAAACTTGGGATAAATCACTTTCTCCGGGTTTTTATACAATGAGAGAGAAAGAGACAAGAAAAATCGTCACATAATATATTCCAGCACTTCTAAGTATGTAAAGGTGTTCTCCGTCCGCGCTAACGTCACATTATCGAGTCATGTAACTTACGTCAACGGATTGTGAGGTTATTTCGTATATTTGTGTTGATTAAAAAACTTGCAGTGGTTATACAAATAAATCAAACATGATGGTGATATGTGCTATGCGTGAATGTTCAAATTAGACCAAACAAAGATTATAAAACATCACTTTTCAGAGGTGTTTCAACAGTTTTAAATATTTTTGACCGAACTTTAGAATTCTAACATGTTTAATGATATAAAGACAGAAAATCAACAAAAAGTTTCCATCATTATTTAGGCTAATTTTCTGGTATTAGTGTTTGTTTTATATTTTGACTTTATAAATCATTTGAATGGTATATTGATTTTGTTTTGTTTAAATATGTTTATCATTAAAAATGTCCGAATTCCATGTAGGTGGTAACTAATAGACTATCCGACATTCTTTGATAAATCTTTGTCTCTTTCTATCGAGCCAGTATAAAGTCAACCGTCCTGACTACACTGTTTCGCAAGGTACCCCTTTATTTATATTCTTATTACAAGATTTTAGCAGACATTATTCTATATGTGAAATGGGTGGATTAAAGCAATTTTAAACAAGTCAAGTTACGACGTCCCGAGATTTTTCACGGGTAACTAAATAATTAATTTAGAATTTATTTTTCGGGTGACGGTTTTAAACGGATTTTTATTGGTAACATTTTTGTAGGTTGAAGATGTTTGATAAAAAAGCGTCAAACACAGAGAGGTGAAGAGTCGGCGGTCCAGCGGGCGTGGGAGTGTGGGACAGGGCGGCCGGTCACACCGACCTTATGTTGCTCCCAACCGCTGCTAGTCACGTGTTCGTTTGACATTTGCCTCTTGGGAATACGCGGCGCTCGCTTTTTTTAGTTGTGGATCTAAAGATGAGCTAATTTCAACCAGTTTATTTTATTTCATCTCGTCTTCCACTCGTCGCTTCAGGCGGCCTCCGTGGTCGTGTGATTAAGACGCCCGGCTACGAATACAGAGGTCGCGGGTTCAAACCCGGCGTGCGCAAATACATTTTATTAAATTAATATTTATTTATAAACTAACGAAATATTTTCCAATTATAAAAAAAATACATAACACCAAATGGGAAAAAAGAGCAACAGAGAAAGAACAGCACATACATCATATTTTAAATGAAGCAATGACAAAAATATGTGTCATAACACATTTAATTCACACAAAAATAATATCGTTTGTGTGATATTTTGACTTTATAAATTATTTTAATGGTGTATTGAAATTGTCTTGTTGAATGTGTTCAAATATGTTTGTTAAAAATGTCCGAATTGCATGTGGGTGGTAACTAATAGGATATCCAACTTACTTTAACATATATTTGTCTCTTTCTATCGAGTCAGTATAATGTCAACAATACTGACTACACTGTTTCACAAAGGTACCTCTCCATGTATGGTTTTACTCCAAGTTTCACTTAGAATGTGTCTGAACGACTAAGTGAAATGTGATCGGATGGAACAGAAGTGCTATAGGAACCGGCTACCTCCTGCGGGAACCTCGTTTGTCAGTGGTGAGGTTTTGGGAAATAATCACTTTGACCACGAACCGAAGGGTTAACTTCGTCACCCCATTTGATGTTGCTTATCAAAGCGTTATCGTGACATAACCTAAGGTAATTTGTTCTTGGTAATAGAAGTATACCCATAATATTTCGATTTTTGATTTTATGGATTCTTTCGTAGTCCTCTGCTAACTATCTGGGGCTTATTCAAATACCTAACTAGTACTGCGGCTCATTAGGCCTAATTACTATCACCATCTGATGGTTGTATTTAATTGACTGAATTTAAGTTTAAATTAGTAATTTCTTAGGGAAAAGGTCTTTTTTTTTTTTTTCACGTGAATACCGCACAAGAGTCTCAACTGCTCCCAACCGTCTAGAGCCAGTGAGACTATGGCATTCCCAAATAGGATATGTTGTGAGGCTGAAGGTAGTGGGGAGGGGGAGGAGATTGGGAAGGGGAAGGTTGGGAAGTACCTGGCTATCCAGATCTGGTCACCAAACACGGCTAAAGCCATTTCAAGCAACGTTTCGATTCTGAATGGTGGTCTTTCACCAGGGCGATACTTAGAGTATCTACCACTCTGGAACGTGCCGCAAATATACTTTTTATTATTTTTACATGAATTAAATGTGTTATGACACATATTAATTAAATAAAAGTAATTGGCGCACGCCGGGTTTGAACCCGCGACCTTTGGATTCGTAGTCGAGCGTCTTACCACTCGACCATGGAGGTCTTAATTGGAGCATAATATTTCAGCAATCTTTATCTAAGGTATCGCACTAAACTGTCGCTTGGGGTTACATTAAAACCCCTCTTCGGAACGGGAGTGATCGTGATCTGTCTCCAACATTGTTTTTGTTGCACATCAACGACCTTTAGTCATGTGCACCAATACATTGTTACGCGGATGACAGTACAGTCCATGATGGTTTTGTTGTTTGACAGGCCCCCAAAGGGCACAGAAACAACAACGGCTCGGAGGGCTTTGAAACAGAGAATGGACGATTACCTCGAGAGAATCTCCTCATGGGTAAAAAATAATCTCGTCGAATTTATTGTTTCAAAGACCCAATCATGGCTGATTACGACTAAAAGGGATCGCAATGACAATTTAGTATCCTTCAACGGAAGTAATCTTCCCAACAAGCCTTCCATTGACATGCTCGGTGTAACCTCAGGTGACCAGCGGAGGCACGGGAGGCTCCGTAGAAGCCAGAGTAAAGTTAGCCGCTCAGAAAGTGGGCGTACTGTACAGGAAGCGCAGATTCTTCAATATTACACAACTGGTGACCTTGTACAAATCGCAGGTGCGCCCCACTGTTGAATTTGGCAGTAACCTCTGCTTTGGAGCCTCTAAATACCTGAAAAAACCCCTAACTCTGTGCAGAAACGGACGGTCCGTTTGATAGATTCTCCTATATTAACGGATTGCAATCTTTGGAGCACATAGGTCACCCACATAGTCAGGTGGGAATGTTGTCCTTGTTCTACCGGTATTTCAATGGAAGACGCTCTGAGGAACTTGCGTCATTGATTCCTTCGGCACCAGTGCATATTCAGGAAATTCAACAAACGCGCGCCCAATATTTGTACACGGTTAACATTCGATACATGAGAACGGGTCGCTTTTACGACTCGTTCTTATGTTCAACTGCTCGGCAATGAAATCAACGTGCAGTTTCATATTCAATTCATTAAATTGTTATTGCTTGTAGAATTGAGCGCCAATAAGGTGATGTGTGGCAGAGAGATGAGGGATTCGTTGTAAATTGAGCTATTTTTTTAATGTGACTGGCATCTTCGATTAAGAGGTGTGCAATGAGACAGAAAGGATCGAGGAGGGGGAGGCGATGGGAAGTGCTGGTCGCTAAGCGCGGCTATAATTTATTAATTCAGTTCACCAAAATGATTTATGTTTAATTCTTACCATAATAATATAATACATTTAGTAAAATAAAACCATTAAAAAAGCACAGCGTACATCTTTCGACGGATTATAATATTAATTTCAATAACTTTCTTTTTTCGAGACGTTTTTTTTCAATGTTCTCCCGTTTCACAAAGTTGCTACTTGTTATGCATAAATTCACACTTTTACGCTCAGGCATAATTTGTAGCATCCGTTTTTATAGTGCCTCTCACTTCATATCAATTTAAGAAATAGAACTGCGTCAATTAGCCGCTTTTTTCTCGCGAATTTATCAGAACGAAACAGATTTGAGAGAGTACCGCACGCGTGCCGCCATCTTTGTTTAATTTTTGCATCCGAATTTTATCGTTTATTGTGTGGACCGGCCGCTGCAGCGGGCGTGATTGTGACCGTCGCGTGTGCATCAACCTTTACGAAGAAGTCGTCGCGTGCGCGTAAACCTTTGGGTAGGGGTTAGTGGATTATTCGATGGTCGTGTGTGCGCCGCTTTACCTTTTCGGCGTATCGATTTGGACATTGTGTGGCGTGTGTGACACGCTTTAGGAAAGCTGACGAATTTAGCGTGCTACTGCCAACACGTTTGATAGAGCTATTGGCGGATCTGAGCCAGTTTTTTCATCTCATTCTCAACCAAGCTGAGTGTTGTCAGTGGATTATCCTCGCATCAACTTCGTGGTCAGCTTCTTTGTAGCGTCTTTTGCCAAATTGAACTGAACATCCGTCCATTTGACGTTTTTCATTCTGCGATTTTCTAGATCCATCGCTCACAATCTTCTTTTTTGAAATTCATTCTTATGCAACGATAAAACCACAAGATTTTGTTGTGGGCGTGTCCGTGTGCCCCGAGTAAGCTCGATTTTTCCCTTATCTGTCCAGTGTCGAGAGTAATTTGAGGTTTATTCAAAGCGGTAGATACCCATAGTATCCCCCTGGTGAAAGACCGACATTCAGAATCGAAACGTTGCTTGAAACGGTGGCTTTAGCCGTGTTTGGTGACCAGATCTGAATAGCCAGGTACTTCCCAACCCAACCCTTTCCCCATCTTCCCCTCCCCACTACCTTCAGCCTCACTACACAACCTAATTGGGGATGCCATAGTCTAACTGGCTCTAGACGGTTGGGGGCAGTTGGGACTCTTGTGCGGTATTCACCTGAAAATAAATATATAAAATATGTTTGTGTGTATGCATATTTCAAAGGCTTCCGTCATCCGCGTTAACACTCGGTTTAGAGAAAATATAATCGTTAACCATTCTGTTCCTTTAATTTAGTCTAAAATGAAAATCCAACGACGGGGATAAAGGTATACCACTGATAGCTCCGTTGCAACTTGTAACCCCTCTTTGAACGACGGTTGTTTGTGTGTACCGCACTAGAGTCCCCGTAGAGCCGGTGGGACTATGGCATCCCTATGAGGATGAGGGAAGTGACAGAGCCGAGAAGCAGTAAAGCATTTGAAAGAAAGAGAGATCAACGACATGACCCTATTATCAGCCTAATTAGTATATCTCTTAAGTCCATTTTATCAACTTTACAACAGACAGTAGATAAATAATAATTTTTCGTTTTCCTAAAACAATTCCAATCCGAACGGGGGTTTTAAGTCACCCCGAACGAGAGTTGTACCATTGTATGCGATATCTCAGATAAAGATTACAGAAATATTATGAATATACTTCTCTACAAGTATTACCAAAAACAAATTACCCAATATTATGTCATGAAAACGCTTTAGTAAGCGAGATCAACTGGGGTAATTACGTCACCCCCCATTATGATCGAACTGATTTTTGTATAAAGTATTACGAATTATAAGATTTAAACGAAGATCTACAAAAATAATAAAAAATATTTTTTTTTCTTTTGGCTTAGAGGTTTTAATTTCTCATTTATTTACTCGATACGATTTTGCGATTCGATACGAAACGGGCTTAAGCGACACTTTAGTCAAAAATGAGTTAAATATGCAGTTTTGATTAGTTTTTTTTTTCTGCGTCGAATGCTCTGACTCGTTTGATTCTGATGACTTTTGTAGCCCTTCAGCCATCTAAAATATATTTACCGTTTGGGAGAAAGCTCGACAAAAGTTTGAGGCTTTTTTCAAACCTTTTTGTCGCTTCGGGTAACTCAGTGAGAGCATTAAGTTATCTGAGTTAACTTATTTTTTTAAAATCTAACCAAGGCTTTTTTGAAAAATGGACTTATGAGATTTACTAAAGTGACGAAATCATATTAATGTTAGTTCCGGTATATAATAGCTTAGAAAATTTTCGAGAATCAATCAAAATGATCAACGAATTGATGCAGTGGGTTATCAAGTCTTTGCGGCTGAGGAGATATTCCCTCGCGAGGAAAAACGGCGGCAGGATCGTGCTGAGGGAAAGACAGAGGGCCTTCCTGCGCGCGCTGGCCAAGACTCTGAGGGTATGTTGTGAACTGTTTATTGCGACAATACTGTTTTCTTTGTGCATTCCGAATTTCAGCGTTTCAGGTCGTTTGGTTTCGGAGTACCAATTGCTGCGGGTATAAAGTTGTGTTGTTTCATGCGTTGTTGGATCAATTAACGATCGTCAAATGTGAGAAGAGCATGAAACAATCCTACCTTACTGCGGTATCTACAAGCAACGCAGAGTAGTAGATATAAACCGGTGTTCATGTGTGTTTTAGCCATAGAGGTTGCGGGTTCAAACCCGGCGTGAGAAAATACATTTTATTTCATTAGTGTTTCATAACGCATTTAATTCACGTTAAGTGTATATCTGCTGCACTTTTCAGAGTAGTAGATACTCCAAGTATCGTCCTGGTGAAATACCACCATTCAGAATCGAAAAGTTGCTTCAAATGGCTTCAGCCGTGTTTGGTGATCAGATCTGAATAGCCAGGTACTTCTCAACCTTCCTCTTCCCCATCTCCTTCACCTCTCCTCTACCTTCAACCTAACAACATATACTGGAGATGCCGTAGTCCCACTGGCTCTAGACGGTTGGGAGCAGTTGGGACTCTTGTGCGGTATTCACTATATGAGGGGTATAGAAGCAAAGGCAGCAATCTTTTTCATACTAAATTATTTCTTGAAAACTTGATTTAGCGATTTATAAACTTTTATTCCATCAATAATTGATACGTTTAGAGGTAATTGTTTCAAATTGTTCCTAGTTGAATGTACACAAACGTTTTGATGCACAACATTCTCTATTTCTTTATAGTAATCATTCAAAAGTTGACAATGCTACTGAGCCGTTTTTGGAGATTGCTGCCTTTGCTTCTAAGCCCTCATATAAAAAGGTATTAAACGCCACTTTATTTGAGTTAACTGCCAACCAGGTTTCGTTTATCTCAAGCTTCCTCAGGGCTTTTACATCAACTAAATAACATTACACACAGACAGATATATATATATATATATAGGACAGTGATGAATGAGAGAGAAATAAGTATAATATTACCCTGATGTGTGGCAGTGAGGCATGGAACTGGCAGAGGAAGGATGAAAGTAGACTGAATGCTGTGGAAATGAGATCCCTGAGGCGTATGTGCGGTAAATAAATGCTCCCATGCCCTAAATCGTTAAAATAAATAAATCATAATTATAATTTTAAGTCAATAAGTGTGTATCTGATGGGACCTGCCAGGTAAGTATGTTCCTGTATATTTTCTTATTTAAACTAGGAATAAATATGTAATAAGGTCTGTACAGCGCCCTTGAGGTAATTTTTCACAAAAACGGCGCTGTACAAACCATCTAAATATTATTATTGTGAATGAAGCAAGAAGTGTGTACCAAGACAGTGTTATATGGCGGTCCGTCCTCTCTGCCTACTCCTGCGGAGAAACGGCGTGATGGTTAGTTAGTTACTTACATCTCTCTGTCTCCCTCTACTATATATTGTATCTCTCATTCATCACTGTCCTATATATCTGTCTATGAGTAATGTTATTTAGTTGACGTAAAAGCCCTGACGAAAATGAGAAAAGCGAAACCTGGTTGGCGGTTAACTCAACTAAAGTGGGGTTTTACAAAGTTCATTGTTTTATTTAATGTACAATGTCACACCCCTAAAGTTTTTGCTTTATTAAATGTTTATAAATTAAACTGCAATTGAAATAGTGTGGAAGGCCGTTGATTCGCGGCCTTCCGGAACCTTCCGAAGCCTCCCGAAGTGTCCCGAAGCTATGTGTAGCCAAATTCCCCTGCGGTTTCAAACGAGATTGGTTTTTTGAACATGTGTTTTTATAAATCTCATTCTCAGCTGTCGGTAGAGTGTGGGCAATGTACGAGCCATCACATACCATACCGCTACGAACGGCACATCGGCCATCGGACATCGGAGCATAATAATATTTCTGGAATAAAATAATACCGACGGGTCAACGACCCCTCTGTTTTAATTGTTGTAACAATAACCGCCTGAAACTGAAACACATGCGAATGAAAATATAGAGTTTTTTATTTTTTTTTTATATTTTGAAAACGTTTCGATTCTGAACGCTTTCACCAGGTTTTGAGTAAAAACGTGCCGCAAAAATGATACACTTACGTAAACATGAATCAGATATGGTTGTATGGATACATCTTTATAGAGTAATAAATTTAAATTGTAAATTTGACCGGTTACTGGCTGAGTGGTTAAATGCATCGAATCCTATCCGTGCGTCGTTGGTTCAATTCCTCTGCTAATACTCCATCATTGCACAAGCAACATATTCCGCTTATTATGATGGCGGTAGGGTTTTTAAAATATTGTGAGGTTATTCGTAATCAGAGAATATATGTTTTTCTTAAATATATATATATATTTTTTTTTTATGGTAAGTCGAATGAACTGAGGTAACTTGACATGGTTCAAATTAAGTGTTTGATACACTTGATCGTGCCATGTCTTCCTCGGGCGTCCCCGACTTCTTCTACCATTCAATTTCACGTTACATTCTTCTCACAATTCTCACTCCGTTCATCCGCTCTGCATGTCCAAACCATGTAAGCGTTTTTTTTAAATCTAACCAGGTACTGAAGAATTACGAGAAATATTGTAAAACAAAATTTCTTTAAAGTGCTCTGGTGTAAACTTCCCAAAGGCGACCTCAGAACAATAATATACAAGGGAGAGAGCGCTGCTGTAGTCAGTTTTGATGAGTTTTGCCAGACTCGACTAGACCTGAGCGCGGCTTAGACTAGGGCTATTTATACATCCATTCATAGCACATGTCGACATGATGTTTTTGTTTACTCGTATAACCACTTTTTCACAGTATTGTTATGAACAAAGATATAGCATATAACCTAAAAAACCGTTGAATTATGTCGTAAATAAAAACGTGTGGGTGTAGTCAACGGAGACGCGGGACACGAAGAACATCCTAACAATACTTTAAAGCGGTGTGGTAATTTGTGAAATTTTGCTGTATCTTTCTTTCTCATGGTGTACGACGTAAAAACCCGGAAAAAGTGATTTATCAAAAATTTGTATAGGTTGGGTAAAGAAGAATTAGCTCTCTCTCTCTCCATATATTTTGTACTCCGAGCCGGCGACGATGTACGAGTATATTCCGATGGTGCACACCGCACGCCACTGGGGTGTCGTCACTCCGCGTGTTTGTGTGCTGTAGAATGAATGGATTATATTGGCGGTAATTATAATTGAGAATTTGAGCCATATGTGCAGCAGACTACATTCACGGTGCGGGTTTAGGTAATTGCCAAAAACTGGGCTACCTGTCACTCGTCAGCCACGGTGACCGTCCTACACCGTGGGGCTTGTATCCGGCACAGATCTCGGAATGCCGGCGTGTTGCCATCGCAGCGAGATCACAGCACTCACACGGATGCATTGCTTGCACACAGCATTTTGTAAACTTCAGAAAAGAAAGTTACAGTGAAATAAAAAATACAAAAAAATATTTATATATAATATAATACCGGCATGAGACCTAATATCCTGCATTAATAATTTTTACATGTATTATAAATATTTTTTTCTTTCTTTATTAATTTGTATATTACAACCTTAGAGTAACAATATAGAGAGACCGTCGTAATATGAATCAAATCGTTTACATACTCGCAAAATACAGCCCTCTCTTTATGCTCGGTTCTATAAACATATGAGAGCAAAAGAGACAAAAAATTGCTGTTAAAAAGATACGATTTGGGGCGGGCCAAACGCCGTGTGAGCAGTTTTTGATGTGGACAAACTTCATACTGATCACTTATATCCTTAGAGTATACAAGAGGTAGCCCAAGCCAAAGCCAGTGAAGTCAGTTTTGGACTTGTTTTTGATGATTTTAACATGACTCGGCGCAAATGGGCGTGGCTAAGACTAAGGCTACGGTATTTATACATCCATTCATATCACATATCGACATAATGTTTTTGTGTATTCGTATAGCCACTTTTTCACAGTATTTTTATCAAACAAAAATATAGCATCTAACCTAAAAAACCGTTTAGTTGTGTCAAGTTTAGTGGCAAAATAAAAAATGTGGGCGGAGTCCTGCCGTTAACCAGCGAAAATAACCAGCTTAAGATCATTACGACAGTATTTAGAAGCGGCCCAAGAAATTTGTTGTCTCTTTCTCTCTCATGGTGTACGATGTAAAAACTCGGAAAAAGTGATTTATTACAATTTCGGATGGGTTGGGTAAAACAAATTAGCTATCCCTCCATATATTGTTACTTCAAGCTTATATCAGTCGAGCCGACAGTAAAATGTGCGTAAAAATATCATAACTTAAGTGAATTTTTTTTATTTACTGTTTTTTTTTATTAATTAATTTACTTTTATTCTTATTATTCTATTTTGCTTTTTTATTAATTAATTTACTGCTATCTTCAAAAAACGACATGGCTATATGTGCAGTTGATGGATGCTTCAACCGAAGTACAAAAGAACAAAAAAAAAACAGTTTTTATAGGTATATGTCAAAGAATTCGTCTTTTTTAGTTTGATCTCAAATATTTAACATCCTAATTTACAAAACAACTAGCAACTTACACCAATATTTAATCAATCTTTGCACTATTCGTTTCTATATAATAAACTTCTGTTTGAAATGAGTTTTAATGGATTTTCCAAATGTTTTACTTAGAGAGATAAACGAGAATCTCGCAAAAAAAAAATAATGAACGGGAAATCCCCTTTTCGTACGGCTTCTGAATATATCGCGGTCTCTTTCTTTCTCATGGTACTAACGCTATTTTTTTGGCGAACAGATAAAGACGGAATAATGTTTATCTTAACGGTTTTCTTCGCCTTTCATTCACCGGCAGTTTATAGGCCACACCTCCTTGGTCAAGCTTGGTCAAAAATTTGCTTCAAAATTTCGCAAAGTGAGGTCTCTGTACATTGTTACTCTTAGATTACAACTTTAATTTAATTATTATAATTACTATGTATTGATATCGATTATGGAAGGTATTGCATTGCACTACTCCTGCATACCTTCTTGAATAAAACTTTATTATTATTATTAATATACTGTACTATTGTTGACAGATAAGATGTTGTAAACAGTATTAAAAAAATGGGTGGTGATAACCTAAATCATGTAAATAAGTCGTTTCCACGTGGCCTCACAAATTATCACACCGCTTTAAAGTATTGTAAGGATGTTCTTCGTGTCCCGCGTCTCCGTTGACTCCGCCCACACGTTTTGATATGCGACATAAATAAACATAAGTCCACGGATTTTTAGGTTATATGCTATATTTTTGTTTATGACAACACTGTAAAAAAGTGGTAATACGAATAAACGCGACATTATTTTATTTTTATTTTTATATGAATACCGCATTAGAGTCTCAACTGCTCCCAACCGTCTAGAGCCAGTGAGACTATGGCATCCCCTACCATGAGGTTGAAGGTAGTGGGGAGGGAAAGGAAACGGGGAAGAGGAAAGTCGGCAAGTATCCGGATAAACCCGGCTAAAGCCATTTCAAGCAACGTTTTGATTCTGAATGGTGGACTTTCTCCAGGGCGATACTTGAGTATCTACCACTCTGGAACGTGCCGCAAATAAACTTATGTTTTATTTATTTTTATATGAATTAAATGTGTTATGACACATATTAATTAAATAAAAGTTATTGACGCACGCCGAATTTGAACCCGCGACCTTTATATTCGTAGTCGAGCGTCTTACCACTCGACCATGGAGGCTGTCGAAATTATGTTGACATGTGCTATAAATGGATTTATCCATACCCTAGCCCTAGTCCCTAGCCACGCCCGAGTCAGGCAAAAATCATCAATACTGACTACAGAAGCGCTCCCTCCTGTATATTACTGCTCTGAGGTTCGATCGCATAAAGTTTTCGTTCACAGCGGAAGTCTTTAAGCGCGATGCAATTATTCCCATCCTGATTTGTATGCACATAATCCGTGCAGCGTTCACACGGCAGTTACCATCTTATATCCCGTCAACCTGAAGTTAGTTGCAGACCGAGTGTGCGACTAAAGACCGTCATTATGCAAATTTCCTATTTGATCAACGGTTGATGTCTGAACTCTTTTTGTGCCAAATATTTTCTTTGAGAAATTGAATTATGCTCGACACAAATGTTTTCTCACACAAACTCCGTGCAGTCCCCTTTTCGCACTGCTGGAAAGTTAAATTGGATTTCTTTACTGCGCTGCTGTCCTTATTGCTGCATACCACGCATCGCCATAAATCACGCCCTGGTAAATTTTCCAAACACAAAAATTATTTATCCTCAGTGTTGATGATGTAGAATATATTTCAGCAAGATGTTTAGTATTACTTGATTTAAGTAATTAATTAATTTTAAGTACAGCGCCACTAAGCAATTCGATTCTCTGCCCAGCACCATCAGAAACATACAAACCAAAAGCTTCTTTAAAAGCAATATCATTTCTCCCCTTAAAAACCAAATTTAATTTAGTTCAATATGTAGATTCTATTACTTCAAATTTGTCATTTACTTATATTATTTTTATTATGTGTGTGCTATATTTTCGATATAAACATGTCACTATGTAGCTAAAAAAACCACTTTTGCAAATTGCCATCCCAACACAGGCTTATGCCTAGTGGGATGGACAATTTACCAACAAAAAAAAAAATGTATGTTCAAGTAAAATAATGAAAAAAATAAATAATAAGTACATATTTAAATATAATAAAAAGTGAGTTAAAGAAAAAATCAAGAGCTCCACGCACACAACTGTTACTAGTTCGGGTCAAACGTGCACTAAAGTGTGAAGCGCTGTCGCGTCGTTGGCACTTTTGACATAACCACGTGGCAGCGCTATGGCGCTCTTCGGCACTACAGCAGTAAAACTTTTTTTATTACTCGCTAAGTAAGATGCACTTCAGCCTCACAACATACCCCTATCGGGGATGCCATAGTGTCACTGGCTCTAGACGGTTGGGAGCAGTTGAGACTCTTGTGCGGTATTCATGTAAAAAAAAGCAGCGTTTCGATTGTGAATTGGATTATTTCATGATTTATTCTTTACATTAGCAATAATATTGAAAATTATATTTTTCGACTTTACAAAATGTCCATTTCTGTGGTATATTCGTTTCTTGACCTATTTAAACGCAGGCATACAGGCGCACGGGCGCGATAGTTGGTCTCCGAGTTATTGCTTCTAAATAATACATAAATAACTGACTTACTAACCATCACGCCGTCTCCCCGCAGTGGTAGGCAGAGAGGACGGACCGCCATAAAACTCTGTCCTAACACACTCCTTGCTTCATTCACATTCATACATATTCTTCTGTTATTCTGACTCTTCACGTGACCCGATTCAAGTATTTGATTCACTTGATCGTGCCATGCCTTCCTCAGGTGTCCCCGATCTCTTCTTCCATTCACATTAGCATCATATATTCTTTTCACACTCCTTTCTTCGTTCATTCGCTCTACATGCCCAAACCATCTAAGTGTCCCTTTCTTGATCCTATTAATTACGCTTACATCAGACTTGCATTCTTTCCGGATATCCACATTTTTAACACATACATGGTTTTGCCGCACATACGTCTCAGGCATCTATAATTTGTACCAAATATTAAGCAATGCGACTGATTTTGTCTCTCAAATATGATTGTTGTATTCCAACTGTCTATTGGATGTTTATATTTATATTAAACCTGCTTGTCTTCTGCTGGAACCTTGAAGTAACAATATATGGAGGGAGAGCTAATTATTTTTACCCAACCTATACAAACTTGGGATAAATCACTTTCTCCGGGTTTTTACGTCGTACGCCATGAGAGAGAAAGAGCCAACAAATATAATACACCGCCTCTGTGTACTGTCGCGATGATCTTGGGCTCCTGGGTCATCGCGGGACTCCGCCCACATTTTTTATTATGCCACTAAACTTGACACAATTAACGGTTTTTTAGCTTATATGCTATATTTTTGTTGATAACAATACTGTGAAAAAGTGGTTGTACGAATAAACAAAAAACATTTTGTCAATATGTGCTATGAATGGATGTATAAATACCCTAGCCTTAGTCTTAGCCACGCCCAGGTCCGCCGAGTCCGGTAAAAATCATCAAAAACTGACTACGCTGCCTTGGATAGATACCACTCTATATACTCTAAGGCTGGAACCATGTCGCCACCACAGCTTTGCCCAGTGGCGTAACTTTCCAACGAACGTCCAGGTACCGAACCAGGGCATTCGTTTTCTGTTGTTTTTTTATAAAAAAATAACTAAAAGAAATACTAACATTGCCGGGTTACGAATAACCTGAAAATATTTGAAAAACTCCCACTACTATCATAATAAGCGGAAAATGTTGCTTGTGCAATGACGGAGGACTTAGCCAGCAGAGGAATTGAACCCGTGTCGTCCGGGTGGGAATCCGAAACAATATACATGTCATACAAATCATACGAAAAATGTAGCACCACTATTACCGTCCTGCTTTCCGTTTCCCAGGCTTATGAAAAGGATAGCTATTCAAAGAATATGTGTGTACCGATGAAATAGCTATATAAATGTCCCGCACTGCTGTTATAATCAGGTATCGCGCCACTAGCCGTGGTTGTCTTCCACACACTTATGTATTTCTGCATTCGCTATCTCACACCGTTTTCGAGCAGCTAAAAACCTTGTGAATAAATTGAAATAATAATTGATTTGTGGGTAATTATGAATGGAAAGAAACTCCATGAGATATGTTTTTTGCTCCCGAATGATTTTATTTTTTTACGAATACCGCACAAGAGTCTCAACTGCTCCCAACCGTCTGGAGCCAGTGAGACTATGGCATCCCCAGATAGGGTATGTTGTGAGGCTGAAGGTAGTGGGGAAAGGAAGGAGATTGGGAAGAGGAAGGTTGGGAAGTACCTGGCTATTCAGATCTAATCAACAAACACGGCTAAAGCCATTTCCAGTAACGTTTCGATTGTGAATGGTGGTCTTTCACCAGGGCGATACTTACAGTATCTACCACTCTGGAACGTGCCGAAAATATACATTTTTATTATTTTTATATGAATTAAATGTGTTGTGACACATATTAATTAAATAAAAGTTATTGGCGCACGCCGGGTTTGAACCCGCGACCTTTGGATTTGTAGTCGAGCGTCTTACCACTCGACCACGGAGGCCGTCCTACTTATTACTATTCTCAAAGGATTTTCTGTCAGAAAGGAGCCTACAGCGACGCGTTTGTGACAGCTTGTCTGTCGAACGAATGTTTGTGTGATACTAAACGCAGTAAATCGCGGGTATGTCTCGCGGACTCGGTTTAGTGCATCCACGCGCGTTGTCTCAGTAACGTATCTACATTATTTAATTCATCCAAGACCCGGGCCCGGTTAGGTAACGGTAAAGGTTTGCCCCGGGTTCGGGGGCTTGTCATACCGCCACTGGGTTCGCAGATATCGTGTATCCGTTGTGGTTCCTTATCGTCTTATCAGTAACCTGGCCCTATTTGCAACAATACTAATCTACAATATGGTGTATTAACTCGCTGCTTTATGGCCTTATATCCCGATAGTTTATTATTAATTTGTTCGAGTAATGATTATTGCAGATTAAAGTACCTGAAAAAAAAACCAGGCGGTCCCTTTGATACATTCTCCTATCTTAACAAGCGGATTGCGATCTTTGTTGCGCAGACGTCGGGTGGGAATGCTGTCCTTGTTCTACCGGTATTTCGATGGAAGATGCTCCGAGGAACTTGGGTCATTGATCCCTTCGGTACCGGTGCGTAGCCGGGTAATCTCACCAAATGCGCGCCTATCATATGTACACGGTTGACATTCGATAGACGAGAACGGGTCGCTTCTACGACTCTTTTTTATTCAACAGCTCGGCTGTGAAATGATTTGCTGGCCTCTTCAAGACCCAGGTTCACACCGTCCTTTCCCCAAAAACACAGCATCCCCAAGATGACAGAGGCCCAGAGGGAAATTATTTCTCCTAGGGCCTCCTATTTGGAGTTAATGTAAATTAAACCTCGTGATTTAATTATCAATAGGCAAAATACTGACACTAAAAAGCAGTACCGAACTGTTGGGCGATATTCTCATTAAAACCATATTTTACGAGATGTTATTGTCGGCCTGCATAGTCGAGTGGTAAGACGCTCGACTACGAAACCAAAGGTCGCGGGTTCGAACCCGGCGTGCGCCAATAACTTGTATTCAATTAATATGTGTCATAACACATTTTAATCCATATAAAATAATCGAGTATCGACCTGGTGAAAGACCACCATTCAGAATCGAAAAGTTGATCGAAATAGCTTCTAGCCGTGTTTAGTGACCAGATCTGAATCGCCAGTTATTTCCCATCCTCCCTCTTCCCCATCTCCTTGCCCTCCCCACTACCTTTAGCCTCGCAACATATCCCGATTGGGGATGCCATAGTCTCACTGGCTCTAGACGGTCGGGAGCATTTCGAACTCTTGTGCGGTATTCACTATATTTAAAAAATGAATATATTGACATTAATGGAGAAAGATGTAAGTTTCAAATTATTTTAATGCCGCACTAAACTCTCACTGTCCAAGGCCAATGTACTAATGACACCAAATGAGGAAGGTGAAGGATTAGGGAAAATACGATGGTTACAAAGTACCTGGCTACTCAGATCTAGTTACTTAACATGGCCAAAGACATTTCAAGCACAACTTCAACATCGCACGGCTGTTTCTCATCAGGGCGATACTGGAGAGTGTCGATACTAGAAGCGTGATCTATACTCCTAGGCCCCAAACAGGCCTGACGGTCTACGGACTAGACGGTCGGGAGCCGTCGGGACTCTTGTACGGTATTTGCTATAAAAATATAAACACTAGGGAACAATAGAGTTAAGATTTCAATTGGTTCAAGGTCGCATACCTTTAATTTAAAAGTAGATTATTTTTAGGCGAAAGGTAACTCCACATTTTGTCCGTTATCAAGTCGAGTCCCGTAAACAAGCTGTCGCCCTCTCTCCGGAATAAAACTTTATTGCATATTATTATTATTATTTATGCGTTATATCAGGGGTGGCCAAACCTTTGATCACTGCGGGCGACCTGCTTTTTAAATTATCGGCGGCGGTCTGCTAACATCGTATGCGTTGAGTGTAGCTAGCGTTGTAACCACTCTGAAAGAACTACTTCTTTTGGCAGCAGTTCCTACTTCTTTCATTGTTCATTGAACAAATACTTCAATTGAAGTTGGTAGTTCATTTTAGCGTTCATTCATTTCATTGAACAAATACTTCAATGGAAGTTAGATTACAAAGAACTACTTCAATTTGCAGCAGTTCAGTTGTGAAGTTGAACTTCAAAGCCTATAAAGAAGTACTTCAATTGAAGTTCGACTTCAAAGTACTTCGAACTAAAGGAACGTAATTTTTAGGAGTCCTTTTCGTTTTAAAATTTCTACCGGCTAGTACTTTTTTTTATTTTGGCGAGGAACCAGTTCCAGTTCTTTTCGTTTTCAAATCCCTTCCGACCAGTACGTGTTTTTTTCGGCGAGGAACCAGTTCCATTTCTTTTCACTTTCAAATCCCTACCAACTAGGACGTGTTTTTTTTGGCGAGGAACCGGTTCCAAAAAGAACTGAAAAAATAACCGGATAAATTCAAATCTCTTTTTTGCGAGTTCGACTTCAATTGAAGGGTTCACTGCGAAGGGGTCATTTTAAAGAACTAGAAATTCGTGAAGCATTCACAAAACATTGAAGTTTTTCCCAACGCTAGTTGAGAGGTCATCAATTGTCGTCACTCTTGCTGTTGAATCGAATCGCTTCGGATATGGACATTTTTTGCGTCAGTGAATCCGCATTTAAACAAAGCTTTATTGCTTCTTGCTTAGCTCCTTTATATTATTTCGCCATCTTGTTTAGTTATAAAATCTTAGAAATTGAATATCCTTTTCATAACTAATTTACTTTTTTTCTTTTCTTAGTATATACGAGGCCTGTTCAAAAGAAAAGGTGAATTTTGAATTTTCGCGGACTGTGTACATTCGATTATCGATTTTTTTTTTGTTATATTGGTACACATATCAGTATTATCAGCCATTTAGGATTAGTGGTTCGTTTTTGACAACTGGAAAGGTTAGTCAAGTTTTTGTGTGTTCTTCGATTTTTTACTTTTGAAACAGTTTGTGCAGCGCCCTTGAGGTGATTTTTCACAAAAACGGCGCTATGCAAATATTATTATTAAAGAATGGCGAAGCAATGTGGACGTATAAGCGACGTGTGTTCGCCTGCGTTGTTTGTCTATACGCAGCTGCAGATACGTGGGCGACTAGGAATTTGCGGTCGACGCTTTGGCCACCCCTGCATTATATGTACACGCCAACGCCTCTCGTATCTGTCAGGGGAAAAAAATGATAAGGTTCTACTCTTAATGAAATGATAATGAAATGATCAGATTCTTTTTTAAATATTATTATGGCGCAAAAATACTAAAATATTGCTGATATTTTGAGAAGATGTATTGATTTATCTTATATATATATATATTATAGTGAATACCGCACAAGAGTCTCAACTGCTACCAACCGTCTAGAATGTTGTGAGGCTGAAGGTAGTGAGGGAGGGAAGGATATAGGGAAGAGTAAGGCTGGGAACTACCTGACTATTCAGATCTGGTCACCAAACGCGGCTAAAAGCCACTTCTATTAATTCTAATTCTGAATGCTGGTCTTTCACCAGGGCGATACTAAGAGTGTCTAATATAGAGGCCGTCAAATATATTGCAGATAATATATAGTATATTTGCTGCACGTTCCAGAGTGGTAGATACTCTTAAGTATCGCCCTGGTGAAAGACCACCATTCAGAATCGAAACGTTGCTTAAAATAGGTTCAGCCGTGTTTAGTAACCATCTCTGAACAGCCAGGTACTTCCCAAAGCTTCCTCTTTCCCATCTCCCCCTTCCAACTACCTTCAGCCTCATAACATACCCCAATTGGGGATGCCAAAATCCCACTGGCTCCAGACGGTTGGAAGCAGTTGGGACTCTTGTGCGGTATTCATTATAAGAATAAAAAAATAAAAACAATCATAATGAAATAAAATATAGCTATGTAAAGCGCCTTTGAGGGGATATTTCACAAAAGTGGCGCTACATAAATTAGTTTGGTATTATTATTGTGAGCTCAGAGCCATTATATGCAAGAGGGAGCGTTGCTGTAGTCAGTTTTTACGAGTTTTGCCGGACTCGGCTAGACCTGGGCGTGGCTAGGACTAGGGCCAGGGTATTTATACATGTATTCATAGCACACGTCGTCATTGTTATAAACAAAAATAGAGAAAATAATCCAAAAAACCGTTGACTTATGTCCATTTATATCGTATATATAAAATGTGTTGGCGGAGTCAACGGAGACGCGGAACACGAAGAACATTCTTACAATACTTTAAAGCGGTGTGATAATTTGGAAAATTTTGTTGTCTCTTTCTTTCTCATTATGTACAAAGTAAAAACCCGGTGAAAGTGATTTATACCAAAGTTGTATAGGTTGGGTAAAAAGAATTAGCTCTCTCTCTCTCCATATATTGTTACTCCAAGATTGTGAGTCATCTATCGTGGGGCGTGGGGGGTTAAAACGTACGCTAAGAGAACTTTTTTTATATGAATACCGCACAAGAGTCTCAACTGCTCTCAACCGTCTAGAGCCAGTGAGACTATGGCATCCCCAAATAGGGTATGTTGTGAGGCTGAAAGTATTGGGGAAAGGAAGGAGATTGGGAAGAGGAAGGTTGGGAAGTACCTGGCTGTTCAGATCTGGTCACTAAACACGGCTAAAGCCATTTCAAGCAACGTTTCGATTCTGAATGGTGGTCTTTCACCAGGGCGATACTTAGGTATCTACCACTCTGGAACGTGCCGCAAATACACTTTTTATCATTTTTATATGAATTAAATGTGTTATGACACATATTAATTAAACAAAAGTTATTGGCGCACGCCGGGTTTGAACCCGCGACCTTTGGATTCGTAGTCGAGCGTCTTACCACTCGATTATGGAGGCCGTCAAACTGTGAACTGTGAAAGAACTGCGTTTTACCAACAGTGCTTCGCTTGTTCATCGGGTGTATAAATAAAAGACCTACGTCGAATTAATACTTGTATATGGTATATCTGTACGTTTGCACTTGAAACTGTAATTCTGGACTCCCATCATTCCTCCATAGACACACAGAACATAGACCACAGACAGTCGTTGTTCTGACAGGGCTGCCACTGGAATATGTCTGTCCTGAGATCAGCTCTAGTGTCATTCTCAGATCAAGAATACATATATGGAGAGAGATCTAAACATTTTTACCCTTGAAGTAACAATATATGGAGGGATAGCTAATTTGTTTTACCCAACCCATCCGAAATTGTAATAAATCACTTTTTCCGAGTTTTTACATCGTACACCATGAGAGAGAAAGAGACAACAAATTTCTTGGACGGCTTCTATATACTGTCGTAATGATCTTAAGCTGGTTATTTTCGCTGGTTAACGGCGGGACTCCGCCCACATTTTTTATTTTGCCACTAAACTTGACACAACTAAACGGTTTTTTAGGTTAGATGCTATATTTTTGTTGATAAAAATACTGTGAAAAAGTGGCTATACGAATACACAAAAACATTATGTCGATATGTGATATGAATGGATGTATAAATACCGTAGCCTTAGTCTTAGCCACGCCCATTTGCGCCGAGTCCAGTAAAAATCATCAAAAACTGACTACGCTGCCTTGGGTAGATACCACTCTATATACTCTAAGCTGGCAACCCTGTTGGCTGAATTCAAATATAGATTCATTTGTCAGGAGGGTGTGAATCCGAGAGAGAGAGGTAGAGGGTGATAGAGAGGGAGTGGAAACATGCCAAGCTGCAGTCTACTGTATTAGTATACTATATATGCTTCAAGTCTATAAGCGTTGAACATACAGACTGCAAACACAGAATCACTCTCAGTTTACATTGGGGTAGGTGTAGGCCCGTCTTTATTATAAAGTTGATATCCTCAGTATAATATACAAGATGGAGCGCTGCCGTAGTCAGTTTTGATGAGTTTTGCCGGACTCTTGCCTAGGACTAGGAGTAGGGTATTTATAGATCCATTCATAGCACATGTCGACATATTGTTTATTCGTATAACCACTTTTTCACAGTATTGTTATAAACAAAAATAAAGAATGTAACCTAAAAAACCTTATGACTTATGTCGCATATCAAAACGTGTGGGCGGAGTCAACGGAGACGCGGGACACGAAGGACATCCTTACAATAATTTAAAGCAGTGTGCTAGTTTGGGAAATTTTGCTGTCTCTTTCTTTCTCATGGTGTGCGACGTAAAAACCCGGAGAAAGTGATTTATTCCAAATTTGTATAGGTTGGGTAAAAAGAATTTGCTCTCTCTCCATATATTGTTACTCCAATGTAGCAAATAACTTTTAAACGGCGAAGTATGACGGTATTAAATAATCACAAAATTGTCTGTAGTTTATCGATTGACGCTACTATTTCCTTAGCTCGCAACCTCATTTCCAGCATGAGCTATGGAGCTTTGAAATACGCACCAAACTGTCTAAAGAAGACAAACTTATTCTTCGTATAATGTGCTCGTATTATTATTTTATAATTTTGAATTAATCAAATTTAATATATAATTTTTTAGTTCATGTAATTAAGTTACTTAAAATTATCACAACTTTATGATAATTTGTATCGACGCTGGAAAGGCAAAAGGGCTTATAAGTAATATTTAAATAAAGAAAAATTAAAAATATTATTAATATGCAAATAAAGAAAAAAAAAATTGAAAATATGTATTAGTAATATTCAAATACAGAAAAAGTAAAAATTGTAAATATTAGTAATATTCAAATAAAAAAAGTAAAAATTGTAAATACTCGTATTAGTAATATTTAAATAAAGAAAAAGCTAAAATTGTAATTATTAGTAGTATTCAAACAAAGAAAAAGATTTTTTTGCCACCAAGACACTTAAAAATATAAAAATGCATTTTAGTTGTTCCATCAGAATAGAGTGTTGACCTTTTGAAACCGGGTAGCAACAAAGAGGAAACGTATAAATTAAATTGAAACGCGGTTTTAAGTGCAATTTGAATTCTTCACCGTTGCTATGTATTCCGAATGACAACTGTTTTTGCTCCACTAACAACATTGACCCAAAACATCTGTTAACAATATTCAATGAATAAACACATTAACAAAATATCCAAGCCAATCGATATTTCATTATTTTTCTCGCTCTCAATAAATAGAAAAATGGCGAATTGAATTAATTTGATGTGATTTTAATGATTTGCTTGGCGTGATGATGTGAATTATTTATTTTTCATTATTATTTAACACGTTTTATTATTGATAGCAGCGTTATTATAACGAATTATTTATACTATTTATAATGCCTTTTACATTTTAAAATCCCGTTTATATAGCGAAGAAATCATGTATTCTTTTCACACTCCCACTTGTACTTATTTATTTATAAATTAACGGACTAAAGTCCAATTACAAAAAATACATACAAAATACGAAATGGAAAAAAGAGCAACAGAAAAAGAACAGCACTTACATAATATTAAATGAAGCGATGACGAAAATAGGACAAAATAAACATAAGAGAGAATATTCGAGCCATGGTCTACTCAAAAGTTTTGGTAGAGTCGTAAAGAATGACAAAAATCATTTAGACTGCTACCAAAAATTTCAAGACCATGGCTTCAGTTAACAAGTCTTGACATTCTGGACATAGGAGAATTATACCCATAATTAGTATGGTGATGATTGAGGAACAGCAATTCATTGTTTCTGAGTCTACGGCAAAGAATGTTGAACTGGATAAGTTGCAATTGGAGATTTAGTTTGTGACGGAGTTTCGAGAGTCGCACTTTTGGTCGTGCCAGGTTTGCGTTTCAGATATTCACATGGTGAACTGAGCTCGTCTCGACCGGGACTGGGTGTGGCCCTGTGTCCTAGTGCCCCTGTGTTACTGTCGAGTTCCATCAAATTACAACAGCGGTTGTTTGAAGCCTAATTTGCCCGAAATGTTTCAATGGCCGATGTGAACTGAGAGAGGTCGTTGGATAATTTTAGGAATCGGTGAGGCAGCATTTCACTTCCGGTGGAAGGGGGTCTGAGTCGTTGTCATTCTGTTCCGTTCATTTGATAGTATTTTGACAGAGAGGTGTTTATGTTAAGCCATTTCGTTTTCCCAAGTAGTAGACAGTGCCAGTATAGCCCCGGTGAAAGACCACCATGCAGAAACGAAACGTCGCTTGAAATCTTAGAGTACATAGAGTGGTACCTATCCAAGTGTAGTCAGTTTTTGATGATTTTACCGGACTCGGAAGACCTGGGTGTGGCTAAGACTAAGGCTAGGATATTTATACATCCATTCATATCACATATCGACACAATGATTTTGTTTATTCGTATAACCACTTTTTCACAGCATTGTTATAAATAAAAATGTAGGATATAACCTAAAAAACCGTTTAGTGGTGTCAAGTTTAGTGGTGTCAAGTTTAGTGGCATAATAAAAAATGTGGGCGGAGTCCCGCGATGACCCAGGAGACCAAGATAGTCGTGACAGTACATAGAAGCGGTGTATTATATTTGTTGTCTTTTCTCTCTCATGGTGTACGACGTGAAAACCTGGAGAAAGTGATTTATCGCAAGTTTGTATAGGTTGGGTAAAAACAATTAGCTCTCTCTCCATATATTGTTACTTCATGCTTGAAATAGCCGTGTTTGGTGTCCAAATTTTTTTATAATTTTTTTTTTAAGTTAATGCCGCGCAAAAGTCCATCTACTCCCGACCGCCTAGAGCCAGTGGGACTATGGCATCACTAATCGGGGTATGTTGTGAGGCTGAAGGTAGTGGGGAAGGAGATGGGAAAGAAGAAGGTCGAGGAGTACCTGGATATTCAGATCTGGTCTCCAAACACGGCTAAAGCCATTTCAAGCAACATTTCGATTCTGAATGGTGGTCTTTCACCAGGGCGGTACATGTCAGTATGGCGTGGTAAATATTGGTTAGAGAAGCATGTGCCAGAGATAAGAGAGAAAGATTAAATTAGAATATAAATTATGGCAGCATTCTGACTGTTTGAGTCTGAATTATTTGTACTCGTTGGAAATAGCTTTGGGAGTTCAGAGTGGAACCCGGATACGCCACGATAATACGGTGGAAATTTTATATCACGTAACCCGATACAGAGGAATATCGAATACCGCGTAAGTAATCACGCCAAAATATCTTTGCTATTTTTTTAACGTTAACACGACATAAGGAGATATATTTATTTATAATGAATACAACACGACGGTCTCAACTGCTCCCAACCGTCTAGAGCCAGTGAGTCTGCGGCATACCCAATTGGCGTATGTTGCGATTCTGAAAATAGTGGAGAGGGAAAGGAGATGAGGAAGAGAAATGTTATGAAGTACCCGGCTATTTAGATCTGGTTAACAAAGACGGCTAAAGCCATATCAACGGCAGTGTCGAGTGGTAAGACGCTCGACTACGAATCCAAAGGTCGCGGGTTCCAAACCCGGCGTGCGCAAATAAATTGTATTTAATTAATTATGTGTCATAACACATTTAATTCATACAAAAATAACATAAAGTATATTTGCGGCACGCTTCCAGAGTGGTAGATACTCCTTGTATCGCCCTGGTGAAAGACAACCATTCAGAATCAAAACGTTGCTTGAAGTGGCTTTAGCCGTGTTTAGTGACCAGATTTGAATAACCAGGTACTTACCAACCTTCCTCTTTCGCATCCCTCACTACCTTCAGCCTCCCAACATACCCCAATCGGGGATGCCATAGTCCCACTGGCTCTAGACGGTCGGTAGCAGTTAAGACTCTTGGTGCGGTATTCACTATAAAAATAAATAAACAATTTTGCTCAATTTCGCCAGAAGTAAGGAAAAATTGAACTCAAAAACATGTTCAAAAACACACTTCTACCGGTATATCTCTTCAGCGCCCTTGACGAATTCAAATCCGGGTAAAAAGCTATGGCGGCCCACCCCCTGTGTTACGAGTGGGTGGCTAGTACCCGCGGCGTGGCTGTGTTGGTCTGGGCGTTGGGTGTTTACGGCGGTCGGCGATGTGCGCCGCTCGGGGAATGGCAAACGCCAAGTGTAACGCGGCATCGGGTGTTCTCGTGAACTGTATAATAAAATGCTGATTTTGTATGTAATGCTAGGCACAATGAGCACAGGAGAATACGAGCAACGAACATAATTATTTTTGAATTTTAAAGTTTTAAAATATATCATGTCAAAATAATACCTCGTATCCCACCCATTTGTCAGCTCTATTTTTTTTTTAAATACACAACCTGCCCAAATTTCGCAAGGTAACGTATACATATTCATCATATTGAATCCGTACAACATCGCTTCTTACGCGGTATTGTATGGAGATTAGGGCGAGAAAGAGGTGATTATTTAATTATAGAAATTGACCAATTATTGAAATGTCTTCATTAGAAAAGCGCAGGAAAGACTTAGATTTTATTTTCATTTACATAATTAATAATTGTTTTATTGACTCACCTTCTCTGTTGCAACTTATCCAGTTCAAAATTCCTTGCCGTAGACTCAGAAACAATGAATTGCTGTTCCTCAATCATCACCATATTAATTATGGGTATAATTCTCCAATGTCCAGAATGTCAAGACTCGTTAACTCAAGCCATGGACTTGAAATTTTTGGCAGCAGTGTAAATGGTTTTTGTCATTCTTTACGACTCTGCCAATACTTTGACTAGACCATGGCTTGAATGTTCTCTCTTATGTTTATTTTGTTATCGCTTCATTTATTATTATGTATATGCTATTCCTTCTCTGTTGCTCTTTTTTCGAGGAGAAGCAATGGACGAAATGTCTCTGGTCTTAAGGTAATCCCTGTTCATTATATTTCCGCTCTATGCACACTATTTGCACTCATCTCACCGTCGCCAGTCAGTTTAAATCTTGTTAGAAAGTGCAGCAAACCAGTAGCATCACAGGCGCGGTGAGAGCTAAGAATATAAAAAAAGTTTTCCTAGGTCCTAAACGAGCAGCTAGATACACTGCTGCTGTGATGGATGCATTTTAAAAAAAATGTATTTATTTTTCAAAACATTTGACAGTGTTGCATTCTTGTAGTTTTGACGCGAATCAAATAATATTTGGATGATTTGTATTGCGCCGTTTTTGTGAAAAATCACCTCAAGGGCGCTGTACAGATCTTATTTTCTATTATTACATATTGATTCCTAGTTAAAATAAGAAAATATACAGGAACATACCTACCTGGCAGGTCCCATAAGATAGACACACTTATTAATTAAAAATTGTAATTATGATTTTTTTTTTCGATTTAGGGCATGGGAGCGAAATAAAAAAAATGACTTTCTGAATTTGTCGTACAGTACAGGATTTGGTTAAAATTTGTACATCTAAACGTGATTCGTCGAGAGACAGTTATGTTGACATTATTTTAATGAATTTAAGGATATGATAGTCTGAAAAGGTAAGTTTTCAGTTTGGACCGAAATTTTGTTGGGCTCGTCGTACATCTTAGTTCCGGAGGGAGTTTATGACTTTATGCCTTAGAAGAATGTTTTCTGGAACGCATAATTCGGTGATGTACCATGGGGCCATTTAGTTAATGTATGTGCGATCGTGTGTGCGTGTTAAAATGTGGTGCGTCTTCCTTTTCATAGAATATTGTACCGAACGTTGGATTTTATGACTGTAGAAACATATATGAATCTATATAGTACAACTTTATCCTTCTGGAATAATCACACGTAAAGATGACATTTATTAATGAAAATTGTAGAATTTTCAGATGCCGCACTCAGTGCGGCGCGCGCCCGGTCATGTGACTCACATCAGTGCGCCCGGCAGTAGGTTAAAATCAGTTATTTTTCCCGATCGACACCATGTCTACGATAGCCTTGTCCACGATTAGAATTTAAGATGTACATTTTTTTATAACTGTAAAATCATGTGGCATGTAATTTTTTTTGTGACAAAAAAACAGTTGTTTTTTATAAGTTTTTTGTGTCCCCAGTAAAATTTGTACTTTGTGGGATACAAGGTATTCCCAACCTTCCTCTTCCCTATCTCCTTCCCCTCCCCACTACCTTCATCCTCACAACATACCCCATTTGGGGATGCCATAGTCTCACTGGCTCTAGACCGTTGGGAGCAGTTGAGACTCTTGTGCGGTATTCATATAAAATATATATACACTCGAATATAAATAATTTAAATTCCTTTGTTTTTGTTCGAAACTGGCATTTTTTTCTTAATTTTTATTAGCAACACATTTCCTTCAATTTGAATAAATGATTTAAATAAAAAAAAATTTAATTTAAAGCCACTTTATTTTAAATATTATTAAAATAAAGTGGCTTTAAACAAAATTATTTTTTATTTAAATTATAATGTCCAGCTACAAAGTGTTTGCTTCCTTCGATAATTGAATAAATGAGTTTCTCCTTTAGCGACCTTGATCGCTATGGCGACGTGCTCTCTTCATTGTGATGCTGTTGACCGCACGTGGCCAAGAACGGTAGAAAGTTTGAATGCAGCGAACCAACATTTTAGTACAAAACTACCGCTAAGTTCGTACACTTTGTCGACAAAGGTGCATTTCCGACAGCCGACGGGGTGTTTGGATTAGTATAATTGGTTCGCTTCGGGTTTTTTTACGCCGCGCCTTTGCAAATTTTTGTTCGTAAAACATTGTATTGAACCGGTGCACTCGCGTTAAATAGGGAAATTAAAATAATGTACTGCACGTACCTACGTCGCGTAAAATGTGGGGAATATAAACAGGCAACACAGTTCAGCATTTAAATAAAAAAACTTCCAGTACAACGGCTTAATTTTCTTCAGTTAATATTATGCTACTGGTAAAATTATTTATACTCTAGAAAAAAATGAATCGGGCATTTTATTTTTAATGTAATAAAGATTAATTAACATTATGTTAAGGACGAATCAATTCAATTCCGATAAAAGTACCAAATTTAAGACAAATTTTGTCTATATAACTAAGTAACGCTGTTTCCTCGCAGGCGTAGGCAGAGAGGATAGACCGCTATACAAATCTTTACTGGCGCACACCCCTTGCTACATTCGCATTCATACATCATCTCATACATACTCTTCTGTTATTCTGACTCTTCACATGGCCCGACTGAAGTATATTTTTGTTCTTTTCAAAAAGAAAGATAAACAGCGCCCCACACGGTGATTTATCGAACCATGTACGACACACGCTTATCGTATTAATACTAACGACTAATACTTAGGGACATAGTGAGTAAAATCGTGAAGTAGCGTAATCGCGATAAAATTTCAATCTTTTTTACGTATGATCGAAAATCACCAGTATTGTTTTAGCAGGCACTAGCGCCCCACACGGTGATCTAACGAATCGTGTACAGAAGACGGCTTAGTGTATTAATACTATCAGATAACCGCTGTGGCAGAGCGGTAAGGTCCCTGGCTCTGGCTCGAACGATTGGGGGAATCAATTCCTAGCGAGGGGAAATTATGAAATATATTTTTTTAATAAAAAGAAAGACAAACATTCCCAGGTTACGAATAACCTGACAATATTTAAATGCCTCCTAGTGCCGTCATAATAAGCGGAAGATGTTGCTTGTGCAATGATGGAGGACTTAGCTGGCAGAGGAACTCATGTTGCCCGGATGGAAATCCGACGCGTTTGTCCACTCAGCTATTAACCGACCGAAAATGTTTGGATAATTTGTACAGCGCCGTTTTTCTGAAACATCACAAATCTTAATTTCCTGGCTCCATCTTATTACTAACTACATATCGACTGTGCTTAGGTCAAAGGCGTTATTTCATATTTTTTTCAAGCAAACTTAGGCCTAATGGTTTCCCGATGATTAGCGTCGTAATGCATTTTCGACTGTTACCACTTCAAGTAATCGCCCCCGGTAACCACCGATTCTCGGCCCGTTTCAGAATTTGATCAAATTATGATCAGGTGTCGAGCATCGCAGCATGACCGTTAAGCTATCAGTGTTAAGGCCTAAATTTCCTTGCGAAAAATGTGGAATAACGCATTTCACCTAAACACCGTCGATATCTTGGAGTAACAATGTATGGAGAGAGAGCTAATTATTTTTACCCAACCTATACAAACTTGCGATAAATCACTTTCTCCTGGTTTTTACGTTGTACACCATGACAGAGAAAGAGACAACAAATATAATACACCGCTTCTATGTACTGTCACAGTGATCTTGGGCTCCTGTGTTACCGCGGGACTCCGCCCACATTTTTTATTATGCCACTAAACTTGACAACTAAACGGTTTTTAGGATAAATGCTATATTTTTGTCAATAACAATACTGTGAAAAAGTGGTTATACGAATAAACAAAAAAATTATGTCGATATATGATATGAATGGATGTATAAATACCCTAACCTTAGTCTTAGCCACGCCTAGGTCCGCCTAGTCCGGTAAAAAGCATCAAAAACTCACTACACTGCCTTGGATAGATACCACTCTATATACTCTAAGGTCGATATAATCTATGGCGCATTAATATTTATTTATACTATCTACCGGAGAATATACGGAAGCATGTTTACTTGGCAGGTCATTTCCGATCTTCCTGTATCGACCTGGTGAAAGATCACCATTCAGAATCGGAAAGCTGCTTGAATTAGCTTTAGACGTGTTAGGTGACCAGATCTGAATAGCCAAATACTTTCCAACCTTCCTCTTCCCATCTCGTTCCCCTCCCCACTGCCTTCAACCTGACAACACACCCCGATTGAGGATGCCGTAGTGTCACTGGCTCCAGACTGTTGGTTCTCTTGAGCGGTATTCACCATAACTATTAATTGTTTTATTGACTCACCTTCTCTGTTGCAACTTATCCAGTTCAACATTCCTTGCCGTAGACTCGGAAACAATGAATTGCTGTTCCTCAATCATCACCATACTAATTATGGGTATAATTCTCCAATGTCCAGAATTTCAAGACTTGTTAACTCAAGCCATGGTCTTGAAATTTTTGGTACCAGTCTAGTGATTTTCGTCATTCTTTACGACTCTACCAAAACTTTGACCAGACCATGGCTTAAATGTTCTCTCTTATGTTTATTTTGTCCTATTTTTGTCATTGCTTCTATTATGTATGTTCTATTCCTTCTCTGTTGCTCTTTTTTCCATTTCGTGTTTTAAATGTCTTTTTTGTAATTGGACTTTAGTCCGTTAATTTATAAATAAAAAAATAAAAACAGGATGTTTCGGTGGCAAATTTGAGCAAACGCTGAAACGGGTTGCGGATCGGCGATTAACAAAGGGCATTACTTGAAGTGGTCGCTGTCGAAAATATCTAAATGGCGTTAATCGCTCTTTTGTGGCCACCTCACTTTTGACACGAGTTCAAACACCTCGCTGTGGTGACAGCCACACCTCCAGTTTGTGATTTTCCTGTCATTAACCATTCCGCACCACGCGAAGAAATAAGTTAATAATAACAATAACAAGGGGTTAGTTCAGTATATCGGTTGATTTAAAAAAAAGGTGTTTTATTTATTACAATTCACCTGCCAGCTTGCGACGACCCCGTTTTGCCGAATACCGTTCTGCGTCACTTACTTGGAGAGATGCGAACCTCGATCCTCGCAAAACGGCGTTTTAATTTTATTCTAATACTACAGTGGTAGATACTCTTAGTATCGCCCTGGTTGAAGACTACCATTCGAAATCGAAACGTTGCTTGAAGTGGCTTTAGCCGTGTTTGGTGATCAAATTTAAATTTACTTCCCAACCTTCATATTTCTCATCTCCTTCCCCTCCCCGCTACCTTCAGCTCCACAATATACCCCAATTGGGAATGCCATAGTCTCACTGGCTCCAGACGGTTACGAGCAGTTGCCACTCTTGTGCGGTATTATTATTTAAAAAAAAGTTATTTTAATCTAAGCTCATTCTTCTTCTTCTACACCACATACGAGCCTAAATTCTCTTGGGGGTAGTGGGGAGGGGAAGAAGATGGGAAAGAGGAAGGTGGGTAAGTACCTGGCTATTCAGATTTGGTCACAAACGGCTAAAGCCATTTCAATCGAGCAACGTTTTGACTCTGAATGGTGGTTTTTCACCAGGGCGATGCGGAAGTCTCACTGACTCCAGACAGTTGAGAGCAGTTGGGACTCTTGTGCGGTATTCTCTATAAAAAATAACCTGTGAAAATTTCATGTCGCCAGAACTCACCGTATATTAGTTTTTAATGTTAACAATTGAGGTCAATGACCAAAGTTATACTTGACTTGCCAAGAAAAAAGTATTAGTTGGTTTAATCCACCCATTTCCAATATAGTAGAATAATGTCTGATGAAATATATTATAAGAGTACATAGAGTGGTACGTATCCAAGGCAGTGTAGTCAGTTTTTGATGATTTTTACCTGACTCGGCAGACCTGGGCGTGGCTAAGACTAAGGCTAGGGTATTTATACATCCATTCATAGCACATATCGACATAATGTTTTTGTTTATTCGTATAACCACTTTTTCACAGTATTGTTGTCGACAAAAATATAGCATATAACCTAAAAAACCGTTTAGCTGTGTCAAGTTTAGTGGTATAATAAAACATGACCCAGGAGACCAAGATCATCGCGACAGTACATAGAAGCGGTGTATTATATTTGCTGTCTCTTTTTCTCTCATGGTGTACGACGTGAAAACCCGGAGAAAGTGATTCATCGCAAGTTTGTATAGGTTGGGTAAAAATAATTAGCTCTCTCTCCATACATGTTACTTCAAGGTGGGTACTTTATTAGGTAGGTGGGTATTTGAGAAGTTCACACTCGTACAGACGTAGGTACTTACAAAAGAAATTATTTATAGTTCATTTGAATGGAGATATGAGCACGGAGTTAGTCGTTGGGGTGCTTCTGTAATTCCTTCCTAAAAGGCGCATATTATTTGAATGCTATCTCCTCGCGTAGACATCCGTTGATGCATTATTGTCGTTTTGTTCCGTTCGCTGGTTCTCAAAACGTGATCTGATAATGATTTGACGGCCTGCACGGTCGAGCGGTAAGACGCTCGACTACCAATCCAGAAGTCGCGGGTTCGAACCCGGCGTGCGCAAATAAAATGCGTTTAATTAATATGTGTCGTAACACATTTAATAAATGTAAAATAATATATAGTATATTTGCGGCACGTTCCATAGTGGTAGATACTCTTAGCATCGCCCTGGTAAAATACCACCATTCAGAATTGAAACGTTGCTTAAAATGGCTTCAGCCGTGTTTGGTGACCAGATCTGAATAGTCAGGTACTCCCCAACCTTACCCTTCCTTATCTCCTTACCCTCTCCTCTACCTTGAGCCTCACAACATACCCCTATTGGGGATGCCATAGTCTCCCTGCCTCTAGACTGGTGGGAGCAGTTGAGACTGAGCGGTATTCGCGTAAAACATTTAATTCCTCGATATGCGTCGATTTATTTGAACGAATATGCTTGATTCGTTTTCATTTCAACTTGTAATATTAGAAGTCTGTCATAGTCCCACTGGCTCCCGGTTGTTATCAGTTATCACATTATTAAACAAATAATAACGAACTATTTCAACTCGATTGTTGGATTTACGAGTATCATATTCATTTACTATAAGTCCTCGAATAATTGATTTGCCCAACCAACCGGAACCCAAATTTACAGCTTTTAACAATTTCTTCTAAGGTGGCTGATATCGCACCGGGACAGCGTTCCGGTTGACTGCGAGCGGTGAGCACCTTTGCTCGTGAATAGCCTTGTCTAGCTGACCATGCATTGCCCTTTATGCTGGTGTTATATTGGAAACCCAACCGGAACGGCGGTCTGCAATTTACAATTTTTACCAATTTCTTACGTCACTGATTTCGCGAACCGGAACAGCGTTCCGGTTGACTCCGAGCAGTGAGCACCTCTGAAGTGAATAGCCCTAAATTTTTCATTAATCTGATCATGGTCGGTGTTAGATTAAATGTACAACCAGAATGCAAAAGTCTCCACGATTGCAGCATTCAACAATATCTTCTTAGGCATCTGATATCGCGAACCGGGACAGTGTTCCGGTTGACTTCCTTAGCCAGCCGACCTTGGATTTCCCTTTCAGCTGACCACGGTCGGTCTATGATTAGAGCCCGCACAGCTGGCTTCTTGTCGGTCATGCCCCGCCTAGGACGGCCTAATACAGCGTGAAAAACGCAAACAAATCGTGCTATGGTACTCTCAGCTCGCATAGATCTCCGTGCTTGTAGATTTTATCGACACGAGGAGAAATATGGAGAATAAGTTGTTTTCTACTTTGAGAATTTAAAAAATCAAAGTGTGGCTTTAATTTTAAAGATGGTCAATATTTTTTTCCCGGTGTCTGCTGTCACTGGATCGCCAGACGTTATTTTTCCGAGTCGGTTATTTCTGGAACCGGTTCTTTTCGGAATTTTTGTAATGCGAACCTTTTTGATGAACGTGGATTGATATTTTTTTGTTGAATGTGTTCAAATATGTTTATCAAAAATGTTCGAATTCCATGTGGGCGGTAACTAATAGGCTATCCAACATCCTTCAACATATCTTTGTCTCTTTCTATCGAGTCAGTATAAAGTCAACAATACTGACTACACTGTTTCGCAACGGCACATCTCCATTTATTCTCTCTCCAAGGGTGTTTAACCTTCACAGTTGGTCTGCATCTTCAACACTCGCGTTAGTTCGGTACGGGAATGCTGGCAGCATCGCGTGTTCGCGGCGCGGCCATTTCTACAGCAAGACCTTGTAACTTGTTTTATGTAAATTGAAAATTGCGTTTTTGTTTCCCACCCGCGAAAGCACGGTGAGAAAAGTGAGAGTTTGAGATTTCTTCAACACGCCATCGGGGGCGTAAGCTAATCCGATGGAGCATCATCTTTATGAAGTTGCTGATGTTTTTTTAATAGTTTATACCGCACTAGAGTCCCGACTGCTCCCAGCTGTCTAGAGCCAGTGAGACCATGGCATCCTCAATGACTGCATGTTGGGAGGCTGAAGGTAGGGGGCAGGGGAAGGAGATGGGGAAGAGGAAGGTCGGGACGTACCTAGCTATTCAGATCTGATCACCAAACACCGATAAAGCCACCGTTTCAAGCAACGTTTCGATAAATATATATATATATCTGAATACCGCACCAAAGTCCCAACTGTCCGGCATCCCTTATTGGGGTATGCTATGAGGCTGAGGAGAGAGGGAAATGAAACGATATTGGCAAGAGGAAGGATGGGAAGTACTTACTTGACTATTCACATTTAATTATCAAAACGACTAAAGCCATTGCAAGCAACGTTTCGATTCTGAATGGTGGTCTTTCACCAGGGCGATACTTAGAGTATATACCACTCTGGAACGTGCCGTAAATATACTATATATTATTTTATATGAATTAAATGTGTTATGACAAATATTCATTAAATAAAATTTATTTGCGCTCCCCGTTTTTGAACCCGCGACCTTTAAATTCTGTATTTTTGTGTAGTTGACGCCCACCGTGCTACAGTGTGTGATCCCACGCTATTGTGGATCAAGTTGAATGAATGTTTGCATGCTCTATTGCTCATGATGGAAATTAAGTTGTCAGTTTGTTGACTTAGAAGCTGAAAAAGTAGCGCAACTTTCATGAAACCAGGGCGCATCAGCCGTTAGAGAGCATTGGCTTTTTCAGATGTGCTACAAATTATTATTAATAGATTAAGTGATTTATTTTTTTGATTCCCACAGTTTGAGGGTCTTTTTCCTAATGCACCCGCGACTTCCCTTTTAAGAGTACGAACGTCCCGGCGGCGTCTGCTCCCGAAATAGTGCGGCGCGTTCGCAGTAAGTGCACCGCCCAAGGACACGAGACGCCGCGCCGAAGGTCAACTCTCGACACGCACGCGCCGTCCGCCGTCGCGACTGTCGCTGGAAGAGTCAAATCAAACTGTCAGCGGGGTGATACTGATAATATAGTAGTCAGTTACTTTAAGGGTCAGCACCCAAAAATATACACTTTGGATTTCTAGTATAAGCAATGCAACAAATGATTCATTCTATCAACTTCAGAGTACCTCAGCGAGCAACTCGGCAAAATATATTTTTCTGCAACAACAATTTCCATACCAACTACCACATACATGCACCCATTTCTCGCCTACATACACTCGGGAATGAATACACCTCAAATATTGTCATCTTTTATATGAATTTGCCTAAATTTAAAAGACTTTCAAATCAAATATTTATTTGTCACTAATGTTAGGAACTATTAGTAATTATTATTATAATTTATTTTTTTTTTTGCTATACATTTCTCAAAACGTTTCACTTTTTACTGTATTATTTCATGCACTTACTTATGTTAAATTATTATGTAAAAGCCCATCAGGGCGTTAATAAATAAATAAATCTGTTAATTCTATACGGGTAGTAAAATGTCTGAGGTCTCCAGGGAATACAATTATTAAACAAAAATTATTTATGAAAAGCGTACATTTTAGGTAAAACTTTCAAAAATGCCTTTTCTAGTTTCAAAACTGCACCTTTTACTGACACTTTAGTATGTTTTTCATAGCATTTAAAGGATTACGATCTTGAAGTAACAATATATGGAGAGAGAGCTAATTCTTTTTACCCAACCTATACAGATTTGGAATAAATCACTTTCTCCGGGTTTTTACGCCGTACACCATGAGAAAGAAAGAGACAACAAATTGTCGCGAATTATCATACCACTTTAAAGTATTGTTAGAATGTTCTTCGTGTCCCGCGTCTCCGTTGACTCCGCCCACACGTTATGATACGCGAAATAAATTGACATTGCTCGAGGGTTTATATGGTTACATATTATTTTTTTTAATAATACTGTGAAAAAGTGGTTATACGAATAACCAAAAAATTATGTCGACATATGCTATGAATGGATGTATAAATACCCTAGCCCTAGTCCTAGCCACGCCCAGGTAAGTTCGGCAAACCTCGTAAAAACTGACTACAGCTCTCTCTTGTATATTATTGCTCTGAGATACCTCGGACATATTTTTAACTAATACATCATTTGTAGGATTGCTCGTATTAGAATGCTAGAAACTAAGGTTTAGTGTCATTTTTGAGTGCTGACCCTGAAGTGAAGGATTAATGTCGATGACCCCAGATTTATTTGACTAACTAACCATCACCTCGTTTCTCCGAAGGGGTAGGCAGAGATGACGGATCGCCACACACCTCTGTATTGGCACACACTCCTCAGCTTCATTCACATCCATGCATCGTCTCATACATACTCTTCTGTTATTTTGACTCGAGTGTTTGATTCACTTGGTAGTGCCATCCTTCGTCTTCGTCGGGCGTCCCTGATTGATTCCACCGTTCACTTTCACGTCATGTATTCTCCTGGCGCTCCTTTCTCTGTTCATACGCTGCTCGTGTTCAAACTGTCTAAGCGTCCCTTTCTTAATCTTGGCCTTGCATTCTTTCCGACAAGGTAATATTTAAAAAAAATAATGTGTAAACGAGGCAAAGTCCGTGCGTGGACATTTTTATTTATTTCTAAAATCTTTGTTTGTTTAATTGAAATAAATATTTGTTTATGAAACGTTTCGATGTCTTTTTTTTCAGACGTCCCAATAATCTCTGTCGTAACGTATCGAAGCGATCGTTCGGAACATCATTCGAGTATTGAAAGATTTCGAATGCAAACTGTATTAATTAATTCGAATCAATCACGAGCATTTCGATATCGATCGAAAGTTGAATGACATCGCCACATATGAAACACCCCCCCCCACCTGTCAATACTATAATCTGACCAAGGTAATGAGCAAACAGCGCTCACGTTGGTATAATATTGATTTGTCATATTCGAGTTAATAGTACGCAAATGTACCATATATTATTCTAACTAAATTAACTAACCGCCACACACTCCTTGCTTCATTCGCATTCATACATACTGTTCTGTTATTTTGACTCTTGACATTGCCCGACTCAAATATTTGATTCACTTGATCCGTGTCTGCCTCGGGCGTCCCCGACTTTTTTCCATTCACTTTCGCGTCGTATATTATTTTCACACTCTTTTCTTCGTGCATTTGTTCTACATGCTCTAACTGTAAGAGCATCCCTTTCTTAATCCTATTTATTACGCTTACATCAGCCTTTATTAATTTATATAAATTAAATAAAAAGTATTTTCGACCTCTGGATTCGTAGTCGAACGTCATAACCACTCGACCACGGAGGCCGTCAAAAATATTACTATGAGGACAAGGTTTACCATTCATAGTTTAAAAAAAGAGGTTACTGACTTAGCGAGTAGTCACCTTTTATCCGAATGTTTCAGACACAGATATTTCAAGTATTCAAATGATTCAGACGCAGATGTTTCAAGTATTCAAATACTTCAGACACAGATGTTTCAAATATCCAAATGTTTCAGACACCGCTGTTTCAAGTATCCAAATGTTTCAGACACAGATGTTTCAAGTATCCAAAGGTTTCAGACACAGATGTTTCAAGTATCCAAATGTTTCAGACACAGATGTTTCAAGTATCCAAATGTTTCAGACACAGATGTTTCAAGTATCCAAATGTTTCAGACACAGTTGTTTCAAGTATCCAAATGTTTCAGACACAGATATTTCAAGTATTCAAATGTTTCAAACACAGATGTTTCAGTCACAGATGTTGCAAGTGTCCAAATGTTTCAGACACTGTAGTTTTAAGTATCCAAATGTTTTAGACGCAGGTGTTTCAAGTATCAAAATGTTTCAGACACAGATATTTTAAGTATCCAAATGTTTCAGACACAGATGTGTCAAGTATTCAAATGTTTCAGAAACAGATATTTCAAGTATCCACATGTTTCGACTACGCTCTCGCGCGTTGTTTGGAATGTTACCCGCGTAACATTACCTCTCTAAGCCTCTCTAAAGAACCTCTCTAAGTTCTAGAGTTTTCAGAGTAAATGAAATAATTTTAGGAACATATTTCATGGGCCACGTGAATGCGTCACCCCTCGAGCCTTTATTTTATCGATTTAGTCTGTCGGCCAAGTCTAAGTCCGTTCTGATTAGCGGCTAGGCTCAGCGGTTGAGAAGCAATGATGGAATCACGTCAAGTGCCGGCGGATTAGTTCACTTACCCAGTTCACAGAAGTCCGCCACGACAGCTGTGTCATTAATATCACCGATTGTCACCGATAAAAAAAATCGTCGAATTTTTGTGAACCTAATCGACTTTGAATGTCTGAACATTTGTAAATAATTGTTTTTATCGGTAAATTTTAGCTTTTAGGTACATTTGCTCAAATTTTACAGAGAAGCGAAGCTAGCAGTCCACAATGGAGTGCTCATACCGACCCTGAAGTATGGCAGTGAGACATGGAATTGGCAGAGGAAGGATGGAAGTAGACTGAATGCTGTCGAAATGTGATGACCGAGATGTATGTGCGGTAAAACCATGTATGCCCTTGTTAAAAATGTGGATATCCAGAAAGAATGCAACGCTGATGTAAGCGTAATGAATAGGATCAGGAAAGGGAAGCTTAGATAGTTTGGAATGAACGAAGACGGAGTGAGAGAAGGATGTATGACGCGAAAGTGAATGGTAGAAGAAGTCGGGGACGCCAGAGAGAGACACAGCACGATCGAGTGAATCAAATACTTCCCAACCTTCCTCTTCCCATCTCCTTCCCCTCTCCACTACCTTCAGCCTCACAACATACCTCAATTGGGGATGACATAGTCTCAGTGGCTCTAGACGGTTGGGAGCAGTTGGGACTCTTGTGGGGTATTCACTATAAAAATAAACTTGAGTTGGGCCATGTCAAGAGTCGGAATAACAGAAGACTATGTAAGAATGAATGAAGTAAGGAGTGTGTGCCAAGACAGAGTGTGTAAGGCGGTCCATCCTCTCTGCCTACCCCCGCGGGGAAACGGCGCTATGGTTAGTTAGTTAATTAGAGTACATAGAGTGGTACCTATCCAAGGCGGTGTAGTCAGTTTTTGATGATTTTTACCGGACTCGGCAGACCTGGGCGTGGCTAAGACTAAGTCTAGGGTATTTATACATCCATTCATAGCACATATCGACATAATGTTTTTGTTTATTCGTACAACCACTTTTTCCCAATATTGTTATCAACAAAAATATAGCATTGAACCTAAAAAACTGTTTAGTTTTGTCAAGTTTAGTGGCATAATAAAAAATGTGGGCGGAGTCCCGCGGTAACCCAGGAGACCAAGATCATCGTTACAGTACATATAAGCGGTGTATTATATTTGTTGTCTCTTTTTCTCTCATGGTGTACGACGCGAAAACCCGTAGAAAGTGATTTATCGCAAGTTTGTATAGGTTGGGTAAAAATAATTTGCTCTCCCTCCATATATTGTTACTTCAAGGTTAGTTACATTATAATTTCGGTAGGCAAATGCAGGGATCAACCGGTGAAACCTTAGATTTATTGTGCTGCCACCTTTGAAATTCGAGAACTATTAATTTAGAAGATAAAATATCAAATTAATTCAATTTACCATTACTCCATGAACAACGAAAAATGGAAGAACAGGAAAAAATATCGTTGAGGTAACTGAAAAGCTTTTATAATATGAGTCACCGGAATTGAACGTTTATCTCTTGGAAATGACTTTATATCTCGGCGATAAGAAGTCCATCGCGCAGTCATCACTCGCATTAAATAGACCGGAATGCCGTTGCAGGCTGTATTCCGCGAGTGCAAGTGCGAGTGGTCGGTCGCTTTCAGAATTCACACGTCTTGAACGAATCGGTACTTTCTGCCAAGTGATAAATTTAACAGTTTTCGCAAAATTGCATTCTTATTTCCAGTTGGATTGTTCAAACAACAGGTGAATACTTTATTTTTACATCAACTCCACGCTTGTCATCTTTAGGGATGCTGGGAACCTGGGTCTTGAAGAGGCCCATGTTGCAGGAGAGAGGAAACGCAGAGGCTGGCATATCATGAGATGTTGCACACTCGGAGCAATTATATACCAGGAGGGAGCGCTCGTGTAGTCAGGATTGATGATTTTTTCCTGATTGGGGCGTGGCTAGGGCTAGGGTATTTATATACCCACTCATAGCACATGTCGACATAATGTTTTTGTTTATTTGTATAACTACTTTTATTGTTATAAACAAAAATATAGGATATAACCTAAAAAAACCGTTGAGTTATGCCCTGTTATGTCGCATAACAAAACGTAGTGGGCGGAGTCTCCGGAGACTGAGAACATGCTTACACACCTAAAAGCGGTCCTATATTATGTGAGAACTTGTCTTGTCTCTTTTTCTCTCGGTTTACGACGTAAAAACCCGGAGAAAGAGATTTATCGTAAATTTTTATAGGTTGGGTAAAAATATTTAGCTCTCTCTCCATATACTCTTGCTCCGAGTAGTAAAGTCAATTTTCATCGCTTTTGGTGAAATCCATCAAACATTTTCAAATATCGAAATTCTTTCTTGCACAAATAATCGATTTCACTGTCCCGTCTGAGGCCTAGGAGCCTACATATCTAATGTAAATCGGCGACATCAGTTTTCTTTCGAATCGGTTTATATCGCACTTCTAGGGATTATCTGCTCAGCATTCTTCAAATACACACATAAAAGTCCCAACTGTCCGGCATCCCTTATTGGGGTATGTTGTGGGGCTGGGTAGAGTGGGAAATGGAACATGGGCCAGAGGAAGGATGGAAAATATCTGGGTATTCACATATAATTGTCAACAACGACTAAAGCCATTGCAAGCAACGTTTCGATTCTGAATGGAGGTCTTTCATCAGGGCTATACTGGCAGTATCTACCACTCTGGAACGTGGTGCAAATATACTATATATTATTTTTTATGTAATTAACTGTTTTAAATTTCAACACGTTGGCATTTGAACCTGCGATCTCTGGATTCGTATTCACCGATTTAGTTGGACCAACCGTCAGAGGAGGGATTCATGTGTACTTTTATGGCCGAGATACGACGTTTTGTCCTTTTCTTCGGAACCAGGGTGTGTCTCATAACCTTAGAGTACATTGAGTGGTACCTATGCAAGGCAGTGTAGTCAGTTTTTTATGATTTTTACCGGACTCGGCAGACCTGAGAATGGCTAGGACCAAGGCCAGGGTATTTATACATCTGTTCATAGCACATGTGCACATAATGTTTTTGTAACCACTTTTTCACAGTATTGTTATCAACAAAAATATAGCATATAACCTAAAAACCGTTTAGTTGTGTCGAGTTTAGTCGCATGTGAACACATGTGGGCGGAGTCCCCGGAGACGCGGGAGACCAAGATCGTCCTTACAGTACATAAAAGCGGTGTGTGTATTTTGTTGTCTCTTTCTCTCCCATGGTGTACGACGTAAAAACCCGGAGAAAGTGATTTATCGCAAGTTTGTATAGGTTGGGTAAAAATAATTAGCTTTTTCTCCATATATTGTTACTCCAAGGTTATACCCATATCTGATCATCTCTCCGAGCTTATGAACGCTGTAGTTTGTTAGGGATAAGCTTAGAGTAACAATATAAGGATAACTTAGTTACAGTAACTGAGTTCAGTCACATCCGTTGATAGGAACATTATCTGCCAGCGGTGACAGCAAAAAATAATTTTAATCACTCCAGTCAGCGTTCGTTTGAAACATTTTTTATAAATCATAACACAATCACGTTTGCACACCTCTCGCACCGTGTGCGACGGTGTTTACTACTTTTACCACACCCGTAGAGTAAAACGGTGATTAATTTTGCATCACTCCGATCCAGGGGCGTGCTTAGAGGTCCCATAGCGGTAGATACAAGTATCGCCCTTGTGCAAGACCACCATTCAGAATCGAAACGTTGCTTGGAATGGCTTTAACCGTGCTTGGTGATCAGTGAATAGCCAGGCTCTTCCCAAGCCTGCTCTTCCCTATCTCCTCCTCTTCTCCACAAGAGTCCCAACTGCTCTCAACCGTCTAGAGCTCAGAACAAAAATATACAAGAGATAGCGCTGAAGAGAGAGCTGCAGTCAGTTTATACGAGGTTTGCCGGACTCAGCTAGATCTGGGCGTGGCTGGGGTATTTATACATCCATTCATAACACATGTCGACATAATGTTTTTGTTTATTCGTATAACCACTTTTTTACAGTATTGTTGAAAAAAATAAAATAACATGTAACTTAATAAACCGTTGAGTTATCTCAATTTTATTTATTTCGCGTATCATAACGTGTGGGCGGAGTCAACGGAGACGCGGGACACGAAGAACATTCTAACAATACTTTAAAGCGGCGTGATAATTCGGGATAAAATGTTGTCTCTTTCTTTCTCATGGTGTATGACGTAAAAACCCGGAGAAAGTGATTTATCCCATATCTGTATAGGTTGGGTAAAAATAATTAGCTCTCTCTCCGTATATAGTTACTCCAAGGTCTAGAGCCAGTAAGACTATGGCATCCCCAATTCAGGGTATGTTGTGAGGCTGAAGCTAGTGGGATAAACATAAAGAAGTGTGGTCTACACCAATCAGAAAAAAACTGATGTCGCCAATTTGCGTAAGACCTTTTAACTCCTATGTCCCAGACAGGACAATGAAATTAATTATCTGTTCATGAAATAATTTCGATATATTTTATTTTGCATAATGAATACCGCACAAGAATCCCAACCGTCTGGGCCAAGTGGGACTATGGCATCCCCAATTTGGGATATGTTGTGAGGCTGAAGGTAGTGGGGAAGGGAAGACGATGGGGAAGGGGAAGGTTGAAAAGTATCTGGTCACCAAACATGGATAAAGCTATTTTAAGCGACGTTTCGATTCTGAATGGTTGTCTTCCACCGAGGCGATACTAGAGTATCTACCTCTCGGAATATATTGCCATTGAATGACTACAAGCCACTGTAATGCATGTAGTATAGACCGCATCGTATCGTTGTAGTATTATTAGATGGAGGTGAGAGGAGATAAGAGATGCTTTATCGCTCTTTCACATTGCAGTTTATTTTCTAGATTATGTTATGTGACTCTATGCTGTTCAAATAATGTACAGTCGAACTTGGTTATAACGATCACGGTAATAGCGAGGTCACGGATTTAACGAGCAATTACTTAATGATATCTTGGTCCGGGTTTATTTTCATACAATCGTGTGAAGTTATAACGAACTCTTTTCACTGATATAACGTCCAAATAATATTGTCAACTCAATGCGCCCGGGTATGAGAAAAAAACCTAATTCTCGAAACAGTTAAATAATGTCATAAACAAGATAAACCGGCACGGCGGCGGACTTTCTTCAAATCACGTTATGGAGGGTTTCTAATCCCTGATAGTTGTCGCTCTTAGAAACAAAACGTAAAAGTGTCGTTTAAAATAAAAGTAATACGTTTTTTTTTTGCAATTCTGTTTTTTTTACAAATTTGTTTGTACTCCAAATTAAATTTTTATCTGGTCTTCCCTATTTCTAATAAAATTTAATAATATGCAAGCTTTCATACCCTGGCGTTAATATCAATATTAGTAGGTAGGTAATTTTTTTTTCCCTACCTAAGTTTATAGATTTATGTTAGTTATAGATTCCTAGTTCTTAAGTCTTAGATGCAAGTCAACAGTCGTAATTCTTAGTTTTAATTCATTATTTATATGTCTTATATATATGTTATTTTGTTTTTGCAATTGTACACTAACTGAGTGTTTGTCACGTAAGTGAGAACATCGGTTAAAACCTATTATAAAATAAATAAATATAAATATAAAAAATATAAATATAAATATGTATTTAAGCAAATACGAATAATCATAATGATCTACTCTAAGGCGAATACGCAGACTAGTCTATACTTCTTTTTGATCACTGTGTTTATTATATATATTATGTTTCCAATGTATCGATCTCTAGTTCAAATACATTCATCATTGTACATACACCTTTACACAACCTTATATTATGTTTATCCTTTTTTATCGTTATTACTGTAAACTATAATTAAATAAAGATTATTATTATTATTATAACGAGTAATGGCTATATAGAGCAAATTTAGTTTGTCCCTTCGCGCTCGTTCGACGTAGTTGCCACAGAGATTCTTGACGGTTTGGTTAGGTCTGGTTTAGATTGAGTTTGACCTTTCGATGTTAGATTAGCTTCCGACCACGTAAAACGTTCCGCTGATTCGAAAACAGGAATATGAGTTCACTTTTTCCTTATGCGAAATTGATCGAAAATTCACTGCCGTCATCAGTTTTCTTTCATATCGGTATAGATTACACTTCTAAGGATTATCCGTTCAGTGTTGGCGTTGACTTTTTACTTAGAGTATATAGAGTGGTATCTATCCAAGGCAGTGTAGTCAGTTTTTGATGTTTTTTACCTGACTCGGCTGACCTGAGCGTGGCTAAGATTAAGGCTAGGGTATTTATACATCCATTCATTTCACATATCGACATAATGTTTTTGTTTATTCGTACAACCACTTTTTCACCGTATTGTCGCCAACAAAAATATAGCATATAACCCAAAAAACCGTTTAGTTGTCTCAAGTTTAGTGGCATAATAAAAAATGTGGACGGAGTCCCGCGGTGACCCAGGAGCCCAAGATCATCGCGACAGTACATAAAAGCGGTGTATTATATTTGTTGTCTCTTTCTCTCTCGTGGTGAAGGACGTAAAAACCCGGAGAAAGTGATTTATCGCAAGTTTGTATAGGTTGGGTAAAAATAATTAGCTCTCTCTCCATACATTGTTACTCCGTGACTCTTTTAGAGTCTGCTTGTGCTTGGTTCTGCGGAGAATGTGTTTCATGGAAGTCCAAATGATTCATGGACCCATCAAAGAAGGAGGAAAAGCTCCATTCGCAAAAAGAGTTTTTAATACACTTGGTCGTTCTTGCTCTGGGATCTACTACATAAGACATTTTGAATTTAACTCTGCTAAGTGTTGTACTGACATTTCTTATTTATGTTTTCGTAGAAAGCAATCTTTTTGTGGTTTAGCATATTTAATGACAATGATATAACAACACGGATTTAATTTTTAATTTTATGACCATAAAAATGATATCCCGTATAGATGAATTATATTGACTGCCTCCTTCGTAGGTAATTGACTGGTTGCTGCAATGTGTCGTCCTGAATTCCGTCTCGGTTGAATGGAAGATGAAGTCGAGGACGCCTGAGAAAGACATGGCACGATCAAGTAAATCAAATACTTGAATCGGGTCATGTGAAGAGTCAGAATAACAGAAGAGTATGTATGACACGATGTATGAATGTAAATGAAGCAAGGAGTGTGTGCCAAGACAGAGTTATATGACGGTCCGTCCTCTCTGCCTACCCCTTCGGAGAAACGGTGTGATGGTTAGTTAGTTAGTTAGTTTTTAGTTAAAAATCCTCAACAATTTTTGTATGTTATGACGCTGAGTTGAGTGGGGAAGGGAAGTAGATGGGGAAAGGGAGGTTGAGACGTGCCATTTAAAATATACATATACAGTGAATACCGCACAAAAGTTCCAACTGCTCTCAACCGCCTAGAGCCAGTGAGACTATGGCGTCCACAATCGGGGTATGTTGTGAGATTGAAGGTAGTGGGGAGGGGAAGGAGATGGGAAGAGGAAGGTAGAAAGGACATTTCAGCGATTCTGAATGGTGTTTTTTCACCAGGGCGATACTCGGATTATTTACCACTGTGCCATTAAAACTAGATAAAATAGATGACTAACTAACCATCACGCCGTTTCCACGAAGGGGTAGGCAGAGAGGACGGATTGCCATACAACTCTGTCTCGGCACACACTCCTTGTTTCATTCACGTTCATACATGGCCTCATACATACTATTCTGTTATTCTGACTCTTGACATGGTCCGAGTCTTGTATTTGATTTGCTCAAAAGTGCCACTTTGTCTTCATCGGGCGTTCTCGACTTCTTCTTCGATTCACTTGATGCTATTCATTGCGCTCACATCAGCCTTGCATTATTTCCAGATATTCATTTTTAACACGGTCACTAAAAATAGCGCTCCGCCAAAAAGTTTCGACACGAACAACGAACTCTCTTGTGAATGCGGCTCCGTGTGCAAGCCGTACGCGCTATTATTTCGGTTTGTAGTCGAAAATACACGGACTGAGTCATTCGGGTCCCGAGAAATGGGGTAAGGCGAGGGCGCCGCCCACACGTCAATCCCCGCCCTTGAATATACAACATTGCATTGAATATGGAAGGGCAAGTTATTCGATTGTCGACTCTCGGTTGGCTGAAGCCAAAGGGCCCGAACTTTGTGCACAACTGCACAGTCAATCCTGCCAGTAGAAGGAAGCAGCTGTGATAGAAGGCCACACGTTGTACTGAATGATAATATTTGAATAATTTGTATGGCGCCGTTTTTGTGAAAAAATCATCAGCGCCGTTCAAATTTTAATTCCTAGGCTCCATCTTATTATTGACTAGTAACTACATATATTATCGTCGTTTGTCTTTGGTAAAAAAATGAGTTAAATATGAAGTGTGATAAAAAACAAATTCCTGCATCGAATGCTATGACTCTCGTTTGATTCCGAACACTTTTGTAACCCTTCAGCCATTTAAAATATATATATATATATTATTTTTTTATTGTGAATACCACTCAAGAGTCCCAACTGCTCCCAACCATCTAGAGCCAGTGAGACTATAGCATCCCCAATTGGGGTATGTTGTGAGGCTGAAGGCAGTGGGGAGGGGAAGGAGATTGGGAAGAGGAAGGTTGGGAAGTACCTGGCTATTCAGATCTGGTCACCAAACACGGCTCAAGCCAGTTCAAGCAACGCTTAGATTCCGAATGGTGGTCTTTTACCAGGGTGATACTTAGAGTATCTACCACTCTGGAACGTGCCGCAAATACACTTTTTTATTATTTTATATGTTTTAAATGTGTTATGACACATATTAATGAAACAAAATTTATTGGCGCACGCCGGATTTGAACCCCGCGACCTTTGGATTAGTAGTCGAGCGGTTTACCACTCGACCATGAAGGCCGTCAATTTTTCATTTGGGAGAAGGCTTGACTCGAACGAAACAAGCTTAGGACTTTTTTTAGCTTTTTGTCGCTTCAGGTAACTCAGTGAGAGCATTGAATTATCTGAAGCTTTTTTTTCAAAATCCATTCAGGTACCTACTGAAGATTTATGAATTTTAATGTAAAAAAAAATACTTCGTAGTGCTCTGGTGTAAACTTCCCAAAATGGCGCTTCAACGCTTTTTGGCTTTCCGGCACCTAGTGCGATTTCAAGTAAATTTTCGATTCAGCTTGTTGGTCTCTCAGCAGGGCGATACTAGGAGTTTGTTAATGTATGCTAAAAGTAATGAAGCTACCGGCGGAAATTGGAGTGAAACATCTGTTATAATTTTCTCTCTCACAGCCAATATTTTATGGGATATTGTGATAAAATCCAATGTGTTCTGTACCGTCTGTTTCCCTAGAATCTGTAGTACCCACGTATGTCAGTACAAGCCTCCCATTCGAGGGTTTAATTTTAAAACGAGGGTTGTAAAAATACGTCGATATTAGGTTTTCCCGAATTCACTCATCCCCCTGTGAATCACCAACGAAACTCATCCCTTCCCAGTCGAGTCATCGGACTGCAAATTAAAAAAAGGCTTCTTTTATAACTGCGCAAATTATAATAATATCAGAGTGGTATATATCGTCCCGGTGAAAGACCACCATTCGGAATCGAAATTCGGTTTAAAAAAATGGCACTAGCCGTGTTTGGTGACCAAATCGGAATAGCCAGATACATTCCATTCTTCTCGGATTAACGGGGAACATATATGTTCACTTTATTAATATAATAACGTATTTTAAATTCCTTTTTACTAAGCTCTTTTTTAAATAAATACTGCACAAGAGTCCCAACTGCTCTCAACAGTCTGGCGTCAGTTGGAATTTGGTCTCCTCGATCGGGGTATGTTGTGAGACTGAAGGTAGTGAGGGGGGGAAGGAGGTGGGGAAGAAGATGGGGAAGAAGATGGGGAAGAAGATGGGGAAGAAGATGGGGAAGAAGATGGGGAAGAAGAAGGTTGGGTAGTACCTGGCTATTTAGATCTGGTCACCAAACATGGCTAAAGGAATGATATTTTTACAAAGAAATACAATTTTTAAAAGGGAGCACAAAAGAATAGGAAACAAACATCTAAATACGAGGCCTGTTCAAAAGAAAAGGTGAATTTGAATTTTCGCGGGCTGTGTACATTCGATTATCATTTTTTTTAATGTTGGTACACATATGTTAGCATTATCATCCATTTTGGATTAGTGGTTTGTTTTCGACAACTGGAAAGGTTAGTCACGTTTTTGTGTGTTCTTCGATTTTTTACTTTTGAAAAAAATTATGTGGCTATGTACATTAAAAAGAGCCTCATAAGAGTAGAGATTAATTAAACATTATAAATACATTAAGGAAGATATTCACACAGATAATGTTTTACAGAAAGGATATACTCGTATATCACTGATTTAAATTAGATTAGATGGATAGATAGTATTTAAATGGTACCACCAACTTTAATTTGGATCGTTTGCACTTAGTAATAGATTATTTTAACATTATTTTCAACAACTTTAATACGAATGATTTGCACTTTAAATTGATTACTAAAACATTTTATCGATTAGTTTTTTGTCAGCGTCAAAGTAAGGTTTTTACGTATAATTATTTTTTTAAACATTATTAGTGTAACAAGAACTGTCCGGAGCCAGGGGATTATGGCATCTCCATTGGGGAATTTTGTCAAGCTGGTGGGAGGGAGGTAGGGGGAGATAATGATTGGGTAGTACCAGGTGGTAGATAGTCGCACTATCACCCTGATGAAAGGCCACCGTTCAGAATCGGAATGGTGCTTGAAATGGATTTATCCGTGTTTGGTGACCAGAAATGAACTTTTCATATATTTTATTGTGTACGTCCTTATAGGGGTTTTACATAACAGTGTAATATATAACATAAAATAATGGTGACATAAAAATAACAAAAAAATAAAGACTACTAAAAGTCAAGGAATAACATTTTATTTCTAAGTACGCGCAAATTACCTATTATTTTAGACAACACAACTATCTCCATTGTTGACCAACATAATGAAGTCTTCGCGTAAGCGAGTAAGCGAAGTGCTATCTCATTCTTACCAGAGCATTCCGATCCTACATCTGTTTCGTTCATACACACGTATACTATGAATGTCTATCTTTTGTCATACACGACCGATATTTGAATGACGAATTTACTGGTAACGCAAGTGTGTTTGTTACTTGCCACATTTTGTGTTAACCTTTTCCACTCTGTAGGCCACACATTCTGGCCCATACGATTTTGGTAGGTAGCTCTGTCGGCCAGAGGGTCTGGCCCGGCGCAAGTATATGTTTAATCACCAATTTCTATGCACCTTAGTACATTCTACGAACTATTATTTCCGATAAGTAAAAAGAGTATTTTTTATACATCAAAAATATAACATTAATTTTTAATCAGAGTAGCAAATTGGTTCTAAAAAATGGTCAGAGTGGAAAAGGTTAATATTCTAAGGCTATAACGTGTCTATATATTTGTAACGTCATTACACACAGGTACGTTTTACATGGAGTATTTTTTTAAACGATTTCTTGACGCATATTTGAATACGTGCTTGTCGTAACATTGATTGTTTGTTGAACGTTGCTAATTCGACGTTACGAGTTGCTCGCACACTTGGCATTCAGCGGCCATCTTTCGCCGGATGTACCGGATTGCAAACGGAAACGATATTATTGAATTATACCGCCGCTGTTAAGTTGATCGTGAACTTGCAAATGATCGTCAATTACCACACTCACCATTGGCATTGATATTCGGGAGGCTTGTTGACTTATCATGTGTCACTGCTTTCTTGTGGTCGAGTGGTTAAGACGCTCGGTTACGAATTCGGAGGCCGCGGGTTCCGATCCCGGCGTGCGTAAATAATATAATATAGCAATAAATCAAATTTGAAATGTTATCTTCTAAATTGATGATTCTCTTTGAATATCAAAGATGGAAGCACTTTCGTTTGTAGGTGGCACGATGCTCCATAGCTAGTGTGTACGGCAGACGTTTTGCGGTATTCATAATTTGAAATATAAAATAATATATAGTACTAGCAATGAATAAAGTTTGATATTTTATCTTCTAAATTGATAGTTCTCTTTGAATATTAAAGATGGCAGCACTTTCGTTTGTAGCCAACGCGTGGATGCTTCCATGGCGAGTGTACGATAGACGTTTTCCTGTATTAATACAGATATCAGATCAGATATTGCGGCATGTTCCAGAGTGGTAGATACCACCACTCAGAATCGAAACGTTGCTCGATATGGCTTTAGCTGTGTTTGGTGACCAGATCTGAATACATCCCAACCTTCCTCTTCCCCATATCCTTCCCCTCATCGCTACCTGCAGCCTCACAACACACCCCGATTGGGGATGCCATAGTCTCACTGGCTCCAGACGGTCGGGAGCAATTGGGACTCTTGTGCAGTATTATACTCTAAATAATAATAACAACAACAGTGAATTTATATAGCGCACTTTTGTGATAGTACACCTCAAGTGCGTTTTACACCAAATTATCTAACCTAATATTATAACAACGAGAAAACCATATAAACTCATTGTCATAAAATATTTATTGTTCTTTTGTTACTTGTTATATTTACACTGATTGCATCTTTAGAATCGTTTACTTATAATACTTGAATATTAATGTTTTAAGTACCAACATGTTAACTGTCCTCAATCTAATTTCCTCTTATTTGATTTAACAAATATGTTAATATGAATCCATACGTTTCATCTGGATTTTTGTATCCTTAGTTTCTGATAAATTGTTTTTTTAATCTGTTGATGTACACATACACTGTTATACCCATATCTGAACCTTTTTCTCTCATGATTTATGATAACGATCATGATTTTGGATAGTTTTAATTTTTATACATATCATGTATTATTTTCTCCTTGTTAGTTAGTCTTACTAGCATTATTAATTTAGTATGAAGCGCACTTGAGGTGAAATATCACAAAACGGCGCTATATATGTTCACTGTTATTATTATTATAACGAGAAAATAATATACAACAGATATGTATGCAAATTAAAACTATCTAAAATAATGATCAGATATGGGTATAACCTTGGAGTAACAATATATGGAGAGAGAGCTAATTATTAATACTCAACCTATACAAACTTGGGATAAATCACTTTTTCCGGGTTTTTACGTCGTACATCATGAGAAAGAAAGAGATGACAAAGTTTCCCAAATTATCATACCGCTTTAAAGAATTGTAAGAGTTTTCTTCGTGTCCCGCGTCTCCGTGGACTCCGCCCACACGTTTTGATATTTGACATAAATTGACATTACTCAACGGTTTTTTTAGGTTATATGCTATATTTTTGATTATAACAATACTGTGAAAAAGTGGTTATACTAATAAACAAAGTCATTATGTCGACATGTGCTATGAATGGATGTATATATACCCTAGCCCTAGTCCTAGCCACGCCCAGGTCTAACCGAGCCCGGAAAAGCTCATCAAAACTGACTACAGCAGGGCTCTCTCTTGTATATTATTTGCTCTGAGGGTATAACAGTGCGTGTGTACATCGACAGATTCAAAAACAATTACTGAGGGTGTAAAAAAATATTTCAAACAGCGTCGCCCTAGCGGCTTTAGCCAGACTTCCACTTGAAGCTTTCATCTCTTGCTCTTATTCTTAATGTCCCGAGTTCCTCCGTCACGCTAGGACTGAGAGTTCCAAAGAACTGGAGTTTCTTTCATCGCGAAGGATTTTATGCCTTTTTTTATTATATGGCAACGGCTTTAAGACCGCCTGGTGCCTGCTTTAGTAGAAATATACTGGCTACACCGCAGCCAGTTGGATCGTGGCATCCCCAATCGGGGTATGTTGTGAGGCTGAAGGGAGTGGGGAGGGGAAGGAGATGGAGATGGTGAAGAGGAAGGTTGGGAAGTTGTCTGTTTTTTGTTTGTTTGTTAAACAGGGATTTCAGAATTGAAGGATATTGAAAGAAGGGTGAATGCAGGAAACTCCATTGATAGAATTAATGGTCCAAAGAAGCGAAGCTGGCAGTCTACAATGGAGTGCTTGTACCAACCCTGATGTGGCAGTTAAGTGTGGAACTGGCAGAGGAAGGATGAAAGTAGATTGAATGCTGTAGAAATGAGATCCCTAAGGCGTATGTGCGTAAAACCGTGACCGTGTTAAAAATGTGGATATCCGTAAAGAATGCAAGGCTGATGTAAGCGTAATGAATAGGATCAAGAATGGGACGCTTAGATGGTTTGGGTATGTAGAGCGAATGAACGAAGAAAGGAGTGTGCAAATAATATATGATGTTTGAGTGAATGGAAGAAGAAGTCGGGGACACCTGAGGAAGTCGTGGCACGATCAAGTGAATCAAATACTTGAGTCGGGCCATGTGAAGAGTCAGAATAACAGAGTATGTGTAAATAAGAATGAAGTGTGTTTTAAAATATTAATATTATTTAAATGTTTCATAACAAAAAAGCATTAATGCTTTTGAGTTATTCCAATTTTAATAATGATTATTATTTATTAATTGATTGGGTAAAAAAATCCGAAAAAACAACATTTTGGGCTCCTTATAAGAAAGCATAAATGTTTGTTTTTACGAGCGGATTCTAGAAATTTAAGATTTTTCGAAGCATCAGGCCAAGAATATGATTTTGCACCAGACCGGTTTTCCAGTTGAATTAATTAAAAATAATAATGACACTATTAAAATTAATAGCATCATTTCCAACTTTTACCGTAAAGTCTTCGCATAAACGAAAACATTTGTTGACACAAGTGAAATTCATTTTATTTCAATATAAATATTCAAGTAAATACATACACCTACCTACAACAAAAATCATCAGTCCGTCTTATGACGGTTCATACAAGCGAGTGGTATATCTGCAGGGCCGTGCAGTGTCGATCTGATACAACACCAATAAACTCTTAGCAAATATAAGACATTTTCATTCCGTTAGTGGAAGACCGAACGCTGTTGGCGCAAATTGAAAAAATGTCCAAAGAAGCGAAGCTAGCAGTCCACAATGGAGTGCTTGTACCAACCCTGATGTATGGCTGTGAGGCGTGGAACTGGCAGAGGAAGGATGAAAATAGACTGATTTAAAAAAAATTACGCGAATACCGCACTAGAGTCTCAACTGCTCCCAACCATCTAGAGCCAGTGAGACTATGGCATCCCCAAAAGGGGTATGTTGTGAGGCTAAAGGTACTGAGGAGGGGAAGGAGATGAAGAAGGTTAGAGAATGCTGTAGAAATGAGATCCCTGAGGCGTATGTCCGTAAAACTATGTATGCGGAAAGAATGCAAGGCTGATATAAGCGAAATGAATAAAATCAAGAAAGGAGTGTGAAAAGAAAATATGACGCGAAAGTGAATGGAAGAAATAGTCGGGGATGCCGGAGGAAGACAACGTGGCACGATCAAGTGAATCAAATACTTGAGTGGGCCATGTTAAGATTCAGAATAACAGAAGAGTATGTATAAATATGAATGAAGCAAGGAGGGTGTGCCAAGGCAGAGTTGTACGGCGGTCCGTTCTCTCTGCTTATCTCTGAGGGGAAGCGGCGTGATGATTAGTAAGTAAATATAATCAGAAATGCTTTCATTTTAAAATCAGTAACCAACCAAAGAGTGTTAATAATAATGAAAGATATATTTATTCGTAGCAAATAGAAAAGTCATCAAACGTTAATTTCTTTTAGTGAAGAGAAATGGAAGTTAATTTCTTTTAGTGAAGAGAAATGGAAGTTAATTTCTTTTAGTGAAGAGAAATGGAAGTTAATTTCTTTTAGTGAAGAGAAATGGAAGTTAATTTCTTTTAGTGAAGAGAAATGGAAGTTAATTTCTTTTAGTGAAGAGAAATGGAAGTTAATTTCTTTTAGTGAAGAGAAATGGAAGTTTAATATTTCCGAAGTTTTATGGATTTATACGAAATATAAATCAATTTAGCATAAATTAGAAAATTCGCCAACGAAAGATTGTTACGAATGCATATTAACATTTAGTTGTATAAGTTGATTGTCTTATTTATAAATAATGCGTGGCAATGTAAAGTTGGCCACGCTTTAACAAACGGTCCTCCACACCGGCGACCAAATTATTGTAAAAGTGTAACAAATGATAATTATTATTAATAATTATAATGAACATCTGTATGCCCCGGCTACCTCGACTTTCCGATTATATTAAAAAGTGAATATCTCGCCATAATTAGGGCGAGAAAGAGGCGATTATTCATATGATGAAATTGAACAATTATTGAAAATGTCTTCATTAGAAAAGCGCAGGAAAGACTTTGATTTAATTTTCATTTACAAAATTATTATTTGTTTTATTGACTCACCTTCTCTGTTGCAACTTATCCAGTTCAACATTCCTTGCCGTAGACTCAGAAACAATGAATTGCTGTTCCTAAATCATTACAATACTAATTATGGGTATAATTTTCCAATGTCCAGAATGTCAAGACTTGTTAACTGAAGCCATGGTCTTAAAATTTTTGGTAGCAGTCTAAATGATTTTTGTCATTCTTTACGACTCTACCAAAACTTTGACTAGACCATGGCTTGAATGTTCTCTCTTATGTTTATTTTGTCCTATTTTTGTCATCGCTTCATTTATTATTATGTATGTGCTATTCTTTCTGTGTTGCTCTTTTTTCCATTTCGTGTTTTATATGTTTTTTTTGTAATTGGACTTTAGTCCGTTGATTTATAAATAATTTATTGGCGGACTTGAAATTCTTCAACATTCATTTTCCGCAAACTTTGCATGCCGTACGGATTTACATTTCGTATTCCGAGAAATAGGTTCGTAGTAGGGTCTTAATAGGTTCCTGGAAGTTCCACCAAAGCCGGGAGATATAAGGAAAACCGGAATTGATTTATCTATTACTTTTAACCAACCAATCTATTTTTAAATCGTATAAGTTTGACGGCCTCCGTGGTCGAGTGGTAAGACGCTCGACTACGAATCCAAAGGTCGCGGGTTCAAACCCGTTATGCGCAAATAAATTTTATTTAATTAATGTGTGTCATAACACATTTAATTCATATAAAAATAATAACAAGTATATTTGCGGCACGTTCCAGAGTGGTAGATACTCTAAGTATCGCCCTGGTGAAAGACCACCATTCAGAATCGAAACGTTGCTTGAAATGGCTTAAGCCGTGCTTGGTGACCAGATCTGAATAGCCAGGTACTTCCCAACCTTACTCTTCCCGATCTCCTTCCCCTTCCCACTACCTTCAGCCTCACAACATACCCAATTTGGGGATGCCATAGTCTCACTGGCTCTAGACGGTTGGGAGCAGTTGAGACTCTTGTGCGGTATTCATGTAAAAAAAAAGAAAAAAAAAGTAAGATCCCCGGCTCTGGCTCGGACGGTTGGGGGAATTAATTCCTAGCGAAAGGAAATTATGAAATATATTTATTTTTTATAAAAAGAAAGACAAAAATTTCCGGGTTGCGAATAACCTGACAATATTTGAAAAACTCCTACTGCCATCATAAGAAGCGGAAGACGTTGCTTGTGCAATGATGGAGGACTTAGCCAGCAGAGGAATTGCACGCACGACACCCGGGCGGGAATCAGACGCGTTTGTCCACTTAGCTACCGACGGAATAAAATTATGTTTTTTCTAAACATAAACACCGTGGAGATAAACCGATAGAAGCGTGTTGTGAGCGTGTCCATGTGCCCGAAGTAAGGCCAATTTCATCTTACTTGCGGTGAAATTGATCAAACATATCCAGAGTGGTAGAAAGACCACCCTTCAGAATCGTCATGACGCTTGAAATGGCTTTAGTCGTGTTTGGTGACCAGATCTGAATAGCCGGGTGCTTCCAAACCTTCCTCTTCCCCGCTTCCATCAGTCCTACATGTGCCACTAGTTGCTGGCAGTCGGATGAAGGCCTCCACCAACCTCTGCATTTGACTAATGTGTAATGTTTTGTTTGCAGGTCGCCATGACAACAGGAATCGACAAGGAAGACGTCCGGTCAGCCTACGAGGACGTCCGATCAGACAACTCCCAAACAGACTGGTAAAGATTACTCTTACTATTTTTAGTTATTATATATATATATATATATATATATATATATATATATATATATATATATATATATATATATATATATATATATATATATACAGTCAAACATGGTTATAGCGAGCGCGAAGGGACCAACCAAATTTTCTCCTTATAGCCATCCATTGCTTGTTATAAACGTAGGTAGGTAAAAAAAAGTACCTACCTACTAATATCGATATTTACACCAGGGTATGAAAGCTTGCATATTATAATGCAACAAAAAATCATGCTAAACTAACTACTAAATGATTTAATTTATGATTACACTAATAATAAAAATAAACTGTAACGCACAGTACTGGATAGAAATGTTTCTTAGAGCGACAACTATCGGGGATTATAAACCCTCCTTAACGTGATTTGCAGAAAATCCGCCGCCGTGCCGGACGGGCGGCTTTCTTTGTCTTGTTTGTGACATTATTTGACTGTTTCGAGAATTGGGTTTTTTCTCATACCCGGACGCATTGAGTTGACAATATTATTTGGACGTTATATCAGTGAAGCGACCTCGTTATAACCCCACACCATTGTATGAAAATAAGCCCGAACCAACATATCATTAAGTAATTGCTCGTTATAGCCGTGACCTCGCTATTACCGTGATGGTCATGATCAAGTTCAACTGTATATATATATATATTTTACATTAACTCCACAAAGGAGGCCTCGAGGGAAATAATTTCCTTCAGGGAATGTCATCTCTGGGGATGCTGTGGGGAGGGTCTTTTGAGGAAAGGAAAGCAAGGAGTGAACCTGGGTCTTGAAGAGGCCCATTTTGAAGGAGGGAGGAAACACAGAGGCCGGCAAATCGTTCCTCAGCCGAGCTATGTAAGACCGAGTCGTAAAAGCGACCCGTTATCATGTATTTGATGTCAACCGTGTACAAATGTTGGGTGCGCGTTTGGTGAGTTTCCCAACTATGCACCGGTGCCGAAGGGATCAATGACGCAAGTTCCTCGGAGCATCTTCCATTGAAATACCGGTAGAACAAGAACAGCATTCCCACCTGACGTCTGTGTTCCAAAGGTTGCAATCCGTTTGTTAAGATAAAATAATCTATCAATCGGACCACTCGTTTCTGCAGTGTCAAGGGGTTTTTTTCAGGTATTTAAGGGCTCCAGACCAGAGGTGGCTGCTAAATTCAACAGAATTTAATTTATATGAAATAATGTATTGAATATTTGCAACCATGTTCCAGAGTGGTAGATACTCTAAGTATCGCTCTGGTGAAAGATCACCATACAGAATCTAAACGTTGCTTAAAATGGCTTTAGCCATGTTTGGTGACCACATCTGAATAGCCAGGTACTTCCCAACCTTCCTCTTCCCCATCTCCTTCCCTTCCCCACTACCTTCAGCCTCACAAAATATGCCGATTGGGGATGCCATAGTCTCACTGGCTCTAGACGGTTGGAAGCAGTTGGGACTCTTGTGCGGTATTCACTGTAAAAAATAAAAATACATTCACCATAAAAATAAAGAACAAATTATCAATATCGTTGGTCTGTCTGGGGCCTAGGAGTGGGAAAGTCTTAGAAAATTGGTAAAGAACACACTTCTAGGGATTATCAGTTCAGTGTTTACGATTGATTCCCAACATATTTACGCCCGTCAAAGGCTTTTACACAAATATTAACAAATACCTTTTTTCAACCAATAACCTCATAAGCAGTGCAAAAATAATTGTAAAAGAAAATAAAAAGGAATATTGAATAACAGGTGCAAAAATGTTGTAAGAGAAAAGAAAAGAAAAAATAATATTGAATAAGAGGTCCAGAGTTCAATAGTTTAGCTCTACCGGATGAAAAAAACTGCACTAAGTTATACTTATAGTGTGATCTTGACGTGTTAAATGTATCAACGACATCGGAGTATTTGTTTACCAGATGTTGCATTCGTCGCATAAGCGTGTTAAATTGTGAGGTTGAAGCAGAATTCTTACAATAGTATGGTAGGTAGTGCCTTGTAACCGTCCTGCTAGGAACATGAAATGCAATATTATATTCTAATCAGAACAGAAATGTGTAGTGCTCGATTAATAATTCCGCTTTCATTTATCAGAGTTTTAATAAAAAATATGTATTACTTCCAGGGCCGTATTTAAATATGAAGGAGCTCAAATAGTCTGCCCCGCGAGAGGTTCTAACTTCGACGAGTTCAGGGAACAGTTCACCGAGGACGAGCGAGCCTTCGGATACATCAGGTAAACAAACAAACAAATATCTACACGTGTTTACGTCATACTTATCTGTGAAGTGTTCAGTTCAACTAAATTGAACTAAAATAAGAATGTATTTAGTTTAAACCACTTTGTTATTGTACGAATATGTTTACTAGTTTCGGTTGGACTCAAATTTTTAAAGAAAAAGACAGCTAACAAACTAACCATCACGCCATTTCACCGCACGGGTAGGCAGAGAGGACGGACCGCCATACAACTGCCTCGGCACACACTCCTTGTTTCATTCACATTCACACGTCGTCTCATACATACTCTTCTGTTATTCTATTGCCTCTTGACATGGCCCGACTCAAGTATTTGATTCACTTGATCGTGCCACATTCTCTTCCTCTGGCCTCCCCGACTTCTTCCATTTACTTTCGTGTCATATATTATTTTCACACCCCTTTCTTCTGAATTCGCCCTTATTTCAATATCTTTTTTTTTTTTTTTTTTTATTTATGGTTTTAAAGTTTATTTTGTAGAACTCCATTTTAATTTTTTAGGTTTTTACTTTTATTTAAACAATAATTATTATTATTTTAATTTTTAAAAAACAGTTTTTAGTTAAAAGCTCTGCGATGTAATTATTTTTACGCGTGACAGCTGTTTCGCCTTCTGAGGGCATTATCAAACTGTGGAGAAGCCACATACAGACGGACTATTTATATCATGTTTAATGTTATTATTATTTTTTATTTTTAACTACCAATGTCCCCATTAGGTTTTTCTGATAAATTGTAATTATTGTTGATGTCATTAACATGGGGGAGTTTCCCTACCTAAGGGTATACTATTGTTTGACAAAAGGTCATTAAGGAGGGGCATTGGTGTTTCCTAATTCGTTTTTAAGAAACGGGGTTTTTATTTTTATTAATTTGGGGGATAATTATATCTGAATTATTTTTCTTAATTTTCGGTTTGAACACATCTAGTAGTGGTGAATGGATCATATTCTTTTGTTCATTTATTAACTTAAAGTTTGGATCATTTGAATTTTATTTATTTCCAACTGCTCTAAAAAAGATTTAATTTTCGGCCTTTGTTTTCTAAATGCAGAGGAGTTATCTTGTTATTATTTTAAGTGAATGATTTTCGTTTAAAAGATGTTTGGCAAATTGTGAAGCTATTTTATTTTTGTTTTTTAAATGCTCTTATATGTTCTTTATATCTTATCTTAAAGGACCGGCCGGTTTGTCCAATGTATACAGCATTGCATTCATCACAGTTAAGTTTATAAATGCCGCTATTTTTAATTTCGGTGACTTACTTTTGAGTTTTTAAGTGAAGATCCAATATTATTTTTTGTGCGGAAGGCAATATCCAAGCCACATTTTTAAGAACTTTAGCGATTTTTTGTAGATGTTGGGCCGACAAATTCCAAACATCCAAAATTATTATTTATTTTTGTATTAGTCGTCGGGTAAATTAAGTTAAGGTTATTTTTATGTTTTTACTATTTATTATTTTTTTCAATGTCTCTATCCTTGAATCCGTTATTTTTTGGCAATAGTTAAAATGATTTTTCTCTAAATCATTTTTTCTGTTATTCTATTGAAAAAACATCTGTTTAAATTGAAAAACCCGACACATGTTAACCTCTGCATTTAAAAAAAGGCCGAAAATTAAGCTGGTGTGCCTTTCAAGAAATAAAAAAAATCACCAAAACAAAATTCACTTGATGATCCAGAAACCACCTATTAAACTTTTCTCTTCTCCAAAATTTAAAAAAATAAATGAACAAAATAAAAGGATCCTCTGCTAAAACGAAAGGAAACAAATGTAATGACCTTTAAACGGTGAAAATTAAGAAAAAAATTCCAAATGGGTTAATAATGAACTAATCCATCAGAAAACCTAATGGGTTCAATTTAGTTAAAATAAAATCATAAAAAAATTCTTTTAATGCCCAGGAAGGAAACCCCTTTCTTCAATAATTACAATTTATCCCTTTTAACTGGGGACATTGGTAGTTAAAATTAAAATAATAATCATTAAAAACATGAAAAAAACCAAAAAATCCGTCTTTTTGTCCCAGTTTGAAATGCCCTAGAACATACAAACTTTTAAAAAAATGTTTTTTAAAATTAAAATAAAAAAATTATTGTTTAAATAAAAAAAAAAAAAAAAAAAAAAAAAAAAAAAAAATTTCAATATCCTTATCAGCTTTTTTGTCCCTTTAGAACATACTTCCTAAATACACAAACTCTTCCACTTGCTCCAAGTATTCATCATTCACAACTATATTGCACGCTGTTCTCGTACTCTCTCTTTCAAACATCATGCCTCACCTTTGGACTTGCTTACATTCATCATCAACTCATTCTGCATACATACTTGGTTCATCCTAGAAACGAGAAACTGTGGATCTTTACAAATAACCTGAAAATATTTGAATGCCTCCTACTGCCATCATAAAATAAGCGGAAGATGTTGCTCGTGCAATGGTGGAGGACTTAGCTAGCAGAGAAATTAAACCCGCAACGTCCGGGTGGAAATCCGACGCATTTATCAACTAGACTACTAGCCGGTATTATATGGACTAACCTGAGTACAGACATGTTAGGTTAACCTTACCGTACCTGAAAGTAATAAATAAATGTACGATCCGAAGGGCGGTGACACAGTTACCCTCATTTGATCTTGCTTATCAAAGTGTTTTCACAACATCTTAGGTCATTTGTTTTTGGTAATATTAGAGAGAAGTATATTCATAATGTTTCAGTAATATTTATCTAAGATATCGCACCAAACTCCCGTTTGGGGGGACATTTGAACCCCCCCTTTAGAACGAAAGGTTGTAGAAATAACTCAAATTAACACATGAATATGCCAACATTGTCAACTAACTTAAATATGTGGATTGTAAATTATACATATTCAAAAATATGCTTTACTTAACCGTCATGAATCTGATTGTAATAAGCAACAAAAAGTTTCAAACGTTGAGCTTGGGCGTTATCAAATTTGCACAGCTTTTATATCTGGAACTATTTTCAACGCGCATTGTCATTTTGAGTTATGGAGCTGTCTGTCATAATGTAACTCTCATGGAGTAAGAATATATATGGAGAAGTACCTTTGCGAAACAGTGTAGTCAGTATTGTTGACTTTATACTGACTCGATAAAAACAGACAAAGATATGTTAAAGGAAGTTGGATAGCCTATTAGTTACCGTCCACATGGAATTCTGACATTTTTAATAAACATATTTGAACACATTCAACAAAACAATATCAATATACCATTAAAATGATTTATGAAATCAAAATATCACACACACACTAATCACAGAAGGTTTTTCTAAATAATGATGGAAACTTTTTATTGATTTTATGTCTCTATATCATTAAAAATGTGAAAATTCTAAAGTTCAGTAAAAAATATTTAAAACTGTTGAAATACCTCTGAGAAGTGATGTTTTATAATCTTTGTTTGGTCTTATTTGAACATTCACGCATAGCACATATCACCATCATGTTTGATTTATTTGTAAAACCACTGCAATTTTTTTAATCAACACAAATGTAGAAAATAACCTCAAAATCCGTTGACATAAGTTATAAGACTCGATGATGTGAAGTTAGCGCAAACGGACAACATTCTTACATACTTAGAAGTGTTGCAATATTTGGGACGATTTTTCTTGTCTCTTTCTCTGTCATGGTGTACGACGTAAAAGCCCGGAGAAAGTGATATATGTATATTCTTACTCCAAGGAGTTGACTTTGTCCACTGACGTCATATTTGTGTGTTTTGTATTGCAGACTGCAGATGGGCGACGAGCTGTCCAAGAGGCGGAAGTTTCTGTTCCTGACGTGGGTAGGCCCGGGGGTGTCCGTCATCAAGAGAGCCAAGATGTCCACCGACAAGGCCATGGTCAAAGACATTATTTCCGTAAGTACCACTGGCACCACGGTATACCACGAGGCCTTTCTCATTTTACAACCTTTACAAATACCCCCGCTGTGTATAAACTACCCACCTATGCGGGGTAGGCAGAGATCATAGAATGCCGCAAGACTCTGTTTTCACACAAACTCTTCTCTATCGATAGAGTAGAGGATCCGAGTTCGAGTCTCAGTTGTGACCATTGTCTTTTTATGTTTCATATTTGTGTTTTAGATTATTGATATTATTTAAATATTAAAAAACACATAACCATTAATGCTTTAAAGATATTTCAACAAACTCTTTTTTTCATTCACATTTACGCATACTCTCCTGTTATTTGGTTTATGACTCTCGACGTCGACCGACTCTTCCGTATTTGATTCAATCTTCAAACCGTCAAAGTGTCCCTTTCTTAATCTTGTTCATTACAGCTCCATTATTTTCGGATCTCGTTTATTTTTTTATGATCCCCGTGTTCGACTACGAATTCAGAGGTTCTAATTCCGAAGCATGCAAACAATTTTATAATAATTGAATTAATTTTGTAATAATCGGCACATTCCACAGTTGTAGATACTTTAAGTATCGCCCTGGTGAAAGACCACCATTCAGAATCTAAACGTCGCCTGAAAGGGCTTTAGCCGTGTTTGGTGACCAAATCAGAACAGCCAGGTAATCCCGATCTTCCTCTTCCCCTCCCCACTACATTTAACCTCACAACATCGGCAGTTAATATAGTTGATTATATTATTATTATCAAGCAGTTGGGACTCTTGTGCGATACTCACTATAAAAATAAAATAATAATGTACGATTTCTTTGAATTTTGTCATTTTGAAAATGGCAAAAATTGTACCGCTCACCGGTTTAATTTTCTTAACATCATTTTTTTATCATCACGAGGAATAAAAAATAACCATCAAATATCGAATAGATAACATTCCACTTAATGTATTATCTAGAAAAAAAAAAGCAGTTAATATTAGCTCATCCACTTTCCGATGATTAAATTACTTTGGAAAAAAACATGATTTTTATCTTTGAAATGAGATCATTCTAATAATTGTAAAAGTTTAATCTACATTAGTGTGTTTAGATAAAACATTTGATTCGCGGTATTTATGAAACGAATAAGCTTAATCTGAGTGTGTGAGAGCTTAGCACATTAGAAAAAAAATAGATATTGATAATTTATGTGCCATAAAAAATTTATAGCCAAAGCAATATGTTACTTGCTTCGATTGTATTACTGAGAGAAGTGCAGAGAAGAAACATTAGAAGCTAAAAAAAACATTGGTTACATGACTGTTTTTTATATTGAATACTGCACTAGAGTCCCTAACTGCTCCCGACCGTCTGGAGCCAGTGAGACTATGCCATCCCAAATGTTGTGAGGTTGAAGGTAGTGGGGAGGGGAAGGAGATGGGGAAGAAGAAGTTTGGGAAGTGCCTGACTATTTAGACCTGATCACCAAACACGGCATAAGCTATTTCAAGCGACGTTTCGATTCTGAATAGTGGTCTTTCACCAGGGCGATACTTGGAGTATCTACAACTCTGGAACGAGTCGTAAATGTAGACTGTATTATTTTATATAAATTAAATGTGTTATGACACATATTACTTTAAATAAAATGTATTTGCGCACATCGGGTTTGAACCAGCTGCGACCTCTGGATTCGTAGTCGAGCGTCTTACCACTCGACCGCGGAGGCCGTCGAATATGTACAGTCGAAAATAAAACTGTAAGTTTTGCTCGACTGAATTGACGTATCGAATATGCCGATGCCCAACAATATGCTTCATCTTTTTCAATGTTTATTTCGCACAAGAGTCCCGACCGTCTGGAACCAGCGGAGCTATGGCGTCCTCGAATGGGGTACATTGCGAAGCTGAAGGGAGTGAGGTGGGGAAGGGGATGGGAAAAGGAAGGTTAAAAAGTACCAGATGTAATTCCCTAAACACGGCGGCTATTGGCATTTCGAGCAACGTTTCGATTCTGAATGCTGGTCATTCACCGGGGCGATACTTTGATAGCATTTACTTTGAATTATTTTTGTTCACTGTGAACATGATAGCGGGGGTTGAATTGTGACATTATTGATAACCTCTTCAATAAAATGTATAATTTATTATATGACTCAAAATTGACATTAAAATCGTCACCAACGCTGAAGGGATAAACCGTTGGAAGTGTGTTGTGAGCGTGTTTGTGTGCCTGAAGTAAGCTCAACTTTCCCTTAGTTCTGCCGAAATTGATCGAAAATTTTCAAATATCGAAATTCTTGAACAATCAATTGCATTTGCTTGTTTGGGGCCTAGGAGTCGATAGGTCTTAGGTAAATTGGCGTCATCAGTTTTCTTTTAAATCTTTATAGGTCACACTTCTACTGATTTTTTGTTCAGTGGCCACAGTGTAATTTATCGCTGCAACAATACGAAAAAATGCAGAGCTGAACTCAGTTCGTTAAAAATCATCTACGTACATTCATTACATGCCGGCCTCCATAGTCGAGTGGTAAGACGCTCGACTACGAATCCAAAGGTCGCGGGTTCAAACCCGGCGTACGCCAATAACTTTTATTTAATTAATATGTGTCATAACACATTTAATTCATATGAAAATTATAAAAAGTATATTTGCGGTACGCTCCAGAGTGGTAGATACTCTAAGTATCGCCCTGGTGAAAGACCACCATTCAGAATTGAAACGTTGCTTGAAATGGTTTTAGCCGTGTTTGGTGACCAGATCTGAATAGCCAGGTATTTCCCAACCTTCCTCTTCCCAATCTCCTTCCCTCCCCAGTACCTTCAGCCTCACAACATACCCTATTTAGGGATGCCATAGTATCACTGGCTCTAGACGGTTGAGAGCAGTTGAGACTCTTGTGCGGTATTCATATAAAAAAAAAAAAAATGCCGTGTGTGACCACGCGGTCAGTGGGAGTTGTAACGTAAGCATGATATACAAAGTCTTTAATAGCAAACATACAGTGTACAAATCAAACAAATACTTTATACAAACGTTACACAGGCGTAAAAAAATGAGTAAAGCACCTCTTTGATGGTATAAAATTAAAAATAACCGTCGATTCCGGCCGTTGGCGGCCTCCGTGGTCGAGTGGTTAAGACGCTCGACTACGAATCCAGAGGTCGCCGCGGGTTTTAATCCCGACGTGCGCAAATAAATTTAATTTAATTAATGTGTCATAGCACATTTAATTAATATAAAATAATATATGGTATATTGGCGACACGTTCCAGAGTGGCAGACACTCAAGTATCGCCCCGGTGAAAGACTCGTTCAGAATTAAAATGACTAGCCATGTTTGGTGACCAGATCTGAATAGCCAGGTACTTGTCAACCTTCCTCTTACCCATCTCCTTGCCTCCCCACTACCTTCAGACTCAAAAGAAAAACCCTATTGGGGATGCCATAGTCCCGCTGGCTTCAGACGGTTGGGACTCTTTTGCCGTGTTCACTATAAAAATTAAATGGCTTTAGCCATTGTTTTTGGTGACCAGATCTGAATAGCCGGATACTTCCCAACCTTTATTTTCACATCTCCTTCCCCTCCCCATTACCTCCAGCCTCACAACACACCCCGATTGGGGATGCCATAGTCTCACTGGCTTCAGAGGGTTGTTACTCTTGTGCGGTATTCACTATAAAATAATAAATAAAAATAAAAACTCAAGAAAGTGATTAACATTTTTAGAGGTCAAATCCCATCTTGAGATTTAGCGCCTTGACGACATATTCTTTCGCACCAATACACGTCCTAGCAATAAAATATTGTCAATTTAAAATTAGGTTTATTCAGTTGCAAAAATATTGTAACAAAAAGATCATAGACAAATGAGATACATATTGGTATAATATAATTAACACGTTGTTTGCGGTAGACGCTCGGACGCGTCTTTTACTGTTGCTAGAGCGCGGGAGGCAACGCCAAAACCCGCTGTACAGATCAGACGTGTTGCGAGGAACGTGTCATCTCGGTTATTCTGTGAAGTAAAATTGATGGATTGATGGTAAAACCGCCCGCAAACAACGTGTCAATCATGACGAGACCGAGTTTAAATAATAATATTAAATGGACTAGATGTAATCGTACAGATATTTCCTGATGTTGAATCCGACGGTCTTGGCGATGGAAGTCACCAGGGGAGACGGGGCAATGCATCGATACCTGGAAAACAAACACCGTCGTCTGTGTTGTAGTTGCCGTGTTAACAAATCAACAAACAAAAAAGAAACAGACAGAGCGGTAGACACTCGTAAGTATCGTCCCGGTGCAAGACCACCATTCAGAATCGAAACGTGCCCGGCACTTTCCAACCTTCCCCTCCCTACTACCTTCAGCCTCGCAACATACTCCGATTGGGAATGCCAGTCTCATTGGCTCTAGACGGTTGGGAGCAGTTGGGACCCTTGTGTGGTAAAAATCACATCTTTTAAATTAAACACTTCATTATTTATCTTACCAAATGGTGCCACGAAATAATTCAGTGCTTATTGAAGAAGTGAAATATCTTTTAACACCGAAATGTAGGAAAAGAGAAAGAGTCAATTAGGCGCTTGACTAATTGCACGATGGTGTCGCAGTGGTACTGAAGGCGACAAGTATTGACAAACAGATCTAATTAGACTGAAAAAACTAATCTGGCATTACTCTGACGCACCGATCACATCACTCGGCCACACATAGCCACACTACAACCCTTTTTACTTAGATTAATTAGCTCGTGTTGAAAAGGGAGCGACTCACTGCTCGCTGTAGGACACATCAGTCCGAATTCAAGCCCAACGCTCTACCCAGCGGGCTATCAACCTCGATGTTTGTACAACAAATCTATCTGCTGTGTGCTAAGAGAGGAATAGCCACTGAACTGAGATAATCTCTAGACAGGTCAATTAAACACCCTTCTATCTGTTGATCTCTTCAGTGAGGATAGCAGATGAATGCATTGAATTAAGAAATGACAAAGCTCAAATTGATGAAGTATTTCTTATCTTATAATCTAGACATTTGACTAAATAATTCACGCAGTTCTCACTTTAACAAGTGATTTACTGTGATGTATTGTATTGGACGCTAGTGCCCCTTTTGGATATCAAACTAACATAGGCCTACTTTATAATAGTATATAGCTCGGAAAACTCAATTACATAACACAGTTAAAGCCATTTAATATTGAATTGACGCAATATTTCACCTGTTGTGGTCGTTGGAGCTGGTGAGCAGCCTCAGGGTCACCAGGGCGGACACCTGACTCAGCAGGTTGGCCGTGAGGCTGGCCCGCTCCTCGAGGATGGAGTAGAAGATGGCCAGCAGGCGGTCCAGCGTGAAGAATTTGGGCCCAAGCTGCTCGTTTAATCTGGAATAATCAAACTAGCATTGAATTTTCTCTAATACCTCGTCAGTTTAGGCGATCCTAAATAGTGGTACATACCACTGATGGTAGAAATCGGTGAAGTATGGAGTTGTTCTTACTTGTCGCTTAGTTTAGCCTTTGAGTTGACCTGCTGCATCCGCTTCCTCTGCTTCCCGTGGTACTTCATGAACAGCCGCTTGTCTTCCTTCACGGGGTTGTAGCTGGCCAGGTAGGCCGCTATGAGCAGGAACTTGGCGTAAAACGGCAACTCGAAACTCTGAGCCAGACTTATGGCAGAATTAAGTTCGTCGGCAACATTATCACAACGAATTAGGGCGACATCTCGCTTCGTTATCCCCAAACGTTCCATTCTTAATTCAATGTCTTTGTTTAGCGGATCTTCAGCTTGTTTGATATCGTAGTTTTTGCTGGGGTGCACTCGCAGGTACAGCATTTCGAGGTTGGATTTCAACGCCGGTGCGATGTGACGCCACAGCTTTGTAACATCGTCCGCTTTGACGCTGCAGTCTAATATCGGTTCGCAGTATTTTACGAAGTTTATACGCGCCATGTGTCTCAGCTCGACGAGATCCCGACAGGGCCGGTAGAACACACTCAGGAACGCGTTGAGATAGTTGGCGAATAGATCCGATCTCTGAATACTTTGGCGGATATCTAAATCTGCCGCAGATTGACACAGTACGAAGTTGACGCAGTTCTGCTGGCTTAAAAATATGATCTTGTACAACTCTTCTTTTGTGTATTGCGGGAAGAATATTTTGAACGGCTCGCGCAGTCCTGATTTCAAGTAATACTTTTCAAACACAATGTCTGATATTAAGATGGTGCAAATATTCAGATTGCAGAATTCTCTCATTCTTAAAAAGGCCGGAAGAACATTGTGTTCCATGTCTCTTAATCTTTCCGCTTTGTCTATTACGATGAACACGGGTTCGTAGCCGTTGTCCGGTAGAATGTTATTCAGGTGATGAACAAAATCTTTCATATTGTCACACCGATGAAGCGGGGCATATTTATTTGCTCTGTTGCAAACATGTCCAGACAATGTATTCAGAATCGTTTCGTACATGATTTTCTGCGAGTAGCATTCGACGGCGTTGAGAATTACATGTTTATAATTGAGATATTTGAGGGACGCGTTGACAGAAGCGCTTTTACCGGTGGCTGTGTTGCCGAACACGTAAATACTCGAGGGCACAGGTTCGTCCGCCTCCCCGATCAAATTGTATAATTGTGTCAGTTGGGATTCTCGACACGGAAGCCGTTTACGCATGTCTTCCAAAAAATCTTCCATTTTGATTGTAACTCGTTGATCTATGAATACTGTAATCAATTGTAAAGCCGTTCGCCCGACAGTTATTTGTTTACAAAACTTATTGACGGTGATCGCGTATTAATCACGCTGTATTTTGTGGATCGAAAATTAGAAAAACACATTTAGCTACACGATAAGACAGTTTTCACTACTTCGTTCACAGTATATTGATTACAAATAAGATAACTCGAATGCCTTCCTGCCGAGCCTGCGACACAAACTTTCCAGTTGCTCAACTGTCACAACAGATTGAGCGGGAAGGCGGCGGTGTGGCCAGCCGCCAAAAAGAGACCGCTCAGGCCAGTGAGACCAGTATTCAAACGATTTTTTCCCCACATTTTAGTATCTAAATTTAATATTTGGGAAAGTAGGCACCGACATATTTAATTTAAGATGACCTTAAATATTCCATAGTATGTTTATAAATATGATAGTTTTATTTTACAGTATTAATAATAATAAATGGTTCACCCCAAGGGCGACTCCTAAACCATCTGACGTTTCGAACTCCGTTTGTTGCAGAACTTTGCCGTGGAACTACAGCTGGAGAGCATCACCGAGTTCGAGATCGAGCAGTTCAAGGACGCCCTGAACCGCGCGGGGGGCGCCAACTACGGCACCGGCGTGCGGGACTTATGAGCCCCGGCCCTGCCGCCCCCTCCCCCCATCATCATTGTCTACCCGGTCAACGACCAATAGTCGATAGTCGAAACATCTATTTTACCGTACTGCTATTATTACGTGTCGTGGAAAAGTAAATTTAAACCTTTTTTATGAACAGCTTTTAAACTTTTTTTGCAATCTTGCCTTTTTAATGTTTTTGATACTGCCTTTTTGTAATGTTACCGTTATACTAAAATCGTCATTATTTTTACTAGAAATGTTTTTTTTGTAACAATTGAATTGTCAGGTTTTTGGCAATGTTGCCGTTTTAGAGTTTTATTATAGAAAAATCATCGCATTATTTTATTGGAAATGTTTTTTGTAATAGTTGAAATGTTGTGTTTTTTAGTGTCGGAATTGAAGAATGTTTGTTACTCGTGTTGTATAGAAAATATGATACAAAAATGCATAATATTATTTCTTTGAAAGAACTCTAATAATTAATTTTCCGTACAACATTACTAACATAAACTGTTTTAAGATTGTTGGTTTATTGCCTAAACATATCTCGATTACTAAATATCATTATTTTATGTTTTTTGTTTCTAAATATTGTTAACATCGTCAGACGAAATCGTGTGTAGATTCTAAATCTAACTTTGTACTTAGCATAATTTTAATTGATTGAAACATTTAAAAAGGCAACTGTTAAAATAATAAATTCAACGGACCCCACTATTGTTATTTCGAATAAATGTTAGAAATAATTTTGTATTACAAATGTAAGAATTTGATGTAATTAAAATGTTTGAAAAATACCAGTTCGACGCTTTAAAATTTGACAAAAATATTTTTTTTGATTTCTGCCCAATAATGTAATACACATTGATTAGTAATAAAACGGTTTTATTATTTTTTTTCGCTTCGGTTATTTACGCAAATTGCTTGAGAAAAAATATGAATGTTTTCTTTTTCGTATTGGGGGCATCTCAGAAAAGATTGTTGAAATATGTATTTTGATTTGAGTAAATTAGAATTTGACGTCTCTTTTTTAAAATGAACTTCACGTGGTATTGATAATTCACTTCTGTTTCTACTTGTTGGAATTGTTTTATTTGGAAGAAGGATTTAGTCCACGGGCTCTCATCGCTACTAGCTTCTTCCATTCTATGTCGAATAATTATTAATCCTATTATATTTATTGATTCTTGACAAATGGTCGATGTAATAACAATAGTTTAAAACACCTATTTAAAAAAGCACAAAATCGTAAGTTTACTGATTATTTAAATGATAGTTTATTTAGGGATTTGGAGATTAATATTTGTCAAACTCGAGGACTTGAAAAGTTTAAGACAGTTCCGATGGATGAACAATGTTGTTAAGTCAAATATTATAGCTTTTAAATGCTTGTAAAATAAATAAACAGTCATGGTTATGCGTAGGAAACTTAGGCCGGCCTTTCGTGTGCGTGTAAATCATCTTATGGCGTATTGTTTACAGTTCCGTAGAATTTAGAAGTGTCCCCCCTTTAGGCCTATTTAAGAATTGCATATATATTTCTAAATAGTGAGGTTATGTTTTAAATTTCAACAATGTAATTAATATCTTGCCTATATTGAGTTTGTATTTGTTTTCCTTGTAAGTTTTGTGCAATACTCTTCCATATAATTCGTAGATTTCTTTTGAAAGATAAATCAGTTGTATTTTGATATAAGTCAGAAGTTGCCTATTATTGTTTATGTTAACTGTGTTTGAGAATGACTGCCTTAATATTGTGTATACAAACCTTTTTTTATGGAAATTTAACAGTATTTAATTTATCAATATTGCAAAACGAAAATGAATAAAATTATGAAAAAAAACATTATTTAATTTACCTTTCCTATAACATCAAATGCTAAATGACAACACTGTTTCTAAGGGGTGATAACATCTGTGATGATGATAATAATAACAGCGAAATATTTTTTCTTTGTTTACAATGATAAAAAGTGCAACTAACCCCTACTCACTACACGTAATAAAGTAAATCTGGGGAGTTTTTCTATTATCTGGGGATGTTTCAGCCCCTTTGCTAGGGAGTTTCAATTTTTTGACCTGGCAATGTTATTTGTCTTTTTTTGTCCTTTATGATAGTAAAGTTGTGATAATAAATAACCGGTTTCTCGCCGGTCTCCGGTAACTGGAACTGCAGTGACAGTTTTCAGATATCGCCATCCCTAGAAATGGTAGCCTATCCCTAGAAATGATGGCCATCTGCGAATGTCAAAGTCAAAATGTCAAACAATTCTAATTTAACGAATTTAGTTTTATGATAAGACTTAAAATTGTTTTTAGTATTCAGCGAAGTCGTGATATGATATTATAATTTATATCACTTTTGGTGGGTTACAACACTATTTATTCGGGTAAGTTAAACAGAACACATAATTACAAGTAGTCACAGTTTAAACAAGACAAGTAAAGGTACAGTAGATACAATTTCGAGTGACACTCACAGACTATGCAATTACCTATAAAAAATCCTTGCGGTGTAAACTTTGGGAACAGCAAAAGTAGTAGAACCGAGTTGGGAACTAACCTCGACTGCTTTGGGGGATTACTTTTTTCCAAGGGTTGTGCGGGGCCCCCTGCATTGCGCAGGCAGCCAAGAGAAGGTGCGCGCCTTAACGGGCTTAGGTAGTTTTCAAGTCAGATTCTTTGCAATGGTGTAGCATTGTTGTATCTGACTAACATAGGAATATCTTTTTGTGCTATCTGGAGCTCTCCTTACGACACCTATTTTACTATAAAATAATCATCGGAGAAATTGAACAATTTGGTGTTAAAATGAAGTTGATCAAAACCATATTTTCCAATGTAGTAACATATTCTTATGTAACCTTTAAAACATTGTTTATAAGAATACTTCACCGTTATTTCCAGGTTTCAACTACTTCACTACAAACATAGTTGAAGACACATCGGCAGACCCATCTCCGACGTAGATAAATGAGCATCATGACCCGAGGATCGATATTTCTATCACTCCTTGTCACATCGGCAATCGGAAGCATCGTCAACGCGGGCCACAGCTCGGTGAAGATGGAGAAACCTTCACAAATCATTTTCGACTTCACGAAACTCGACGACGTAGATGATTGGATCGAACAGTCTGACCCGGTTCGAGAAGTGGGCATGTCAAAAGCGGTGTTGTCCCTCCAAAAAACCAGGATCTTTCAACGGGCCATTTTTTTCACACTGCTAAACCCGCAGCCAAACGGCGCCGGATTCGCCGGAGTCAGAAAACTCGAATACTTCGGTGATCTCCACGATTACAATGAACTACAAATCAACTGTCGATCTCAGGGAAAATTCAATGGATTTAAAGTTGTTTTAAGACACCGCGGTCTTAATGATGAACCTAATTACACTTACGAGCAGATGTTTGACGGGCCGCGGGGCGGCTTTAAAGTCGTACGGCTGCCTTTTGAAGATTTCAAGCCGTACTTTAGAGGGCAGCTCGTCAACACAACGGAAAAGCTAGACACCTCAAATATTACCGGCTTCGGGTTTCAGTTTTACGGAGGTGTCTATATGCCTGAGAAACAGAGTGGCCCGGCCACTCTGGAGATCGATTGGGTAAAGGCTGAATAAATCAATTCAGAGGTTGAAGACTGATTGGGTGAAAGCTAAATAAACCAAATCAGAACTTGGGGATTGATTGGATTAAGTTCAGAGGTTGGGGATTGTTTGGGTAGAGCAGCGGTCGGGGAACCGGGGTAAATTACCCCAAATGGGGTAAAAATGTTTTTTCTTGGGGTAATAAGGAAATTTTTCTAGGTTGCTATTTCATAAACGTGTTAGTATTTTTACTCAATTCAGGTGTGTGCGTGAGAGGTAAGAGACGACAAAATGGGGGGGTAGGGGTAATATTGACTTACGCAAAAATATTTTGGGATAATGGTTAAAAAAGTTCCCCGACCGCTGGGGTAGAGGTTAAGTAAATCAAATCAGCGGTTGGGGATTGATTGAGTGAAAGCTAAATAAGTCGAATCTGAGGTTGGCGATGGATTAGGTAAAGGCTGAACAAAACAGAGCTAAGGTTTGGGATTGATTGGGTGGGGGCTAAGTTTGTCATATCACAGATTGGGTAAAGGATGAAAAACTCATTAGATTAATTCAATAAGCTCATCATTTTTATTTATTGTTAGGTTAGGTTAGGTTCCAGTGGATAGTTAGTACTAAAATGATATTTCGTATTCTAATGCCACGGAGTGCCAGTGAAATGTTGCTAGTAGCAAAAAGTCAATAGGTTTTATTGTAATTATTTTTTATATTAACTCCACAAAGGAGAAACGGAAGGAAATAATTTCCCTCAGCGCCTGACCTAAAGTGCAACTACTAACCACTTCTTTAACGATTTATCGATAACTTTTGTGTGTCAAAGCAATATTTGCAATATTCTAGTTCACGTAATAAACGTTGTAATATTATTTCCAATCTCTGTTTTATTAAATATAATATGTTACTTTGTAGGTGGTAGATACTTCATCGCCCCGGTGAAAGACCACCATTCAGAATCGAAACGTTACTTGAAATGACTAGCCGTGCTCGGTGACCAGATCTGAATAGCTAGGTAATTTCTAAACCTTCCTCTTAAGCATCTCATTCTCCTCCACGCCTCCTTCAGCCTCTCAACATACTTCATTGGGGGATGTCACAGTTCCACTGGACGGTTGGGAGACATTGGGACTCTTGTGCGGTATTCACCATATAAAAAAAGAAGGTGGATGCATATATAAACACGGCGCCTCAGCAAAGCGCTGCCCGGAGTGGAACAAACCCATTTGTTACAATGTCTGCGTGGCGTCTTTGCACTTCTTCCATATAACACATTTTATGTTGTTTTTAATTACTTTTTTGCGTGACATGATTATTTATATCTATATTTGATCACGAGACATCCATTGGCGAGTGCCATAAAATGTTTTACTGTGAAATCGTGTCGAAGTTAATCATAATATTAATTATGGATGCAACGGCTACTAGCTAGCTCGCAATGATACTTTATCAAACTGCGAGCATAGGTTTTTTACCGCGTACCACATAGGTGCGTATTAACGGCATATTTGAGTCTTACGAAAGTTCAACTTTAAGTTTGCGTCATGGGGGAACTTTGGAAAATACTGACGTTCGTTTTATTTCTCTCTTCGGTTTCGAAAGGCATTGGTTACTTGCTGGAGGACTTTCCTATTAGCGAAATCGGATTACTTCCTGTGTGTAAGTGGTTATTGTTATTTTTTTTTTTACAAGAAAGACAAACATTCCCGGGTTACAAATAACCTGACAATATTTGAATGACTCCTACTGCCATCAAAATAAGCGGAAGATGTTGCTCGTGCAATGACGGAGGACTTAGGCCAGGTGCGCACGGGTGACTTTTATCACGGCAACAGTTTCATCACCATCTCCAAATCTATTGGAGTGTATGGAGGTCTGCGCAAGCAGTGACGTGACGTTGGGGTGACTTACTGGCCGGCGACTTTTAAGTGACGAAACTGTCACCGTGCCTGTAGAGAGTACTTTTGTATGGGCATCGCGCACGGGTGACAAAATGTCATTCGGTGACTCATCCGTTTGTTCAAAATGCATTGAATGAAAGGGTGGCGGGTGGCAGACACTCACCGTGTGCGTGCTCAATTGGAAGACAGTGACAGTGACGAAACTGTTGCAGTGACAAAGTCACCCGGGCGCGCCTGGGCTTAGCCAGCGGAGGAATTGAACCCACGACGTCCGGGTGGGAATCCGACGCGTTTGTCCGCTCAGCTTCTAACTGGTCAAACTACTGTACTTTACATAATTCTATCAGCAGTTAGCACGTCCTAAGATGTTCCACAACGAACCTTCGTTTACCCACATCACAATCAGTTCTCCGCTTGTACACCGTACAAGTACGCTTTTGCGAGGTGTCTTATAAAAAATAATCGCATTCGAGAGTGGTAGAGAGGTGCCTACTCTCAGCATCACCCTGGTGAGAGACGGGTCTCGAGTGACGGCCTCCGTGGTCGAGTGGTAAGACGCTCAACTACGAATTAATTAATATGTGTCATAAAACAGTAAATTATTCATATAAAATAAGCATATTTTATGGACGTTCCAGAGTAGTAGATGCTATCATATCTATATTATCGCCTTGGTGAAAGACAACCATTCAAAATCGCCGGCCTGTGTGTTTCCTCCCTCCTTCAACACGGGCCTCTTCAAGACCCAAGTTCAGTCTTTCCTTTCCTCAAAGAGACCTTCCACACAGCATCCACAAAGATGACATAGGCCCTGAAGGAAATTATTATACATCGACTGAATTAAGCGTGTTTAGTGGACGCGGGTTGTGGTTTGTTCGTTGTTGAGACCCCCCTTGACCAGAAGCTCGTTACGCACCTGATCCAACAACCGTTCCCCAGGTCCCGTAGAGAGGATGCACATTAAGATAACGGACGAAGAGTTGGCGACGGCGCGAGTCCTGCTCTTCACCGGCAGAGACAAGTACACCGCCTACCCCCTGCAGGAGATGGCCCTGCTGATGTCCGACGCGCACTTCAACCCCTCGCTCAACACCGTCATCTACATCCACGGCTTCACGCATAACGCCACCGACCCGTGCTCGCGGCTCATCTCGGACGCCTTCCTTCTTATGCGCAACTACAACGTACTGCTGCTGGATCTGTTCCCCCTCTTCAGTTTGAATTATTTCGAGTAAGTTCTGGTCTTATATATACCATATCTCATATAGGAACAATATAAGGAGGGAGCTAGGAGTAAGAATATATGTGGAGAGAGAGCTAAACATTTTTACCCAACCTGTACAAATTTGCGATAAAATACTTTCTTCGGGTTTTTACGTCGTAAACCGTGAGAGAGAAAGAGATAAGACAAGTTCTCACACAATATAGCACCGCTTTTAGGTATGTAAGCATGTTCTCCGTCTCCCGCGTCTCCGGTGACTGCGCCTACTACGTTTTGTTATGCGACATAACAGGACAGAACTAAACCGTTTTTTAGGTTATATCCTACATTTTTGGTAATAACAATACTGTGAAAAAGTGATTCTACAAATAAACAAAAACCCTAGCCCTAACCACGCCCCAGTCAGGCAAAAATCATCAATACTGACTACACTAGCGCTCCCTCCTGGTATATTATTGCTCTGAGGACATCAATTATTCCGACGAATGATGTGAAGTTCGCGCGAATGCCGGACATGCTTGCAAGCGTCCACGCGGTGTGACATCTTGTTTTGTCTCTCTCTTTCTCATGGTATACGACGTAAAAACCCGAAGAAAGTGATTTATCGTAAATTTGTATAGGTTGGGTAAAAATATTAGCTCTCCCTCCCTCAGAGCAATAATATAGAGGAGGGATAGCTTTGTGAACTAGTGTAGTCAGGATCGTTGATTTTTTCCTGACTCGGGCGTGGCTAGGGTTTTCATGGACACCTTTATGCATCCATTCGTATTGTTGAGTATTGTTATCAACATTATGGATATAACCTCAAAATAAGTTATGTCGCATAACAAAAGGTAGTGGGCGGAGTCACCGGAGACGCGGGAGACGGAGAACATGCTTAAATATGAAGTAAGTTTTAAAAAGATCTTTACCTTCACGGCCCCCTTCAGAGATGGCGCCTGTGTTTTTTGCACAGTTTGAACGTATTGTGGATACCCTGAACACGATGTTCGGGTGTTTCAAATTCTGGTACAGTGCTTATGAAATAATGTTTTGTTCCAAGGTCTGTGATGGCCGTCACCAGAGTGGGGGAGACCCTCGGCACCCAGCTCCACACCCTCCAGCACCTGGGCTGCGTCCTGGACAAGCTGCTCGTGGTGGGGCACAGCCTGGGCGCGCACACCGCGGCCTTCGCCGGCAAGCAGTTCTACAAGCTCTCCGGCCAGAAGCTGCCCAGCATCGTCGGGCTGGACCCGGCCGGGCCCTGCTACAGCGGCGTGCCCGCCGCGGCCCGCCTGGACAAGGCGGACGCCGCCTTCGTGCAGGCCGTGCACACCAACGCGGGCGGGCTGGGCATGATGAGGCCGCTCGGCCACGCGGACTTCTACTTCAACGGCGGGCGGCTCCAGCCCAGCCACCCCGAGACCGCGAGCGTCCTGCTCAACGTGGTCATGAGCCACGAGCGCTCCGTCGAGCTGATGCGCTTCGCGGTCATCTACCCGGAGGGCTTCGTTGGCGCGGAGTGCCGGAGCGTGGAGGACGTGGACACCAGGAGTTGTCACGGGAAGCGGAAGGCGGTGTTTGGCTTGTTGGCCAATCCCCGCGTCCAAGGAATCTTTTATGTAAAGACCGGAGATAGGCCTCCGTTTTATAAATATAAGGTTACAAATAAAGGTAAAAAGCTTTAGGTGAAAACTGATTGATGTTGGCTTACCTAACCGTAGCGGTTCCGAAAAATATTTTAGATTGTTTCCTGAGACCGTCAAATATTGTTTATAAAAAATACGTCAATCGTGTCTTCTTATTGAATCGTTGCCCGCCACCCTCCACCCTCCGCCCTCCGCCCTCCACCCCCCGCGGTCAGACAGCTGGCGCCCCGTGCAGCAAGTACCCCGAACCGAAGGAATCCCCCACGAGGTATTTACAAGCTCGAGCCATTTCATAAATTCACACGAGAATGGACAATAAACTGTAAAAAAGCTCTTTTAAAAGATAAATTTCAAATAATATAATAAAAATTGACAAAACAGCTGACGGTAGTGATGTTAATATCTGAAGTAAGCTGTCACCACCGGGAGCTACTTTTGGAACCAGCTGTAGAAAAAAGCCGATAGCGGATAAGTGGGATTTTATTGAAAAACCAAATGATCGCATAGTCACCGGTAAAACCGGAGTATGTACCACCTCTAACGGTTCATTTCGACTGCCGGGATGAAAAAACGGGCATGCTAGCTAGAGATTTTGGATCGCATCGTTTTTCAAAATTCAACCAGTTGCCAAAGACTTCCCAAAATGGCCCTTCAGCCGTTTTGAGATTCCGGCGACCATATTTTCCGTTTATTTCTTTGTTCAGTAAGATTTTTTTACAAAATGTGGGTTGAAACTCGAGCGAAGCCGGGTAGAAAAACTGGTTTGATGTAAACATTGTGTTATGAAGTGGGTTAGTTCATTGAACCTTACAAAAAAAAAAAAAAAAAAAGAAATATACCTACCCTCAGAGAATTAATATTCATAGCCTGTTCAAAAGAAAAGGTGATTTTTTAATTTTCGCGAGCTGTGTACATTCGATTATCGTTTTTTTTTTACTTTTGAAAAAAATGGATCAAAGAAATCCATGATTTGTTTTTCCACAACTCCAGGACGCTCATCGTCATTAACATCTTCTCTTTTTGAGACAAAGTAGACTCGTCGAATGCCACAGTCAACATTTTAAGTGCGTTGTAGCACTTTATTCTATTTTTAACGCAAAATTTAATACATATTCTTTGATCCATTTTTTTCAAAAGTAAAAAATCGAAGAACACACAAAAACGTGACTAACCTTTCCAGTTGTCAAAAACAAACCACTAATCCAAACTGGCTGATAATGCTAACATATGATAAAAATATGTGTACCAACACAACAAAAAAAAATCGATAGTCAAATGTACACAGCCCGCGAAAATTCAAAATTCACCTTTTCTTTTGAACAGGCCTCGTACACGGAGACCTTCCTATCTACGGCAGTGAAGTCTGTTTTGATGACTTTTGCCTGACTAGTCTGAACAGGCGTGGCTAGGGTTTTTATAGACACGTTTTTTTTACAAACTAACAAATACAGGACATAACCTCAAAAAGTGTTCGCATAACAAAACGATATCTTTAGTTTAATTTTCATTTACAAAATTATTAATTGTTTTATTGACTCATCTTCTCTGTTGCAACTTATTCAGTTCAACATTCCTTGCCGTAGACTCAAAAACAATGAATTGCTGTTCCTCAATCATCACTATACTAATTATGGGTATAATTCTCCACTGTCCAGAATGTGAAGACTTGTTAACTCAAGCCATGGTCTTGAAATTTTTGGTAGCAGTCTAAATGATTTTTGTCATTCCTTACGACTCTACCAAAACTTTGACTAGACCACGGCTTGAATGTTCTCTCTTATGTTTATTTTGTCTTATTTTTGTCATCGCTTCATTTATTATTAAGTATATGCTATTCCTTCTCTGTTGCTCTTTTTTCCATTTCGAACATTTACACATTGATATTATTGGACCCTTACCTATGTCGCAAGAAAAAAGATATTGCATAACAATGGTTGATAGAGAAACCGCTTGGCCAGAGACAGTCCCGGTAAAGGACATTACGGCTGAGACAGTGGCCAACGTTTTAATCTCATTTTGGGTTTCAAGATTTGGCTGGCCGGCATATATCACTACTGACCAAGGACGACAGTTCGAATCTGAACTATTTAATCAACTAACTAAGAAATTGGGTATTGAGAAAAGACGTAATACAGCCTACAATCCCAAAGCGAATAGAAAAGTGGAACGTTACCACCGCACACTAAAAGCCGATATCATGGCAAAGTGCGAAGATAATACACAATGGGTTCAAGAACTACCCATTATACTCTTAGGCCTACGATCTGCCATTAAAGGCGACAAAGGTTACAGTCCCGCACAAATATACGGTGTATCTCTGACATTACCAGGAGATCTTTTCGTGCCTTCGGAGCCGAATATTAACGATACCGACTTTACCAAAGAATTGATGAGTCATTTTAGAGACGTATCATTCCCTGTGAGAAGATCAACAACCGACAAGAGACATCTGTTTGTCCATCCAGACCTTAAAAGTTGCTGAAGTGAAGAGAGCTCTCACACCACCCTACAAAGGCCCTTACGAGGTCTCCGAAAGAGGGAAAAAAACATTTATGATCAAAATAAATTGCAAGGAGGTTAACGTATCTATCGACAGACTAAAACCGGCATATTATCAACTTGACGACACTGCTTTAACAATCATAAACAACCACTTAGCACCAACCAGGCCGGCTACACCGACTCAAGTGCACATTGAACCCGAGACTCCGTCAACAAAATTGATGACACGAGCTGGGCGAGTCAGCAAAACACCGGTACGATTTGCCTGAACATTTCAACATCCAGTTTAGTAAAACGGATAAATACAACCATTTGGTGTTTTAAGTCATTTCCGAAAAATAAGGTGTTACCAACCAATTAATGACTTACTATCGATCAATCTTCGCAACGTGTAATTATTTGAATTTTTTTGTACAAATATTTTCAATGTTATTTTTATAAATATTTCAATGCATTTTATTATAAATATTTTCAAACTTCTTTTTACAAATATTCTCAATGTACTTTTTACAAATGTTTTTTAAATATGGGTTTAATGTGTTTTAGACAAAGTTTTACTATCACTCCTTTCAGAAATGTGTGTGACTTTACTAGGAGGGGAGGGATGTAGCGGTTACGCTGCGCTTCGCTCCCTCCACCATTTCATCATTGTGTGGAACAACCTTAGAGTAACGTAGAGATCTAACATTGCGAAATTTTGAAGCCGCTTTTTGACCAAGGATTGACCAAAGGAGGTATGACGTATATGCTTCCAGCCAATCGGATGCGAAGAAAACCGTAAAGATAAACATTATTCCGTCTTTATCTGTTCGCGAACAATTTTGAGTTGCTACATGAGAAAGAAAGAGACATGGATACGTTCAGATGTTGGACTAATCAGGGAATCCCAATTCTAACAAATTTACGTCAGAATCCCGTGTAACTCTCGAAGTAAAACATATTAGGAATGCATTCAAACTCATTTTAAACGGGAGTTTATTATATCGAAACAAATAATGCAAAGATTGACTAAATATTGGTGTAGGTAACAAGTTGTTTTGATTTTTTTGGTCCTTTGTTACTTCCGTTGAAACAACCAACAACTGCACATATAGCCATATCGTTTTTTTTAATATTGCACTAAATTCACTTAAGTAATTATATATTTTAAGCTTTTTGTCTGTCAATTCGACTGACATGTAAACTACTGTGAAGTTAGTAATATATTGAAAAAATGGTTACACGGCTTTTAGCACGCCCCAAATCATATGTTCTTGATAACAATTGTTTGTCTCTTTTTCTCATATGTCTATAGAGCCGAGCATAAAGAGAGAGTTATATTTTGCGAGTATGAACGATTTGACTCATAATTAGGACGGTCTCTCTATATTGTTACTCTAAGGGAACAACTAACCACTAACCAACTCGCCAGTCAATAAAGGCACTAGCCATATTACTGCTTTTCTGTTTGGTCCCACACTCCTCAAGTAATGTATACAACGCGTGTACTCTAAACGTATTTTTTTGTTTGTTTTGTAATTGGACTTTAGTTCGTTAATTTATAAACAAATATCAAAAATATTATGAAATGATTTATAGATTCAGAACATCTTACAAAAGGAATAGCATAACGTTTGTTTAAATAATAATGGAAGTTTATAGTTAATATAATGTCTTTATATACTTAATAATTACTGTCAAAAACATTTAAAACTGTTGAAATACCTACGAAAAGTGATGTATTTAACTTATTTTGAATTTATATTTACATGCATTCATGGCACATCGACATGATGTTTTGTTTATTTGTGATCAACAGCAATATAGGATATAACGTCAAACACGTCGCATGACAAAAGTGGGTGAAGTGGGCGGAGTCGCCGGAGACGCGGGAGACGGAAAACATCCTTACATACCTAAAAGCGGTGTGATATTTTGCGAAAACTTTTGTTGTCTCTATCTCTTTCATGATGTACGACGTAAAAACCCGGAGAAAGTGATTTATAGCAAATTTGAATAGGTTAGTTAAAAAAAATGCTCTCTCCATTTATATACTTACTCCAAGTACCTACCTAATAAAACATCCAGAGTGGTAGATACTCAAGGTATCGCCCTGCATCCTAAGTATAGCGACGGCGACTCGTGCGTCAGCCGCGCGCCGTCTGGACGAAGCTATTGATTTGAATAAATAAAATTACAAAAAAATCGATAACCACATGCTATGAAATTTGCCTATATGTAGGAGCATATCTTACCTACCGAAGTGGGTGCTTGATTTATTCGGGTGTTTAGGCAAATGGGGCTTTAGTTCACGATAATGATTGCATTATATTAGGGGCCGAAGGTTGAGAAACCTCCCGGTCGCCGGTAGGTAAGCTTGTTGGCATCGCAAATTTGGTTCAAAGGTTCGTTTATTTGTATAGGTTAAATTCTATCGCTATTCTGCTGTCCATCATTTGCACCATACGGTGGATGGGCAAAATCGTTACGTCATCTTTTGTAACAACTTATGGCAGATACTCTCAGTATCGCTCGGTTAAATACCAACATTCAGAATCGAAACGTTGCTTGAAGTGGTTTTAACCGTGTTTGGTGACCAGGTCTGAATATCCAGGTACATCCCAACCTTACACTCTCCTCCCCACTACCTTCAGCCTCACAACCAGTGGCGGCTCGTGAGTTTTTAGTGTGCTATAGTGCTAAGATTGAAAAATACGACATTGTTAGTGTCGTTGTAGCCGAAAATGATTTTTTTTTTTTTTTCAAGATTTTTTTTTGTATGAAGATTTTCAGGATTTTTCAGTTTTGGTGGTGCACTGCACGGATTTCTGAAAAATCTTCATACAAAATGTTGAAATTTCTAAAAAAAAAAAAAAGTTTTCAGCTACAACAACATCAATGATGACTTTTTTTCTCAATCTTACCACTCTAGCACACTAAAAAGTCACGAGCCGCCACTGCTCACAGCATACTCCAATTAGGGATTCCATAATCCTACTGGCTCCAGACGGTTGGGAGCAGTTGGGACTCTTGTGTGGTATTCATTCGGTGACCAGATCTGAATTGCCAAGTTCCTTCCTGAAGGTCTTCTTCCCTATATCCTTCTTATCTCATGATATACCCTAATTTAGGGTGCCTTAATCCCACTGGTTTCGGGCAGTTGGGACTCTTGTATAGTGCTCACATAAAAAGACCTACGGCAAAAGACCAGTCGCCAACCAGCCGCGAGGGGAAGGAGATGGAAAAGATGAAGGTTGGTAAATACCTGGCTATTCAGATCTGGTCACCAGACACGGCTACAATCATTTTAAGTAATGTTTACGATTCTGAATGGTGGTCTTTCACCAGGGCGATACTTAGAGTATCTACCACTCTGGAAAGTGCCGCAAATATACTGCATATATTTTGTTGTTGTTTAAGACTGAACGCTGTTGGCAAATAAAAAAAATGTCTTAAGAAGCGAAGCTAGCAGTCCACAATGGAGCGCTTATACCAACCCTGATGTATGGCAGTGAGGCGTGGAACTGGCACAGGAAGGTTACAAGTAGGCTGAATGCTGTAGAAATGAGATCCTCGAGGCATGTGTGCGGTAAAACTAGGTATGACCGTGTTAAAAATGTGGATATCCGGAAAGAATGCAAAGCTGATGTAAGAGTAATGAATAGGATCAAGAAAGGGACGCTTAGATGGTTTGGGCATGTAGAGCAAATGAACGAAGAAAGGAATGTGAGAAGAATATTTAATGCAAAAGTGAATGTAAGAAGAAGTCGGGACGCCCGAAGAAGACAACGTGGCACGACCAAGTGAATCAAATGATCTTGAGTCGGGCCATGTGACGAGTCAGAATAACAAAATAGTATGTATGAGACGATGTATGAAGCAAGGAATGTGTGCCAAGACCTTAGAGTATATAGAGTGGTATCTATCCAAGGCGGTGTAGTCAGTTTTTGATTATTTTTACCGGACTCGGCGGACCTGGGCGTGGCTAAGACTAAGGCTAGGGTATTTATACATCCATTCATAGCACATATCAACATGATGTTCGTATAACCACTTTTTCACAGTATTGTTATCAACAAAAATATAGCATTTAATCTAAAAAACCGTTTAGTTGTGTCAAGTTTAGTGGCATAATAAAAAATGTGGGCGGAGTCCCGCGGTGACCCAGGAGACCAAGATCATCGCGACAGTACATAGAAGCGGTGTATTATATTTGTTGTCTCTTTCTCTCTCATGGTGTACGACGTAAAAACCCGGAGAAAGTGCTTTATCGCAAGTTTGTATAGGTTGGGTAAAAATAATTAGCTTTCTCTGTACATTGTTACTCCAAGGCCAAGACAGAGTTGTATGGCGGTCCGTCCGCTCTGCCTACTCCTGCGGGGAAACGGCGTGATGGTTGGTCAGTTAATGTTGAACAAGCACGCTGAGATTTAAAACAGCGCCATTAAAATTATTATTATTAAAGTATTCAGTTATTAAAAGGCCTTCAGTTTAAAACACACGCCATTAGGGAGTCGTCGCTTTGGGGTTGACGGACATTCTATAAAGCCGGCCATTGTTCAATAATGGGTAATCGATATAGTTTTGTTGTCTGATTACATTGTCAATGTCACAAGAACAATGATACCTTAATTGGAAAGCATGATACAATATCAAAATATGGTCATTTTATCAGAGGCAGTTTATTCCATTTTGGCGTTTCGAAGAAGCAAGAAGCTCGTTTCGCATCGTTCTTGTTGTGAGAAAAACGCATTAAACTGAGTATTCCTTATTAAAAACTAATAAAATTAAAACAGTTCGGACACCAATATTTAAATAATGATAAATAATACAGTTTTTTTCAACTTTTTACTTGTTATTTTTGCAAGTTATTTTGATGCGGGAATAGCAACTAATGACACATCTATCGATAGTGGATACCTTGCGAATTGTAAGTACCTACACTCAAACATAAGTTTTACACCAGGAAGCATAGCTTGTGTAGTCAGGATTGTTGATTTTTACCTGACTCGGGCGTGGCTAGGGTTTTCATGGAAACACCTTTTTACATCCATCCACTCATTTTCCTTACTAACCATCTACGTTCCCAGGTAATCTGGAGAAGTTGTACGTATTTAGGTTCACAACTTTCATTAGCCTTAAATGTAATAATCACACGTACGATCCTATGGGGGGTGAGCTTAGGGCAATGATATACGAGAGAGAGCGCTGCTATAGTCAGTTTTGATGAGCTTTGCCGGACTCGGATAGACCTGAGCGTGGCTTGGACTAGGGTTAGGGTATTTATACATCCATTCATAGCACATGTCGACGTAATGTTTTTGTTTATTCGTATTACCACTTTTTCACAGTATTGTTATAAACAAAAATATAGCATATACTCTAAAAAACCGTTGAGTTATGTCAATTTATGTCGAATATGAAAACGTGTGGGCGGAGTCAACAGAGACGCGGGACACGAAGAACACTCTTACAATACTTTAAAGCGGTGTGATAATTTGGGGAGTTTTGTTGTCTCTTTCTTTCTCATGGTGTACGACCAAAAGGTGATTTATCCCAAATCTGTATAGGTTGGGTAAAAAGAATTAGCTCTCTCTCCATATATTGTTATTCCGAGGGGGGTGAGGTAGTTTTCTCATTTGATCATGCTTAGAAAGCGTTTTCATGACATAATGGTAATTTGTTTTTTATCCATAATATTTCAGTAATCTTTATTTAAGGTATCGCACTAAACTCTCGTTCGGGGTGACTTAGAACCCCCCTTCGGGACGGGATTGATAAATTAAAACTAAACCGACGTTGGACTCCTTATTATATTAATCAATCAACAACAGGTGAACTTTTGGAAATATTTTTTCCTTTCACCAAATATTGAAATGCAGGATCGTGTTTAGGTCCACAGTATGAGTGGTAGATACTCCAAGTGTCGCCCTGGTGAAAGACCACCATTTAGAACCGAAACTTTGCTTGAAATGACTTTAGCCGTGTTTGGTGACCAGATCTGAATAGCCAGGTACTTCCAAACCTTCCTCTTCCCCACTACCTTCAGCCTCGCAGCATATCTCAATCGGGTATGCCACAGTCTCACTGGCTCCAGACGGTTGGGAGCAGTTGGGCACGGTATTCACCATTAAAACATCTCTCTGTCGATGCATCCAGGCAAGCTGGAGATCCTGGACCTCACCATCAGCTCGGCCGCCACCGACAGCCTGAGGCTGTGGATCTTCACCAGCGCCCGCCGCCACCGCTCCTACAACGTCAGCAGGGCGGCCTCCGTGCTGAGGGACCCGGCGTTCCGCGATGACTTCCGGACGGTCCTGTTCTGCCACGGGGTCTTCGACGGCCCCAACGACGCCCCCGTCAAAGCGGTGGTTGCGGCGTACCTCAGCAGGGGCCTGTACAACGTGTTGCTGCTGGACGCGAGCTCGGTGATCAACTTGCCATACACAAGGTATCCACAAATTAATCATTAAAATTATCCTTTAAGTTCTTTAACTTACTGCCGGGTGCGCTGTTTAGACTCACAAGACCGGGCGCGCGTGGCACTGAGTGCGGCATCTTGAAATTCCACTTTTTTCATGAAAATGTTTGTCACGAGTGATTATTCCAGAAGGATAAAGTTATTCTAATCCTTTTTAGAATCAAACTACCGCTTCCCTTCATACACCGATATATTATGAGTTAGTCTCAAATCGTGTATTTTAAATTTATAAAACAAAAAGTAAATCCTGGTGTTGGATCCAAAAATCAACACTTTGATAGGTCCAAATCTGATGCTCCTAGTACCCAGTTCCTACCCATTCCTATACGTCATTTTGCGCCACTGTCATGCACTATTTGCATGGCTGAATAAACATGTATTAACCAGCCTGTGACATGACCCCCACTCTCGCGTAACGACAAAAGATCGGGTCGTCCGAACTGCCGACACCGGTCTCACCCCACTTCAAAATCATCGCCCGGACAGGGAAGTTGGCCGCTCCTCGCAGACATCCAAACCAGGTTAGCAAAATGGCGTAAAACCTTCTACCATTGTTTTCCTCAGATTATTGTCAAATCATTCACCAAGTATATCATCATTTACAGTCCACTTAATTCATTTCAAGTCTTTCCAGAAACCGATTCGCGATTTCTGGATCGAACACCTGGTAACCTAGCCGGGCGCGTTGTTGTGAGTCACATGACCGGGCGCGCTCCGTACTAAGTGCGGCTACTCAAAATTCCACTTTTTTCATCAAAATGTTTGTCATCTATACGTGGAAAGTGATTGTTCCAGAAGGATAATGTTATTCTGTATCGATTCAAATATATTTCAAGTCATAAAATCCAATTTTAGGTACAAAATTCTATTAAATGGAAGAACCACCACAATTGATTCGCATCAAAGCTACAAGAATGCAACACTATTAAATGTTTTGAAAAATAAAATCAAATTTAAAAAAATGCATCCATCTCAGCAGCAGTGTCTCTAGCTGCTTGTTTGCACCCGCGTCTGTGATGCTACTGGTTTGCTGCACTTTCTAACAAGATTTTAATTGACTGATGACGGTGAGACGAGTGAAAATAGTGTGCATATGGTCGAAATATAGTGAACAAAGATTACCCAAAGTCCCGAGACATTTCGTCCATTGCTCCCACTCGAAAAAAGCAAAAAGGCGGACTTGCCGCACACCCGGCGGTAGGTGAAGGCGCTAAAGATATTACCGGTTAGTAGTTGAGTGGACAAACGCGTCGGATTCCCGCCCGGGCGTCGTGGGTTCGATTCCTCTGATAGCCAAGTCCTCCATCATTGCACACGCAACATCTTCCGCTTATTATGATGGTAGAAGGGCCGGTGTCACGACATCTAGCGCCCTGTGCAGTAAGTACTGAGTGCGAAAATAAAGGGCACGGTGATAGGTTGTATACTTTGCTTCTCATATTTTAACGTACAACACTCCATAGAAAAACTGACTTTACGTCCAAATAACCACTATGCAATACGTAAAAAAATCCACCACAAAAAGCCACTCTCCATACATTTTTGCCAGTCGTTAAATACACAGCGATGAAAAAACATGATTATTCTATAATGTTTTGTAACATTCTAAATGATTTGGGGAAATTTTGATATGATTTAGGGAATATTTTAAGTAAATTTAAATAAGATCTTTACTTTCACGGCGCCCTTCAGAGATGGCGCCTGTGTTTTTCGCACAGTTTGAACGTATGGTGGCTCCGGCTCTGGATGGCAGTAGGAGACATTCAATTATTGTCAAGTTATTGTTACGAATGTGTGTATTTCTTTTATAAAATTAAAAAAATATATAAATGTAACAAATTTCTAGTACTAGATGTTCGATAAATTTACCACAAAACAATTCCCACTCCAACCAACTAACTAACCGTCACGCCGTTTCGTCGCAGAGAGAGTGGTAGGTACTCTAAATGTCGCCCTGGTGAAAGACCACCATTCAGAATCGAAACGTTGCTTGAAATGGCTTCTAGCCGTGTTTGGTGACCAGATCTGAACATCCAGGGACTTCCCGACCTTCATGTTTCCCATCTTCTTGCCCTCCCCACTATTTTCAGCCTCACAACATATATTTCAATTAGAGATGTCAAAGTCTCACTGGCTCTCACAGTTGGGACTCTTGTGAGGTATTCACTATAAAAAGGGATAGGTAGAGAGCAGTGGCGGCTCGTGAGTTTTTAATGTGCTAGAGTGCTAAGATAAGAAAATACGACATTGTTAGTGTTGTTGTAGCCGAAAATGGTGTTTATTTTTTTTTCCAAGGATTAATTTTTTGTATGAAGATTTTCAGGTGTTTTTAGTTTTGGTGGTGCACTGCACGGATTTCTGAAAAATCTTCATACAAAAAATTGAAATTTTGAAAAAAAATAATAATTGTTTTCGGTTACAACAACATCAATAATGACGTTTTTTTTTTAATTTTAATAATATTTGGATGATTTTTATAGCGCCGTTTTTGTGGAAAATCACCTCAAGGGCGCTGTACAAATCTTTTATTTACCACTCTAGCATACTAAAAAGTCACGAGCCGCCACTGGTAGAGAGGACGGACCGCCATTCAACTCTGTATTGGCACACACTCCTCGCTTCATTCACATTCATACATCGTCTCAAACATTCTATTGTGTTATTCTGACTCTTCACGTGGCCCGATTCAAGTATTTGATTCACTCGATCGTGCCATGTCTTCTTCGAGGGTCCCCGACTTCTTCTTCCGCAAAGATTGCGATCCGTTTGTTAAGAATCCCCTCCCCGCTACCTTCAGCCTCACAACATGCCTTAATTGGGGATGCCATAGTCTCACTGGCTCCAGACGGTTGGGAGCAGTTGGGACTCTTGTGCGGTTTACCTATTAAAAAAGTATAAAAAGAAAGAAGTAAGAAGAAATTAAATAAACTATAGATGTAACAAAATTAAAACTAATAAAGGTGTCTTAGTTTAAAGGTCAGTTGTTTGACCGGCCTTCACATTTGACATCGTTACAAATCGACAATCGACTCTATATTAATTTATTAATTTGACCTTTGAATAAATATGTTGACCGATAGGAGTGCAACAATGGAGTGCTTATACCAACCTGAAGTATGGCAGTGAGGCGTGGAACTGGCAGAGGAAGGATGCAACTAGACTGAATGTTGTTGAAATGAGATCCCTGAGATGTATGTGCGGTAAAACCATGTATGACCGTATTAAAAATGTGGATAGTCGGAAAGAATGCAAGGCTGATGTGAGCGTAATGAATAGGATTTGGCATGTAGAGCGAATGAACGAAGAAAGGAGTGTGAACAGAATATTTGACGTGAAAGTGAATGGAAGAAGAAGTCGGGGACGCCCGAGGAAGACATGGCACGGTGAAGTAAATCAAATACTTAAATCGGGTCATGCGAAGAGTCAGAATAACAGAAGAGTAACGAAAGATGAAGGAATTTGACGGCCTGCATGGTCGAGTGGTAAGACGCTCGACTACGAATCCAAAGGTCGCGGGTTCAAACCCGTTATGCGCAAATAAATTTTATTTAATTAATGTGTGTCAAAACACATTTAAATGATATAAAAAATAAAAATATAGTATATTTACGGCACGTTCCAGAGTGGTAGATACTCCAAGTATCGCCCTGGTGAAAGACCACCATTCAGAATCGAAACGTCGCTTGAAATGGCTTTGGTCGTGTTTGGTGACCAGATCTGAAATAGCCAGGTACTTCCCAACCTTCTCCTTCCTCATTTCCTTCCCATCCACACTACCTTCAGTCTCACAACATACCCCTATTGGGGATGCCATAGTCTTACTGGCTCTAGACGGTTGGGAGCAGTTGAGACTCTTGTGCGGTATTGACGTAAAAAAACAAAAAAATATGTGGAAAGCAAGGAGTGTGTGTCAAGACAGAGTTGTATAGCGGTCTGTCTTCTCTGCCTACCCCTGCGGGGAAACGGCGTGATGATTAGTTACTTATTTGCTAACCGATTTTTGGCGTTCGATAATTTTTACAATGATCTTTCTGCTTGACGGCTTAGTCAAAGGTAGATCAAACAATCATCACGTCTACCAGATTGCATTATTATTAAAAAAAAAAAACATTTTTCATTTGCGTCATCCAGATCTGCTCGTCTCGTGCGCTACATCGGCGCCCGTCTCGGTCGGCTGCTGGTCCAGCTCACCACTTCCGGCCTGCGCCTCCAGACCTTGGACCTGGTGGGCCACAGCCTGGGGGCTCACACCCTCGGCTACGCGGGCAAGGCCTTCAAGAAGAAGACCGGCAAGACCCTGCCCAGAATCGTGGCCCTGGACCCCGCCGGCCCCTGCTTCAGGAGCGCCCCGGACGCGGAAAGGCTGGCCCGGTCCGACGCGGATTTCGTCCAGGTCCTGCACACAAACGGCGGAACCATCGGGCTGATGAACGCGGTCGGTGACGTGGATTTCTACATCAACGGCGGGAGGCAGCAGCTTTCGGAGTACGGAAAGACGTGCCCCGCCGGATGCAGCCATTCCAAGGTCTTGTCTTTCTGGAGCTCCGCTGTGCAGTTCAGCAATAAGTTTCTTGGTTTGCAGTGCAAGAGCGTCGAGGAGTTGGATCGAGGAGGCTGTGCCGTCAGGGGAAGGAAGATGGTTGTCATGGGGCCCGCGGCAGACCCCAAAGTCAGGGGAGTGTATTATATCGGGACTCTGTACGGTTTCCCGTACTTTATAGAAAGGAGAGATATGTTTCCTCCGGGTCCTTTTTGGCGCCCTTATGTATTTAATTGTTAATTTGTTTACTTTAAACGATATTATATAATACAGCAATAAATTAAAACTAATAATTAAATAAATTTGATATTTTATCTTCTAAATGAATGGTAGTTCTCTTTGAATACTAAAGATGGCAGCACTTTCGTTTGTAGATAGCGCGTGGATGTTTTCATAGTTACAAACAGCAGAAAGGTTTTTTTACAGTGAAAACGCATTCCCATACAATAATAGCAATTGTATATAATATTAGTACCTACGTATCAAAAAAAAAGAAAGAGGCTTTCGTATTTATTTTAAAAAAATAACCCCGAAGGCACTTCTCAATAGGGATGGTTGATATCGGAAATTGGGTGTACCTGCGGTTCTAGTTACCGGTGACTGGCGAGGAACCGGTTATTTATTCAGTTATTTTTGGAACCGGTTCCTGATGCCGGAAAAGTTTGACCGAGAAGATTTTTATACTATACTATACAATTTTGCAACAACATACTGGATTTCTGATGCCAGGTCCTTCGAGACATAAGTCCCCACAGCTTTCAGATATCGCCATCTAAATGTTGGAAACACCTTTTAGTTAAAGTTTATATGTTATTATGCATGTTAATATAACTTCAAAGTGCATATTTAATAAACTCTCAAAACATACAAACCTGATTTTACCTTCATATCCTTACATATCAAAGTCCGTACAATAAATACTCTAAATTTGAGTAAAACTGAAATAATCTTTAAATGTATGTGCTCCTGGTCGCTGAGATTCAAATTTGAGAAATGTATTTTTTGGTCTTTATTACATGTAACGACATCTATTGTTGAGTAGACCAAACTAATTCAGCTTCTTTGATTTATGTGCTCCTGGTAGCTGAGATTCAAATGCGAAAAATTTATTTTGTAGTCTTTATTACATGTAATGACATCTATTGCTGAGTAGACCAAACTAATTCAATATGCTTCTTTGATTTATGTGCTCCTGGTTCCTGAGATTCAATTGTGAAAATTTTGTTTTGTGGTCTTTATTACATGTAACGACATCTATTGTTGACTAGACTAAACTAAGTCAATTAATCTTCTTTACTTTATGTGCTCCTGATCCTTGTGAGACTGAAATGTAAGAGTTTGTTAATATTTACATGTAACGACATCTATTGTTGAGTAGACCAAACTAATTTGTTTTGCTTCTTTGATTTATGTGCTCCTGGTCGCCGAGATTAAAATGTGAGAAATTTATTTTGCGGTCTTTATTACATGTAACGACATCTATTGTTGAGTAGACCAAACTAGTGAATTAATCTTCTTCAATTGACAAAAAAATCATTTTGTAAAACACAAGTGTGAAACTTGTGAAAATGACATTTTAAGCCAAAAAGCATCTATTGGCCAGAACCGGTTTCTCGGACAAACGATATCGATTTTTGAGAAATAATATCGACGGTTCCAGTGACGGGCTTGGAACCGGTTCCTTTTAACCGCGACAGGAATATCGACCATCTCTACTTCTCAAGAGGCAAAACGTTTACCTTAGAGTACATAGAGTGGTACCTTTCCAAGGCAGTGTAGTCAGTTTTTGATGATTTTTACCGCACTCGGCAGACCTGGGGGTGGATAAGACTAAGGCTAGGGTATTTATACATCCATTCATAGCACATATCGACATAATGTTTTTGTTTATTTGTATAACCACTTTTAAGCAGTATTGTTATCAACAAAAATAAGGCATATAACCTAAAAAACCGTTTAGTTGTGTCAAGTTTAGTGGCATTATAAAAATGTGGGCGGAGTACAGCGGTGACCCAGGAGCCCAAGATCATCGTTACAGTACATAGGAGCGGTGTATTATATATTTTTCTCATGGTGTCGACGTAAAAACCCGGAGAAAGTGGTTTATCGCAAGTTTGCATAGGTTGGGTAAATATAATTAGCTCTCACTCCCTCATTGTTACTTCAAGGCTTTAGTGAAATTTGCGTCATAAAGCAATTATATTTTATTGAATGCCTGCAATTGTGTTACATGAGTAATGATTAGGATATTTGCTGCTGGTAACAATACATATTATGTGAAGAAGCTTTTTCAAAAACAAAAAAATTAAATTATTCATTTACATTAATACTTTGCCTTCCCACAGGCAAAACTTGGATTTGACCGGTTGACGTAATTTGAATAATTTTAGGCATTAGTTGATAGCTTTGACTGCCTCCGTGGAGTCGTTGGAGGTGGATCAGAAGTCGAGGGTTCAAATCCCAGCGTGCACAAACCATTGTTATTAAATTTAAATGTGTTATTTCACACTTAATTCACATAAAATAATATATGGTATATTTGTGGAACGTTTCAGAGTGGTAGACACTCAAGTATCTTAAACGCGTTTCCACTATAAAGGATCTTGGGATTGTGTACGAAAGTAAGCTTGCATTTCGTGTTCATATCGAAAGGGTGTTCCAGTCGGCATTGAAAATGTTAGGGTTTGTTTTCAGAACCGTCAGAGTTTTTCGGGATACCCGAAATCTGAGAATACTCTACTTCTCTTTGGTCCGCAGTAGGCTGGAGAGTGGCTCAATTATTTGGGATCCTCATGAGGTGGGGTACTCCCTCATCTTGTAGAGGGTCCAGAAAAGGTTTCTGAGATTTCTATACATGAGGGAGTACGGCCACTATCCGTGGCTCTACCCGACGAACTTTCTCCTGGGCACGCTCGGACTTCACTCCTTACAGCTCAGGAGAGAGGGGTATGTCGCCACTCACTTCTTCAGACTGCTGCGAGGCTATATTGTAACCCCTGCTATTTTGGAGCGCGTAAGTCTCTATGTTCCTGATGACTATCTAAGACAGCGTCTTCATAGATTATTCTATCTTCTTGCCTGTAGGACCGACCAGCCAATGGTCCTGCCGGTGGGGAGAAGTATTTTGCTCCTGAACAAAATCTCTTCCGATATCGACTTATTTCATGTCAGTGAGGAGAGATTCAGAAGTGAAATCCCATTGATCCTTGAAAAAGCTTCTCCCCATTGACCTGATCATCACAACTGCCTGAATTTTTTTTGTTCTTGCGTATCTATACGGTACTTTAATTTGTATTTATTTTGTAAAAAATGAATCTTATTTGTTATATGCATTAAATTTAAAAGTTTCTCATGTATAAGGAATTTAATAAAGAAATTATTATTATTAAAAAGTATCGTCCTGGTGAAAGATCACCATTCAGAATCGAAACGTTGATTGAAATGGCTCTGGCCGTGTTAGGTGACCAGATCTGAATAGCCAGGTATTTCCCAAACTATCTTCCCTCCTCACCGCATCCAGCCTCACAACATACCCCATCAGGGGATGCCCAGTGGCCCTAGACGGTTGGGAGCAGCTCTTGTGCTGTATTTACTTGAGATTGAGATTTATTAATCAAACAATTTTAATAATATGCAAACGATTCGAAAAAAGAAAAGGACACTGGAAGGAAAGAAAAACATTTCGCAGCCAAGACTCGAACTCAGAACCTTTATCTATTCATTGCGCTGTCGAAACCTATCTATTTACTATTTATTTAAGCTATTGACTGTCATTTTTATCAATCTCATATTTTTTGAGGTTATTAAATTCATTTAAATAATTTTTTTCCACAATATTACCATCCGTTCGTAAGCGAAGACCTATTTTAGATTTTGAAAAATCACGAGATGTAACTTGCCAAAAAAAAAAGATTTGCTTTAATCCACCCATTTCACAAATAGAATAATGTCTGCTAAAATATATTGTAGGTTGGTACTATACTAGGTAGGTAGGGATTTGAAAAGTTCACACATGTACGGACGTACATACTGATAAGGAAAATTACCTAGGTAATTATACGAACGCTCACTCACTATTAAAGGACGAAGACTAGTAGACTTATTTTATAGTGAATACCACACAAATGTCTCAACTGCTCCCAACCGTCTGGAGCCAGTGGGACTATGGCATCCCCAATTGGGGTATGTTGTGAGGTTGAAGTTAGTGGAGAGAGAAAAGAGATGAGAAAAGGATGGTTGGCAAGTACCTGGCTATTCAGAACTGGTAACCAAATACGGCTAAAGCCATTTCAAGAATCTGGAGCCAGTCGCACTATGGCATCCCCGATTGGGGTATGTTGTGAGGTTAAAAGTAGTGGGGAGGGGAAGGAGGTGGGAAAGAGGAAAGTTGGGAAGTACCTGGCAATTCAGATCTGGTAACCACACACGGCTAAAGCCGTCCAAACCCTCTGGAACCAGGACGAATATGGAATCCCTAATTGGAGTATGTTGTGAGGTTGAAGGCAATGGGGAGGGGAAGGAGATGTGGGAAGGGAAAGTCGGAAAGTACCTGGCTGTTCATATCTGGACAACAATCATGGCCAAAGCCACCGTTTCAAGCAACGTTCCGCTTCTGAATGGTGGTCTTTCACCAGGGCGATACTTAGAGTATCTACCAATCTGGACTGCCAAAGCCTCGCCAACTTTTTCTTTGTATTGATATATTGATTGGATTTTCTCGGTCCGTTTGGAAGAAGTAGAGTGGGCAAATGAACGAAAAACGTAAAGTCACCATTATAACTGTTATAATTGTAAGTCTAGTAATGTATTACATCTTTTGTGTGGGAATTATTAAACGGTAATGACTTCATTTAAACTAAAGGGAATCGCCGTTCGAAACTCAATTGTCCCCCTAATGGCTTTTTAATACCCTCATAGGAAAAGTATGATATTTTCATTTGACAAAACGACAAATGAGTTATTTACGGTTTTAAAGTTTATTTTGTAGAACTCCGTTTTAATTTTTTGGTTTTTTAATTTTATTTAAACAATAATAATAATTTTTTTTTTTTACAGACAGTTTGATAATGCCCTCAGAAGGCGAAACAGCTGTCACGCGTAAAAATAATTACATCGCAGAGCTTTTAACCAAAAATTGTTTTAAAAAAACAAATTAAAATTTTGTTAATTATTGTTTAAATAAAATTAAAAAACCTAAAAAAAAAAAAAAAAAGACAAGTGAGTTATTTTCCTGGAAGCATTTTGTAAAACCTTGGAGTAACGATGTATGGAGAGAGAGGTAATTCTTTTTACCCAACCTGTACAAACTTTCGATAAATCACTTTCTCCGGGTTTTCACGTCGTACACCGTGAGAGAGAAAGAGACAGCAAATATAATACACCGCTTCTTTGTACTGTCGCGATGATCTTGGGCTCCTGGGTCACCGCGGGACTCCGCTCACATTTTTTATTATGCCACTAAACTTGACACAAATAAACGGTTTTTTACGTTATGTGCTATATTTTTGTTGATAACAATACTGTGAAAAAGTCGTGATACGAATAAACAAAAGCCTTATGTCGATATGTGATATGAATGGATGTATAAATACCCTAGCCTTAGTATTAGCCACGCCCAGGTCCGCCGAGTCAGGTAAAAATTATAAAAAAACTGACTACACTGCCTTGGATAGATACCACTCTATAAAAGGGTAAGACGCTCGACTACGAATATAAAGGTTGCGGGTTCAAACCCGGCGTGCGCCAATAACTTTTATTTAATTAACATGTGTCATAACACATTTAATTCATATAAAAATAATAAAAGTATATTTGCGGCACGTTCCAGAGTGGTAGATACCGTACTGGTGAAAGACCACCATTCACAAACGAAACGTTGCTTGAAACGGTGGCTTTAGCCGTCTTTGGTGACCAGTCTTGAATAGCCAGGTACTTCCTAACCTTCATCTTCCTCTTCCACATCTCCTTCCCCTCCGCACTACCTTCAACCTCACAACATACCCCAGTCGGGGATGCCATAGTCTCACTGGCTCTAGACGCCTAGGAGCAGTTGGAACTCTTGTGCGGTATTCACTATAAAAAAGGCCACAGACTACGTACTTACTTACAAACACTCAAATGAAATTAATTACATATTCGTAAAAAGCATTTACTTTGTGGCTTGCCATATTTATAAATAAAACTGATAAACTTTGTTTATAACCACTTTATTATTCAATATTATGTCTACCGGTTCCGGAAGTACCCTTCCATCATCAGGACAATATTAAAATTAACCTAAAATACAAAATGCTGAGATATATATATATAGGAGTTGGAATGGGAAGGAGAAGGGGTAATTGAGGGGATTATGGGAATAACAGAGCGGCTTTTAGGTTGTATTTTAGGTTAATTTTAATACTGTCCCGATGATGGAAGGGTGCTCCCGAAACCGGTAGACATAATATTGAATGATAAAAGTGGTTATAAATAAAGTTTATCTGTTTTATTTAGAAATTAATTAAATTTTTGTGGTTACGTTTATATTCCTCTGTGATCAACCCTCGCAAACAATATGGACAGGGTAGTTTACAGAAATCAATTTGTCTAGTCGAAAAACAAACATCAAAGCTACAGGATGGTGCGTCTGCAGCTGGCTGTAGGCTTCATTTTATCGATGGCGGTACGACAAAATGCGGCGGAGTATATAGCAGAAGCCTTGATACCACAATGTAAGATACAAATTGCATTTTCGTTGTTCATTTATGCTCAGACCACTCACTTTTACCTATTCAATGCAGTGTAGTCAGTTTTTGATGATTTTTGCCGGACCCGGCGGACCTGGGCGTGGCTAGTACCAAGGCTAGGGTATTTATTATTTCCCCATCTCCTTTCCCTCTCCACTACCTTCAACCTCACAACATTCTCCAATTGGGACGATGTTGATGTACTCTAAATTAAACAGACTGGCATATAAAATGACCTCAAAGTAATAATATACCAGGAGGGAGCGCTAGTGTAGTCAGGATTGATGATTTTTTCCTGACTGGGGCGCGGCTAGGGCTAGGGCTAGGGTATTTATACATCCATGTCGACATGATGTTTGTTTTTATTCGTATAACCACTTTTTCACAGTATTGTTTTCAACAAAAATATAGCATATAACCTAAAAAACAGTTTAGTTGTGTCGAGTTTAGTCGCATGTGAAAACATGTGGGCGGAGTCCCCGGAGACGCGGGAGACTAAGATCATCTTTACAGTACATAAAAGCGGTGCCTACCCTGCCGAACTCGCATAAAAATATGAATTATATTGGATAAAGTTATATGAAATTATTTAAAAAAATAAATACGCACGAAGTTTGGCTAATAGCACCGCTGCGAGCGCCCCACTGACCGTCCTGCTATAACGTGTCGAAAACAGTAACTACATATGCCCAAACGCCGCCAACGTCAGCTTAGATTATTCTATGTTCGCTAGACTACACAAAGTATGTATGCTGTGAGCTGTTTGCGCGTTCAAGTGGCTCGTTTGTGTTAGTACCTTTGTTAGTGTCTAGGTAGTGCTTTGCACTAACAATCAGTGACATCTATTGGTACCTATCTTTATTTTCAATCAATCCGCTGTTTTTCCCCTTAGAGTAACCTAAAGACCTAACTTTGCGAAATTTTGAAGCAAGTTTATGACCAAGCTTGACCAAAAGAGGTATGGCCTATAAACTGCCGGCCAATGGAAGATGAAGAAAATCGTAAAGATAAAGATTATTCCGTCTTTATCTCTTTGCCAACAATTTAGCGTTGGTACCATGAGAAAAAAAGAGACCGGGATACATTCAGAAGCCTAACGAAAAGGGGGTTTCCCGTTCTTAAAAAAAAAATGAGAATATCGTTTATCTGTCTAAGTAAAACATATTAAAAATGCATTAAAACTCTTTTCAAGTGGAAGTTTATTTTATTAAAACGAATAGCGCAAATCGATTAAATATTGGTGTAAGTTACTAGTTGTTTTGTAGGTTAGGATGTTAAGTATTTGATATCAAACTAAAAAAGACGGTTTTTTTTAATACATACCTATGCAAACTGTTTTTTTTTGTCCTTTTGTACTTCGGTTGAAGCATCCATCAACGGATGGATTGAAAGATTGAAATACTGAAAACTGACGATTGAATGATTACACTAAATTCACTTAAGTTATGATATTTTTACGCACATTTTACTGTCGGCTCGACTGACATAAGTGATAAGTGTGAAGTTCGTCGACATCAAGAACTGATTACCCGGCGTTTAGCCCGCCCCAAATCGTATATTTTTTACAGCAATCGTTTGTCTCTTTTTCTCATACGTTTATGGAACCGAGCATAAAGAGAGAGCTGTATTTTGCGAGTATGTCAACGATTTGATTCATATTAAGACTGTCTCTCTATATTGTTACTCTAAGGTTTTTCCTACTGCCTACCCTGATAGTATACTAAGATAAGATAGTCTGACGATCTGAAGACAGCTGCAAAATTTGGAGGGATGATTTGCCAAGGATCGGCAAATCTGCAAATCTGCAACTGAGACCACGTCCAAAGCTGGATGTCAGAAGGTTCGCGAAGAAGAAAAGATGGCATGACGTTTAATCTTTCTTCCAGGTTCCCCGTTGATAAAGCTGATGGATGTCATCCTGTCCAACGAGGAAACAAACTCCCTGCAGCTGGCCTTCGTGGAGCAGTCCGACCCCATCAGCTTGAAGATGTACAACATCAGCAGGTCCACGGAGGTGCTGAGACACAAGAACTTCAGGAAGGACTATAAGACCGTCCTCTACTCGCACGGCTACCTGGACTCCCCGACCTCGGCTAGCACTTATGAAATTATAGAGGCCTATGTAAAAGTTGGGGGGTATAATATCATCATTTTGAATAGCAATCCAGTTCTCACGCGTGTGCTTTACTTCAGGTATGCAACGGCGAGCTTCGATTAATTTATGTTGGTTATCGGAATGTTCCCATCCATTGTCCATGCTTGTCTGTAAATTATCCCCAGTTGATGTTTCTCGTTCTTTATTAGATATCGTCGTTGGGAAGGCAAACTGACTTAAGCGACACTTGGTGAAAAACGAGTTAAATATGCAGTTTTGATCAGTTAAACTAACTCAGTGAGAACGTTGAAGTGGTCTGGTGTAAACTTCCCGAAATGGCGCTTCAACCCTTTTGCCTTTCCGGCGACGATATGGTTCCGTGTTAAAAATCTTCACCATCATCAACACCGAGGATGAATTTCGGCTTAGAAAAACGACCAGGGCGTAATTTATTTGCGATGCGTGGTATGCAGCAATAAGGATGGCAGCGCAGTAAAGAGTTTCAATTTAATTTGCCTACAGTGGAAAAAGGGACTGTATAAACTTTGAGCGATGTTATATTTTGTAATGCCGTTTATCTTCGCGGAAGTTTCTTATTGTCTCGGAATAAGAAAAAAATAAAATGTCAATAATATCTTACATCTAATTTTAGAAGTGTTCGTGCGGCTCGTTACGTCGGGAACCGAATAGGTATCATCTTAGGCCAGATGCTGCGAGCCGGGCTAAAGCTCAACAGCCTGGAGCTCGTCGGGATGAATCTGGGAGCCCACGTCCTGTCGTTCGCTTGCAAGAACCTGAAGACGAACACTGACAAGAGGCTCCCGGTGCTCGTGGCCTTGGAGCCGAGCGGCCCCTGCTTCGCCGAGGCCCCGAAGAGCGAGCGACTCGACAAGGGGGACGCGGACTTCGTGATGGTGGTGCACACGAACGGAGAGGACCTGGGCGTGCTGTACCCGTTCGGACACGTGGATGTGTACGTCAACGGGGGCAGGAAGCAGCTAGCGGAGGAGGGGGCCTTCAGGTGCTCGCTGGTCTGCAGCCACCTGAGGGTGCTGAAGTATTGGAGCGTCGCCGTCGCGAATCCCACGGGTTTGTATCTACCAATGTTACCTTTGAAATTTGACGTTCAACTTCAAAAATCCATTGTTAGTCATAGCCACTAAATCAGGTGTTATTCTTGTGCATGTTAGTATTCTTGACCGGATAGTAGTCGAGTAGTCGAGTGGACAAACGCGCCGGATCTTATCCAAGCGCGTGAGTTCAATTCCTCTGATAGCTAAGTCCTCCATCATCGCACAAGCAACATCTTACGCTTATTATGATGGCAGTAGGAGTTTTTTTTAAATATTGTCAAGTTATTCGTAACCCGGTAATGTTTGTCTTCCTTTTATACAAAAAATAAGGTATGTCAAATAAATATGTTTGTGTCATTATGTGAGTGTGTATTGGTTAATTATGTGAGATTATTATGAATTATCTAGAAACTATCGTGCCCCATAGCTTATCCAAGGCCAATTTTCACGACCCACTATGAAACTTGCGCATTTATCAAGACGTCACGAAAAAATAAGCCTCTTCAAATGATATCCTTTTTATTAAAGCGTTCACACAAAGAATAATTAACCTTAATTACAAAGGGAATGCGAGTCAGTAATCTGCTAAACTTCTAACAAGTCATTGTCAAATTACCGCCATAAGATCCCCGAAGAGAAAGACGGATCTCGAGTCAGTGGCATGAATTTCCATGGCGGTTTCATGTCAATTGTTTGAGAAAGGTGATTGTTTGTGGATTTCTGGGAGTTATATTTTAATATTTCCTAAGAGACGCCGCAAATTCTTTCACCTTAAGCGACTGACATTGGCACTCGTAGCATTGCATTTGAGGACGTGTAAGGCTTTCTGTTACCTAGCTCAAATGACCAACATCTGACAAAGGCTCCAGCGTCAACCCCCAGAATTGAAATAAAATGTCCTGATCAAATCGAAGAACGCCATCGTTGACGCTGCAACCTTTTAAGAGTTCTGACCATCTCTGGGAAACATTCAATTTAGCTTTTTATACTTCCACTGAAATGCCAGTCTCTTGCTGTTTTCCTCCAATTCATTGTGCCCGAGGAGGTGTAGTTTTTTAATTTTAATTTTATTATTAATATCTTGCTAACATACATAGCAATCTCCATGAGTTATAAAAACTCACTCTGGGACAAGGGAAATTAAAGAAATACATGAGTTACAACACAATACAAAGATCAAACTCACATAAATCAAACAATATAATACAATATAACATAATAAGAAATACAGTGTAAAAAAAAAGGTACTTAGTATTAATATAAGATACAAAATTATGAATAAAAACAAAGGAGAAAAAATAAAACCCTGAAGTGCAGTAAATGAGGATGTTTTTCCGCTACCGGGAAAAGAAAACTGGTTTTGAAATGAGGTATTTTCATCTTTAAACGAATTAAAAAAGTATTCTTTTCTATATTTTTTTACTAAGTTGACTTCTTTTATATTTATCTGGAAGCGAGTTATATAATGTGTAGGCAATGTATTCCAAAGATTTTATCCCATACTTTGTGGTGTGTGTAAGTGGAATGTGAATTTTATTGTTATTACCCAATCCGCCCAGTTACTTAATTACGACTGCAGGTAATCGAAGAGAAGCCCTTTTAGTGCTCAGTTATCTTCAATCCCTGTTACACCATCACAGCAACGAGACCCCAGGGTGGGACATATCGTCGTCAACGCGAAAATACCTCCTATGTGTCAAAAGTGTAATTGTTTAGGAGGAAATTAAAAACTGATTTTTAAGAGTTACAGATTGTTTTTAGATGCAATAATGTATTTTCACCAATAAAAACATAGAAACTCGAAGTACAAATTGAAACTCTACGCAATGTCATATTTAACTATTTTTTGTAGAATTGACCACATACGAGGTACCTTCGCGTTGACGACGATTTAATCTGTACTGGCTCCTGTTGTAAACTGTTATGGTAGATTCACACCAAGGTTCGGATCCTCTCAGTGACGATGTTGTTCCGCATGAGAGCTTATTGATATGGTGTGAATATCAATCAAGGAGTATGTGCCAAGACAAAGTTGTGTGGCAGTATATCCTTCTGCCCACCCTTGTGATATTTAACCACTTAGTAAGTTAAATAATTATTTTGAAGTGTAAAAATACTTGCATAGCAGATTTTTTTTTTAAACCATTTTTTTATCACTAAATAATATTTTTAATAATTAATAAAAACATTATTTCGTGATAAAAAAAAATGGTTTCTAATTAAAAAAAAATTGCGATGTAAGTATTTTTAACCTTCAAAATAATTATTTAACTAACTAAGTAGTTAAATATCACAAGGGTGGGCAGAGAGGATATACTGCCACACAACTTTGTCTTGGCACATACTCCCTGATTGAAATTCATACCATATCAATAAGCTCTAATGCGGAACAATATCGTCACTGAGCGGATCCGGACGTTGGTGTGAATCCAGCTTTATTCTTACCCTGCTTTAATCTCCTACCCTGGGTCACCCCAACACACGTTGGGCATTACAGTGGGCGCAAGTGTCAAATTTGAACTAATTGATGTTTGTTTTCAGTATTCAAAACCGTAAAATGTAACAACCTAGACGATGCGCTGAATGGATTTTGCAAAGACGATGCGAAGGGCATCACGATGGGACTTTTGACCGACAGAAAGGCCAGGGGCATCTTCTACTTGAAGACCTCCAATAAATACCCGTTTTTTTCCAACGACACAGCTAAATAGAATGAAAAAACACTCAGCTTATAAAAAATAATGTAATACTTAAAATAATATATTATCACAAGAACTTCTACATCTCTCGATGTAGCGACGTTATGGGGAAGGAAGGGAGGGGTGTTTAGATGCGCGTCTCGGAAAGGCCCGGATTAAATGACGGAGGAAACAATGACATTACATATATAGACACGTTATATCCTTAGAATATTAACACAAATTGTGGCAAGAAAAACACACACCTTACCAGTAAATTCATCATTCAAATATTGGTCATGTAGGACAAAGATAGACATTCATAGAATATTTTGCCCTCCGTACTTGCTTGAAACGACCTCAAGCGACGCGTGACCGTTTAGTACTAAATCGGCTTTAACACCGACCACACCAACTAGCGTGATTATTGCTTGCCACTTTGAGAGCGCTACAACGTGTCTATATATATATGTAACGTCATTGGGAGGAAAGACTCGTATCTTGTTCCGCATGCACGTCTTTTATAAAAACTCAAGCCATGGTCTTGAAATTTTTGGTAGCTGTCTAAATGATTTTTGTCATTCTTTAAGACTCTACCAAAACTTTGACTAGACCATGGCTTGAATGTTCTCTCTTATGTTTATTTTGCCTTATTTTTGTTCATCTCTTCATTTATTTTAATGTATATGCTATTCCTTCTCTGTTACTCTTTTTTCTATTTCGTGTTTTATATGTCTTTTTGTAATTGGACTTTAGTCCGTTAATTTATAAATAAATTAATAAAAATAACGAGTCGGCAAAACGATTGAACATTGCTAGTTAGTAAACACACTTAGGCGCAACTGAAAATCGCACTTTTGACGATTTACAAAGATGTTTTATAAGATATTTCATTATTGTGTATTTGTTTTAAATAAATGAGAATACGTTTTCATACATAATGCTATTTCTGTCGGTGACCTTGATTGTCCTCCCAGAGCCCACTGCTTGAAGATATAACTATGTTACATTCACACAAGAGCGAACTGAGCATACTAAAACAAAGATATACCATTTGTGTTATCATAAATAACACAAAAGCACCACACTTATTCAAGTATTATTCAGGAGCAAACATCGAGATAGTTAGCTACCGTTGACAGCTATTGTTGACAGCTGAAATGTTGAAGTTTGAAGACCCGAAGACCGTGGCTAGGGCTTTTCTTCTTGAGCTGTAACAAAACACGAACAGAATGAAGAAGGAAATGAAAAAAACATTAATATTTAGGTGATCACTGTTGGCGCTACAATCCTTGCAGGGTCCTGTTCTGAATTGCGCCTCTACAGCGCTCTCTCAGTGGTCGATTTCCTTCAATCCTTGCTGCAAGTCCTGCCTAGCGGAGCCGTTCATGTGTGAATCTCGCTGTTGGGGGCTCTTCTAACAAATAGATCGGAGATATTCAACATAAACTGAACTAGTTTGCGATTGAAATTACTAGTCGGTTACTAACTGTTTAATGACGCAGCTTCCCACACGCGGGCTACTCGTAAGTGATCGAAAGTGGTAGTTTTCTGTGTGGTGTGAAGGCGGTGAAGTTGCATAAAACCAATGACGTTACATACATATGGTAGACACGTCATAGCCTTAGAATATTAACACAAAATGTGGCAAGCAAAACACACACATTACCAGTAAATTCATCATTCAAATAACGGTCATGTAGGACAAAGATAGACATTCATAGAATATTCCGCATTCCATACTTGCTTGAAACGACCTCAAGCGACGCGTGACCGTTTAGTACTAAATCGGCTTAAACACCGATCACACCAACTAGCGTGATTACTGCTTGCCACTTTGCGAGCGCTACAACGTGTCTATAAGATATGTAACGTCATTGCATAAAACGAGATATTTTTCTACTTCTCCTACTAATTTTGTATTCGTACGTAATAGGCGTACGCAAGACAAAGGGCTGTGTATGAGTGACGATTTTCAAGGAAATCACTGTCGTAAGTGTATATTCACCAATACACACAATCCTATGTATTCGCTGTCTGCGTTAACTCCAATTGCGCGAACCATTCCTTACAATAATTATTAATTATGGATGAAACCACCATCACCTTGACGGCCTCCGTGGTCGAGTGGTAAGACGATCGACTACGAATCCAAGGGTTGCGGGTTCAAATCCCAGCGTGCGCAAATAAGTATTGTTTAATTAATACGTGTCATAACATATTTGATTCATGTAAAATAATAAACAGTTTATTTGCGGCACGCTCCATAGTGGTAGATACTCTAGTGAAAGACCACCATTCAGAATCGAAACGTTGCTTTGGCCGTGTTTGGTGACCAGATCTGAATATCCAAGCACTTCCCAACATTCCTCTCCCCCATCTCCTTCCCCTCCTCACTAACTTCAGCCTCCCAACACCCCACAATCGGGGATGCCCTAGTCTCATTGGCTCTAGACGGTCGGGAGCGGTTGGGACTCTCGTGCGGTATTAAGAATTTCCATAGTAGAATAGGTTACCTTTGTAGACTTCCCGTTGGAATTCGAGGTTCCGAATCTGCTGCTTCAGCCAGTCCCTGAGGAAGAAGACCCTGGTGAAGGCGGTGTAGGTGTCGGGCCTGCAGGCGGCCCTCGCCTCGTCCAGGGGGCCGTTGCTCACCACCCCCCGCAGGAACCAGCGGCTGACCTTGCGGTAATCCTGAACGGGGAAGACCAAGCCGCCGCCGCTGTCTCCGTTGCAGACGGAAGACCCTGGGAAATCGCATACAGCCTAGTTAGCTCCTCGTCTATTCACACTACAGCTTTTACGCAGGGACGGTCCTGTGCAGTAATTATGGTACGAGTATTACTCTGCAAATTTAACAGAACTAAACGTTTACACTTTAAATTTGTTGGATCTGTTATTTTTTAATTATTGTCAAAGGGGAAAAAGAGGGTTCTTGTTGGATGCTGCGATAAAAAACCTAATGCGTTTTCAGCTTCAGATGAATTTAGAAAATAGTGGACTGTAAAAACGATAAACTATACTATTTGATGGAAGTGTCTAATTATGGATGCGGAGATATTATTGAGTGAAGGAAGTAAGGAAACCAATTCACTCACCGATGAAGTTGATGTTTAAGTTATTGATTCTTCTTACATAACTTGACTCAATTTTACTTGAACAACAACAATTGAACGACGACCAAGCGAGACACCAACGAACGAATCACGTTTTTTCACATAACTCTTCTGTTTCTTGATTGTCAACTGTTTTCGAACACAGTGTTGTGGAGTAAGGAAATCGAATAGCGACATGGCGGGAGAGGTAGGAACAGGATGAAAAACGCGAAGGTAAGAACATACCAAATTATCATTTTGAAATCCAACATTTGTTGGGAAGGGGGGGGAGGGGCCAAGTGATATTCTGGGGCCAAAAAGCACAACTATCTAGGATCTATATATAGGAACCGGTTCTTCGTTTCTAGTATTTAAACGATATCTGCCATTTTTATTTGCAAAAAATAGAAATCGTTTTCTCGGAACCTTGAAGTAACAATACATGGAGGGAGAGCTAATTATTTTTACCCAACCTATACAAACTTGCGATAAATCACTTTCTCCGGGTTTTTACGTCGTACACCATGAGAGAGAAAGAGACAAAAAATTTCATAGACCGCTTATATATACTTTTGCAATGATCTTAAGCTCTTGGGTCACCGCGGGACTCCGTCCACATTTTTTATTATGCCACTAAACTTGACACACCTAAACGTTTTTTTAGGTTTTACGCTATATTTTTGTTGATAAAAATACTGTGAAAAAGTGGCTATACGAATAAACAAAAACATTATGTGATATGAATGGATGTATAAATACCATAGCTTAGCCACGCCCAGGTGCGAAGAGTCAGGTTAAAATCATCAAAAACAAGTCAAAAATTGACTTCACTGCCTTGGATAGATACCACTTTATATACTCTAAGCTCGGAACAATAATAACGTCGGTTCCAGTGACCGGCTCGGAACCAGTTCAACATACCTATCTCTGCAGACGGCTATGTGAGGAGGTAGAGAACGAATAACCTAGCCAGATGTAAGATTTTCAATCTGTACAGATCGTCTCGAACTAAATGTGTTCAGATCTCTCCAGAAAGAGTAAACTGAAGAGAAAAGTGGTAGAGGGGTATAAGAACAGGAGGGCTGTCCGACCGACCGTTGAGGTAACCGGCGCAGAACTTGTCCCAGGTGAGGTAGCCGGTGAAGCGGTATTTGGACAACTCCGTGTGACAGTCGTCCAGGTCGATGACGGGTAGGGTCAGGGTCCGCAGGCGCTCCGCGGGCAGCCCGCGCTCCGTCAGCCCCCAGCCGGCCACCTGGGAGGGGAAAATGCGAAATCAATAATTTTAGTAATCAATTGTAACAGTGCCGAAAAGCGCCACAGCGCTGCCGCGTGCTCGTGTCGAGGGCTCCGTGGTCGAGTGGTACGACGCTCGACTACGAAGGTAGTATCCAAAGGTCGCGGGTTAAAACTTTTATTTCATTGATATGTATCATAACACATTTAATTCATAAAAAAAGTATATCGAATTTTAAAAAAAAAGACAAACATTCCCGGGCTACGAATAACCTGACAATATTTGAAAAACTCCTACTGCCATCATAAGAAGCGGAAGATGTTGCTTGTGTAATGATGGAGGACTTAGCCAGCAGAGGAATTGAACTCACGACACCCGGATGGGAATCCGACGCGTTTGCCCACTCAGCTACCGACCGGTCGCTATTTATGAATATATACTCTAAGTATCACCCTGGAGAAGACCACCATTCAGAATCGAAACGTTGCTTGAAATGGCTGATTTGGTTTAGTTTTCAGATTTGAATACTTGGTACTTCCCGAGGTTCTTCCCTTCTCACTTCATTTAGAATCGGGATGCCATAGTCTCACTGGCTCCGTGCAGTTGGGGGAGTAAGGACTCCCGTGGGGATCGCTGACACACCGAGTAGCTGGTAGTCCTGTGAGTAAAAGAGACATGTTTTGGGTCGCTTACTTTGCCAGCGTTATGGGTGCTGAGGTGGAACTCGTCCAGGTCGGAGTTCTTCAGGTCGAAGCAGATGGCCCTCACGGTATCCGAGAAGGCGAAGGGGGTCTCCAGCACCAGCAGCGCCATGTCGCTCTGCTGATGCTGCGCGTCGCCTTTGTAGCGGTCGTGCAACAGCACTTTGAGGACCTGCAATCAAAAGGATCCCAAAATAATTTCTAGTTCTCAAGGTCAGTAATAATTGTTTGCCACTAGACTTGATGTCGTTAAAAAAAATCTTTTTTAAACATCTCTTTCGTAAGTTTTTGAAATTAAAAATATGACATATATTTTCTTTTGTTATTATTTATTTATTTATTTAACAAAGATCTCATAAAAACAATGGTTCACCAAATACATTAAGAGATGAATGATATAAAAAATATTGTAGATACATGCATATTGTAAAAAATGAATTAAACATTTATGTACATCTCACATGTAGACAAGGTATTATATATCCGAAGAACTTACATGGGTATAAACTGAAGAAGTGTGACGCACTATATATGATATAATAACGCAAATAAGGTTAGCAATGAAAAACAAAAAATATAAGATATAAGAGAGGTTCATTCTTACACACATGTTATTAGATAATCGTTGAATTGGCAAGTGTAAAAAGGTGTGTAAAAAAATAAATATTTCATTTAAGATTATGTAGATCGTTACATACCTAACGGTCACTCTAGTACGTAAATCGAGAGAGGGGAGAGATTAGGGGAATATTGCATGTTGGGAGCAAAATGTTGATCATCCCGGAAGATTTGTTTCGGTTTTTATTTAGGTTGAGCACGTCCGTCTTCCTGGACGAGGCTATCATTGTACGCGTTTTAAGGGGTGGAGATGTCAGCGTCGAAGGATTCCGAGAGAGACAAGGTTTATTTATTTAAAAACGAACCTCTTAAACTAGATGTAATTATTTGACGGCCTCCATGGTCGAGTGGTAAGACGCTCGACTACAAATCCAAAGGTCGCGGGTTCAAACCCGGCGTGCGCCAATTACTTTTATTTAATTAATATGTGTCATAACAAATTTAATTCATATAAAAAGTATATTTGCGGCACGTTCCAGAGTGGTAGATACTCTAAGTATCACCCTGGTGAAAGACCACCATTCAGAATCGAAACGTTGCTTGAAATGGCTTTAGCCGCGTTTGGTGACCAGATCTGAATATCCAGGTACTTCTCAACCTTCCTCTTCCCATATCCTTCCCCTCCGCACTACCTTCAGTCTCACAACACACTCAATTTGGGAATGCCATAGTTTCACTGGCTCCAGACGGTCGGGAGCAGTTGAGACTCTTGTGCGGTAATCATATAAAACGAAAACAAAAAATGGAAGTACAAGTGGCAGAAAACGGTAAGTGTCACATATCGTCGCTGGAAATCAAAAGGGCTTAAGCGACACTTAAGTCTAAAATAAGTATAATATGCAGTTTTTATCAGTTTTCTTTTTCGGCATCGAATTCTCTGACTCGCGTTTGATTCTGAAGACTTTTGTGACCCTAAAATATAACTTTGTATGACTTTTTAAGCTGTTTGTCGCTTCAAGTAACTCAGTGAGGGTATTGTGTTAGCTGAGTTAGCTTTCTTTTTTCAAAATCCATCCAGGTACTGAAGACTTATGAATTTTATTGTAAAACAAACAAAAAATTAGGGTTTTTGTATCCAGTTTCAGGACCTTTTTCCTAGGAACTCACTAAAGTAAACATAAATTCAGTCAATTAAATACAACCAGATGATGATAGTAATAAGGCCTAATGAGCCGCAGTACTAGTTAGGTATTTGAATAAGCCCCAGCTAGTTAGCAGAGGACTACGAAAGAATCCATAAACTCAAAAATCATAAACAACAAAACTTCAAGGTACTTTAGTGTAAACTTCCCGAAATGGTGCTTCAGCCCTTTTGCCTTTCCGGCGACGATAATAGACAAGTAATAACATTGACAGCGTTGAGTCATCAACTCATAGACAGTGATAGATATTATAAAGGTATATGATAGCTTCAATAGACCGTTCTATCCTTCTGGACTACTTGTATTGATGATTAGCAGAACAGAGTTGGTAACTTACCGCAGACTTCTGAACGTGGGATATATTCCTGTCAGATTCTGTGTTCCAGCTCCTGTCAAACTTGTCAGCGGCGACCCTGTAGTACTCGGCCGGGATGGACCGCTTTGTCATTTCATTAAAAAAGCAATGCGCAGCTGAAACATAGTGGAAAATGCACACACAACTGTAAGAAATTCAATTAAACGATCTTGAAAATATATATATATATATACATTATATATATATATATATATATATATATATATATATATATATATATATATATATATATAAATAACCAGACCTCAGAGCAATAATATACAAGAGAGAGCGCTGCTGTAGTCAGTTTTGATTAGCTTTGCCGGACTCGGTTAGACCTGGGCGTGGCTAGGGTATTTATACATCCATTCATTGGACATTTCGACATAATGTTTGTGTTCATTCGTATAACCACTTTTTCACAGTATTTATTTATTTATAAATTAACGGACTAAAGTCCAATTACAAAAAAGACATATTAAACACGAAATGGAAAAAAAAGCAACGGAGAAGGAATAGCACATACATAATAACAAATGAAGCGATGACAAAAATAGGACAAAATAAACATAAGAGAGAGAACATTCAAGCCATGGTCTAGTCAAAGTTTTGGTAGAGTCGTAAAGAATGACAAAAATCATTTAGACTGCTGCCAAAAATTTCAAGACCATGGCTTGAGTTAACGTGACATTCTGGACATTGGAGAATTATAACCAATTGTTATAAACAAAAATATAGCATGTAATCTAAAAAACCGTTGAGTTATGTCAATTTATGTCGAATATCAACACGTGTAGGCCCAGTCAACTGACAAGCGGGACATGAAGAAACTCTTACAATACTTTAAAGCGGTGTGATAATTTGGGAAATTTTGTTGTCTCTTTCGTCCTCATGGTGTACGACGTAAAAACCCGGAGAAAGTGATTTATCCCAAGTTTTTATAGGTTGGGTAAAAATAGTTAGCTCTCTCTCCATATATTTTTACTCCAAGCACCAGACTATATGTCGGAACTGTGTGTCCGACAAGCCTTAAATAGTAAACAACTACTGTGAGGTCAGCAGATATAGATACTGTTGATCGATTAATTGAACTATCTCGATCAGATAAACCTGTCTACTATGATCGCGCTTTTGGTGTATCTGGTCCAGTCATCTGGAATAAGCTTCCCCTAAAACTTGCCAACATACTGAAACCTAGCAGAGTTCAAAAGGGTCTTAAAAACCAAATTGTATAAAGATCCTACAAACAAAACGTAAACGCAAAGCAAATTAAACTTATTAAAATTTAATTTGCTTTGTTTCGGTTTTCTCCTTACTTGTATTCTTACAACTAAATGTCCTTACTGTCACTTACGTAAAATAAAAGCTAAAAAAATAACAAAAATTTGTTTATGATAAATGGTGGTGGAAACTTCGCGTGGATGAGAAGTGCCGCTTACCGCTGATGACGAGGCGAGAGCTCAAAATGCTGCCCCCGCAGATCTGGCCGATGACCCCGCCGACCTCCTGGTAGACGCCCACGTGCCACGGGAAGGTGTTCCCCGAGGCGGCGGGGGCGTTCACTATGTGCTTCATGGCGAAGGACTTCTCCAAGCCGCAGTCTAAAATAAACACAATCACATATTAGATATCTTTTTTTTTTTTTTTTTTTACAATAACTCCACACAGGAGGCCTTGAGGAAAACAATTTCCCTCAGGGCCTATGTCATCTTTGGGGATGCTGTGTGGAGGGTTTTTTCGAGGAAAGGAAGGAGTGAACTTGGGTCTTGAAGAGGCCCATGTTGAAGGAGGGAGGAAACACAGAGGCCGGCAAATCGTTCCATAGCCGAGCTGTTGAACATAAGAACGAGTCGTAAAAGCGACCCGTTCTCATGTATTGAATGTCAACCGTGTACAAATGTTGGGCGCGCGTTTGGCGAGTTTCCCGACTATGCACCGGTGCCGAAGGGATCAATGACGCAAGTTCCTCGGAGCATCTTCCATTGAAATACCTGTAGAACAAGGACAGCATTCCCATCTGACGTCTGTGCTCCAAAGTTTGCAATCCGTTTGTTAAGATAGGAGAATCTATCAAACGGGCCGCCCGTTTCTGCACAGAGTCAAGGGTTTTTTTCAGGTATTTAGGGGCTCCAGACCAGAGGTGGCTGCCAAATTCAACAGTGGGGCGTACTTGCGATTTGTACAAGGTCAGCAGTTGTGTACTATTGAAGTATCTGCGGGCCCTGTACAACACGCCCAACTTCTGAGAGGCTAACTTTACTCTGGCTTCGATGGAGCCCCGGTGCCTTAACTGGTCACTTAAGGTTACACCAAGCATCTCACAAAGCTGCAGATGAGGTTGCTTGGACATACACCTAGAAAGGCGGGAGACTGACCTACGTGTAAACTACTGGAGGCAGTTCCAGAAGAACGACCAGGGGTTGCCCTGGGCAATGTTCAGAAGAGCAACTCCAGAGGCTGGAGCAGCATTGGATGGAGGCCGCTGAATAGAACCAGGGTAAGAAGGTGAGATGAGAGATATGAGAGTAAATCGGTTTTATCCTTGAAGTTACAATATATGGAGAGAGAGCTAATTCTTTTTACCCAACCTAGCATATACAAATTTGAGATGAATCACCGGGTTTTTACATCGTACACCACGAGAAAGAAAAGGACAATAAACAAACAAACAAAATAAGGAGAGAAAGATAATTATTTTTACCCGACCTATACAATTTTGGGATAAATCACTTTCTCCGGGTTTTTACGTCGTACACCACGAGAAAGAAAGGGACAACAAAATTTCCCGAATTATCACACCGCTTTAAAGTATTGTTAGAATGTTCTTCATGTCCCGCGTCTCCGTTGACTCCGCCCACACGTTTTGATATGCGACATATATGGACACAACTCTTTTTTCGGTTATATGCCATATTTTTGTTTATGACAATACTGTGAAAAGGTGGTTATACGAACAAATAAAAACAAACGTTGTTGGAATGTAGAAACTCGATTGGTTTACCTGGTTTACACGCCGGCGCCGGAGTGTCCCACCGGCCATTGCGACAAGTCATCTTTTCGTTTTCCAAATCGAAGTGGCCCGTTTTGCAGCCGGAGACGACAAAGGAGCCGTGGGCCATGGCCGGCGAGCAGGGCACCTTCACGTAGACGGCAGAGTAGCACACGTAGTCCACCGTGTACGAGGAGTACAAAACGCAACGTTCTGAAAGTAAAAAAGTGAGTTAAAATTATTATAAAAATCAAAATTTAATTTTTACGTGGTAAAAATCCAATAAAAAAAAACTACGTTGTTGATACATGATACAAAATAGATACATAATAGATGAAAAATACAGATAAATGACAAAAAGACAGATTAATGGAAATAGCCGAATTGAATAGAATAAAATACGTAGATAACTAACTAACCATCACGCCGTTTCTCCGCAGGGATAGGCAGAGAAGATGGACCGCCATATAACTCTGTCTTCGCACACACTCCTTGCTTCATTCACATTCATACATCGTCTCGTACATACTCTTCTATTATTCTGACTCTTCACATGACCCGATTCAAGTATTTGATTTACTTGATGGTGCCATGTCTTCCTCGGGCGTCCTCGACTTATTCTTCCATTCACTTTCTCATCATATATTCTTTTTACACTCCTTTCTTCGTTCATTCGCTCTACATGCCCAAACCATCTAGGCGTCCCTTTCTTTATCCTATTCATTACGCTCACATCAGCCTTGCATTTTTTCCGGATATCCACATTTTAAGAATATATTTAGAAATAACAAATTTGTAAAATAGATGGCTCCTTTTTCTTTCTATTCCTGTTTTGTATTTAACATTGATTTCCACTCGATTCCGTCAAGAATCATCCTTGTGAAATGCAGTTACAGTTTACTATCCATCTAATCATCTGAATGTTTCTTAAAAATAATGACAAACATTCCCGGGTTACGAATAACCCGACAATATTTGAATGACTCCTAGTGCCATCCTTCTACTGCCTCCCACTGCCTCCTACTGCCTCCCACTGCCTCCTACTGCCTCCCACTGCCTCTTACTGCCTCCTACTGCCTCCCACTGCCATTATCATCTATTTGCTTCACTAGAATTTTGATCACTCAGTCCAAGTGCTTTACTTAGTTTACTATTGCTTCCTCCATTTTTTTCTACCCCATTATATATATTTGTGATAATGTAAATATGTTAGTTGTAAGTCACTAGTTATAAGTATTAGGCATAAGTTAATATCAAGTCTTAGTTTCAATATTGTGTTAATTATGCTGTAATGCGCCCTTGAGGTGAAATGTCTGTCACGAAAATGGCGCTATACAAATCGGCCAATTAATATGATTATCGCAACAAGCGGAAGATGTTGCTTGTGCAATGATGGAGGACTGAGCTAGCGGAGGAATCGAACCCGCGACGCCCGGGTGGGAATCTGACGGCGTATGTCCACTCAGACACAAACCGGTCTTCTTGTCTTGTATTTTCATTAGTGCTCTAGCAATACTTGTCCACCTAAACACACACCATCAGCCTATTAATGTTTAGAGAACAGCCCTCCATTCCCACCCGACCTAGATCGGACAGTCGTAACTTGCAAAGTTTCATGCGGTTTCAATTTTTGGCTAAAACCACTTACTTTTACAGAGTGGTTTCGAATTCCAGGTGTTGTCTTCCTGGCAGGCGGAGAAGGCTTCGGACTGGAGATCGTAGTTCTCCTTGCAGGAGTACCACAGCATGGTGTACTGCTCCACCGCGTCTCCGGGCACGATGGCCTTCGGGTAGTTGGGGATCTTGTAGCTGCCGTGGTTAGGAAACGCCGGCAAAGCGCAGCCGGAGCTACGCGAGAGAAAGGCAAATTGACGAATACTTTTAACTGGTGAATGAATCGTGACTTCGAGAATCAAGTTGAGCGTGACACTGGGATTGTGTTGGTCCAAACGATCGCAATAGGCAGGCTATGTGGAGTGGTGACAGGCACGAGACAAAAGGAAAGAAGTGGATGGGAAGAATTGAGGTCTGGAGAAGTACGACCAGGGAGCGGAGAGGAAGTCGACTCCCGCCCCCGAATGATAATGAATTGCTGATAAGATAATTAAACGGTAATTCCACAGAATTATTCGTAGGTGTATCTTACCTAATATTTGTAGTTGGCGATGGCGTAGTTGTAACGGGCACTAGAAAATAAAATAAAAATATTATTTATTTCTAAATACAACAACAGAATTTATTCATACGAAGTGACCTTTTTTTATTCAAAAAGTTCACGTGAAACAAGTAACAGTAAGTTTTTATTTATTTTTCGTATTCAGGAGTAAATACTATGTTTAAACACACTTTAGTGGGTTGTAGATAGAATAATAATACACGCCGCCTGTGTCGACCAGAACTCCTCCCATTGTTATAAATGTTAAATCGACAAACAAAAAAAATCTGAGACGAATGGTGAAATATTCCACTTACGAGGTTCGCATCCATTCTCCGAATCTTCTCCAAACTTCCAAAACCCATCTTTGCACGTATCGCAGCGTTTGCCTTCCACGTTTGGTTTGCACGGGCATCTGCCAGCTTCCTGCCCGTACGCCGGGTCCGTCACCGGGTCGCAGGGGGCGTCTTCCTCGGAGCCCCCGGGGGCGCAGTCGCAAGCCTTACAGGACTCGGGGCTCTGGACATCGACGTCCGAGTCTCGGTAAAAGAACGGCAGGCACTGCTCGCAGCGTACCCCCATCGTGTTGTGCTGGCAATCGTCGCAGACTCCTCCGCTGGCGCGTCCGGACATCTCGAAAACAACGACGTCGAAATGGCAAGATGACGCGTGGTTGTTACAATTGCAAAGTCGGCAGCCGAACGCGTTCCCTCCTTCCGCGGGCTTCCAGGGCAAGTCGTTGTACATGTCCTCGCAATATTCGCAGTTCGCGCCTGTCGTGTTGTGCGTGCACTCGCACTTGCCGTACACCTTGCCGACCCGCGTCGTTTCTTGGTCGGAGGGGAAGCACCTGGAGGCGTGCCCGTAGCACGCGCAAGAGCCGTGCACGTCCAGGCTGGTGATGGCGTAGTAGCGTCGTTCGTTTATCTCTTCGCTCTCGTTCGGCAGCTTCTTGTCAAACGCGTGTAGTTTGGTAAAGTTTAAGCGTAAGTTTGTCATTCTGAATAAACTGTGCACTTTGTTAGAATAGGGACCGTCCAGCTCGACGTTTCGCGGTAACGCTCGGAAGGTGAGTTCGCCGTCGGACGACGGCGCGGGTCGAGAATATTTGGATTCACACACCACATCTGTCACCAGACGAGGAGGTGCCTTCATCACTCCCGGGAAAGCTTTGTTGCACCTGTGAGCGAAGTATCTAAGAACTTCCCACGTTCTGCCGTAGTCGGAAGACTTTTCTATCAGCATGGCAGCCGGGCGGACTGTTCCGAACACTATCTTCAAATCCGTGAAATGGAATTCGGACTCGAGGTCCAGCCGAATGGACACATTCTCGACTCCGTTTCCAGATTGCCACCACGACCGTCGTCGAGTGCCTTCTAGATATCTGGAAACGACGTTAGAAATATCGTGGTTGATTTCGGGTCGATCTCGCGTGTGGTACCTGGAATCGCACAACATACACGTCTTATTCTCTCCCGTTGGTGAAGCGACGCAGTAGCGTTCTGGCTGATCCGCTCCGCAGGTCGAAGACGCGACCAGTTTGGACTCCCGCCCGACGAGCAGGTTGCCTGTGACCGGGTAGCAAGTGTGCCTTCCGCACGTGGGCGGCTGAGAGGAGAGCCTCGCGGGGCGTTGGGCGGCACTCGCAGCTAGCCACAGCAGCAGAAGCCGGGTCGCCTTCCACCACATTTCACACGGGAATTAGTATTTTCAAACACGAAGACAACACTCGCTCGCGCGCAATTTTATAATAGGCCTGTTGTTATTCCCGCCTCGACTCTCGTCCCAGAACCTCTGATAAGCTCGTACGAATAACATCGTGTTTACTTGTGTTTGCAGAGAGGTTATCAGTACAGTTCAAAAACTCTATTTGGATTTTTTATTCTCACAATATGTCTTAATAAATGTGAATTGGGTTTAACACATTTTTTTGTGTTCAATTTCGATCATTTAGTTTAATGAATTCGTGTATGTACGAGTATATTGATTTAATCACTTTTATTACTTTACTTTAATCCTTTCGAATCTTGAGTTAATTACCTGCACGATCTTTTGTCACCTGTGTTTCTTTTAGCTATTTTTTTTTTCAACTGTCTCTCCCTTGGAAAGTATATTTGTCTCCTTATTTTCTGTTAATCTCTGAAAACTTAAAAAATTACGTTTGTTGATACATTCACATGAAATAAATTTATCTATAAAACTTGTTGAAATTACAAATTTCTCTGAGTAGCTGAGTGGACAAACGCGTCGGATTTCCACCCGGGCATCGTGCGTTCAATTCCACTGCTGGCTAAGCCCTCCACCATTGCACAAGCAACATCTTCCGCTTCTTATGATGGCAGTAGGAGGCATTTAAATATTTTCAGGTTATTCGTAACCCGGGAAGGATTGTCTTTCTTAAAAAAAAAACGAAAAAAAAAACTAATTTTTGACCACGGTGTCGCTTAAACTCTTTTACCATTCCAGCGACGATGATATGTTATCAATATTATTATTCAGCCAACGTGTTTTCCCAATAATGATTAACAATTTATTAGCATTTGTATTTTTACCCAACGCGTTTTAGCATATTTGCGATAGCCTGTGAACTATTTAAAAATGTATCATATACAAATAAATAAGGTACTTCGCTAGATATAATGATTAAAAAAAAAGTTTAATAATTTTGTTTGGAAGAAGAACACATTTTAATAAAATTGTTAGTAATAATATTTTTAAGGAAATGAAAAAATAACTTTGTATTAGACCACGAATATTATTTTAGTTTTTGTGACCGACCGGTTTCGCTTATCCTACGCATCATCAGGGTATACAATTAAACTGATTTAATTCATTTTATTTTTTTACCCTGATGACGCTTAGGCTAAGCAAAACCGGTAATTCATATAAAAAAAAAAATCGTGGTCTTATACAAAATTACTTTTTAATTTCTTTAAATGTGTCGAACCACAAAGTGATTGCTTTTTGCGAAAATATAATAATATAAATAAAACAGATAAACTTTTTGTATGACTACTTTTATTATTCAATATTATGTCGACCGGTTTCGGAAGCACCCTTCCATCATCAGGACAATATTAAAAGAATAAATTTAGAAAAATAATATTATCCTGATGATGGAAGGGTGCATCCGAAACCGGTGGTTCGTAAAAATTTAAAAAAAATATTCGTGGTCTTTTACAAATTTATTTTTTAATTTATTTAAATATGTTAAAACACAAAGTGGTTGATTTCTACGAAAATATAATTATATCTCTGTAGAGTATCTTGAAAAATTGAAAAAATAAAGATTGTTGCTAGCTTGGAGAAACAATGTATGGAGAGAGAGCTAATTCTTTTTACCCAAACTACACAAACTTGCGATAAATCACTTTCTCCGGGTTTTTACGTCGTACACCACGAGAGAGAAAGAGACAAAAGAATACACACACCGCTTTTATGTACTGTAAGGACGATCTTGGTCTCCCGCGTCTCCGGGGACTCCGCCCACATGTTTTCATATGCGACTAAACTCGACACAACTAAACGGTTTTTAGGTTATGTGCTATATTTTTGTTGATAACAACACTGTGAAAAAGTGTTTTTGGGAATAAACAAAAACATTATGTCCAAATATGCTATGAATGGATGTATAAATACCCTAGCCCTAGTCCTAGCCACGCCCAGGCCTGTCGAGTCGGGTAAAATCATCAAAAACTGACTACGCTGCCTTAGATAGGTACCACTCTATCTACTCTAAGGTTGCTAGATTAACTACCCATATAAATCGTATCACTAGTTACTTAAACTAATCTTTGAAATATTTCCATATTGCAAGTTGGACAAATATGGCGCAAATCGCCTATTTTGGTGGATTGCAAACGATGCATTTAATTATAATATTATTATTATTAATTGCGTCACTTGCTGAAATGCATTTAAAACTTTTACTACCGCAATAACAATAATAACTTGGATTGAACGCGATGACTGGACGGAGTAGCCATTATTTTCCGTTTAATTGTGTCGAAATCAATGCACGCGAGGCAATATCGACATATTTAGCCCTCTAAGCAAAATTTACAAAAAGGCCAATTCAAATGTAAAAAACTTGGAAATTCGTAAAATTGAATTAGTCTAGAAATATCATTTTACGAGGTGGTGTTCTCGTGTTGCTAACTCCTCCGAGAATAAAGAAAATCTTTCGGGAAGCTCCAACCCTCTCGATCAATTCTTGCCGAATCGCAGAAGGTATGTTGTGATTATCAAAATTGTGCGAAGTAGCTTGTCAAAATTGTTTTTTTTTAGTTTGATGTGTCTCCTTTTTTGTCCTTGAATTATTTTGATTAAGAATTTGTGAAAACGGACGGTTTCACAAGTAAACTGGCGACATATTTTTCATATCGATTTAGTTAAACCAACTAACTAACTAACCATCACGCCGTTTCCTCGCAGGGGTAGGCAGAGATGGCGGACCGCCATACAACTCTGTCTTGGCACACACTCCTTGCTTCGTTCACATTCATACACCGTCTCATACACATTCTTCTGTTATTCTGACTTTTCACGTGACCCGATTCAAGTATTTGATTCACTTTATCGTGCCATGTCTTCCTCAGGCGTCCCCGACTTCTTCTTCCATTCACTTTCACATCATATATTCTTTTCACCCTCCTTTCTTCGTTCATTCGCTCTACATGCCCAAACCATCTAAGAGTTCCTTTCTTGATACTATTAATTAAGCTTATATCAGCCTTGTATTCCTTCCGGATATCCACACTTTTAACACGGTCATACATGGTTTTACCGCACATACGTCTCAGGGATCTCATTTTCACAGCATTCAGCCTTTTTAAATTTTTACTCTGCCAGTTCCACGCCTCAATGCCATACATCAGGGTTGGTATAAGCACTCCATTGTGGACTGCTAGCTTCGCTTCTTTGGACAATTTCTTATTAGCGCCAACAGCGTTCAGTCCTCCATTAATGAAGTTTCCTGCATTCACCCTTCTTTCAATATTATTTTTAGTTTTAATAGGGAATACCGCACAAGAGTCGCAACTGCTCTCAACGGTCTTGAGTTATTGAGAATATGGCATCCCCAAATGGGGTATGTTGTGAGGCTGAAGGTAGTGGGGGGAAGTACTATGCTATTTATTAGAATGGTGGTCTTTCTTCAGGGCGATCCGTGACAATTGGCAACGTTGGCATTGAATCAGTCCTCTTCTATCTCGGATAGTTTTAGAATATTTGATATTATTTTGATTGACCTTGTTGTTTTTTTTTTGTAAAGTTTAAGCGATTTTAATTTATTTATTTACACATTTATTTTGGTCATGAATTTGGTCAAGATAATTCAAGGTGTCTCTTCAAGAATGAGCAGCAGAATTCATCACCAGTCTCTTTCTTTTTTTTGTTGAAACGTTGAGGAATTTTCCGAGGCTCAGCCAAATTTAATAAAACTTTTAAGATGTCATCTCTGGGTAGCAGAATCAAGCGGTAATGCAAATCATTTATTAATTCTTGCAAATATATTTTTAGAAAAATACATGGGTTTGGTTCATGTCGGTCTCACAAGGAGATTCCTGTGTCGAGACAGACGTAGTGCACATGAATTATAAATAAAGATAAAATAAAAAGGAGAAAGAAGAAAATAAATAAAAGATGAAATTAAATGAAAATTAGAACAAAGTTATTACATGGAGGTTGCATTTTATAGATATTATTTAGGTTGTGCACAATAATAAAAAGGAAAAAGAAATAAAAGGGAAAAGAAGAGAAAGATGAAATTAAATAAATATTAGAATAAAGTTATTACGTGGAGGTAAAATTTTAGAGATATTGTTTAGGAGTATAGAGGTTGTGCAGAAGGTCATTGATTTGTTCTACTAAAAGGCTAAAAACTACCCGATGCGGCAATATTATGAACTATCTCTATCTAGCCAACGAAGGATATAAAACTTCCTTTACTCAAAAAAAAACTTTATTTAATTTTCAAACCAAGTTTTACCCTTTTCTATTGATTATTTATCTTCTAATATTTGTGTTCTTCCATTGCAGATACATCGACCAGCACAAGAATGTGTTTAATTTGTGAGGAAGAGATGATGTCTTGGTTTAACGCCCAAATTGCGTTATTTCCAGAAAACGAACGAGAAGAAGTACACCAAGAAGTGGAAGAAGGAGAGGAACTCCTCCCTCCCCAGGAAGAAGTAAAAGCGGACGAAGGAGAGGCGGGAGATGAAACGAAAGAGAATGAAGAAGATGAAGTCCAGTCTCCGCAGGAACCATTTGTCTCTGCAGAAGAAGAAACGCACTTGTACAATGAGAATGAGCTGATCGTCGGCGCAGAAGTGGAGATTAGCTGCCACGAATCTTGCGTGGAGGACATCGTCCAGCAGGTGCGAGACTTGCTGGACGAAATGGAAGAGAGTTGGAATACTAAAAACACAAAGAAATCGCTCAAAAGGAAAAAGGGTGGCACCACTTTTTCGGAAAGAGAAGAGAAATAATTTGGGACATTGATGTTTAGTACCTACTCTTTCACTACTTTACTTCATCACCACTTTGTGTTACTTCAACCCTCCTCCTCAAATAATTAACTTCCCTTTCGACGGTCTCCAAGAAAGCCAAGCCGATAACCAAGAAAGCATTAAGAAATTCGGTTTAACAGCGGGTTTTAAAATTAGCTGCTAAATGGACTTTACGGCGGGGTGGCGCAAAGGATAAATACCAGCCAAGTAAACGGTGAACCATCAATCGTTTTAGTGAAGTTTGCCATATTCTTGAGGGTTTATTTCAGAAACAGGAAATGATTCAGAATATATTCGAATGTACAAAGGTAAAACCTTGGACTAAGAATATACATGGAGAGACAGCTAAATATTTTCAACCCATACAAATTTGCAATAAATCACTTTCTCCGTGTTTTTTTACGTCGTATACCGCGAGAGAAAGGTCTTCACATAATATTGCAGCAATTCTAAGTATGTAGGAATGTTCTCCGTCCGCGCTAACTTCACATCATCGAGTCGCATAAATTACGTCAAAGGATTTTGAGGTTATTTCCAATATTTGTGGTGATTAAAAAACTTGCAGTGGTTATACAAATAAATCAAACATGGTGGTGATATGTGCTATGCGTGAATGTTCAAATAAGCCAAACAAAGATTTTAAAACATAACTTTTCAGAGGTATTATACAGTTTAAATATTTTTGACCGAAATTTAGAGTTTTTCATTTTTAATGATATAGAAACATAAAATCAACAAAAAGCTTCCATCATTATTTAGACACACTTTCGGTTATTAGTGTTTGTGTGATATTTTGACTTTATAAATCATTTGAATGGTGTATTGATATTGTTTTGTTTAATGTGTTCAAATGTGTTTATTGATAATGTCCGAATTCCGTGTGGGCGGAAACACATAGGCTATCCAACACCCTTTAAAATATATTTGTCTATTTCTATGGGTCGGTATAAAGTCAACCGTTCTGACCACACTATTTCGCAAAGGACCTTTCCATATATGATCGTACTCCAATGATAAAACCCTTCAAGCCTCATTTTTTGGGAATGAGTTGGTTTCACATGGAATAAACTTCATGGTAAACAATTTTTTTTTTTACCATTTTATAGATTTTTTCGTAAAAAACTATAGATGAAACGAGTCAACCCTCAAATCTCTTATAATCATAACTAAAATTGCAATGTTTTACACAATTTTAGAAAAAAACTAATACGTATGTACTAGCATGTAAGCTTCTAAATATATAAATATAATAGCTATAGGAATCAAATATTCGTTTTTATCTTCTCCTGAAAAACAAAATTGCATCACTTAAAAAAAAAATGCAGTCTTCATATAATATCCATTGCCTCTCAGTCAGTATTATATTTTATTTTATTTTGTAATTTTCCGAAGATTTAAATAAATAAAACTATTCCCTGGCATTGTACCTACATTATTAAATTCTCTAATTAAACCCAAAAAACATAATAATAGTAATACCGCACATGACGCCCAACTGCTCTTAACTGTCTGAAGCCAGTGGGACCATGGTATCCCCAATTGGGGCATGTTGTGAGGCTGAAAGGAGATGGGGAAGAAAAAGGTTGGGAAGTACACGACTTTTAAGATCTGGTCACCAACGCGAGTAAAGCCATTTCAAGCAACGTTTCGATTCTGAATGGTGGCCTTTCACTAGGGCGATACTTGGACCATCTACCACTCTGGCACATTTTCATTCGGTACGAAGTGGGCTCAATTAGGTTTCGTTGCTTTTTTTATTAGTGAAGGAGTAATCTAGTACTTTTAAGTGTATTTTGGTAATTTTTCATTGCCTTGTAACAATAACTGTGTTACACCGTTAGATGAATTAAATAAAGAAGATACGTTACTGAGACAACGCGCGTGAATGCACTAAACCGAGTCCGCGAGACACACTTGAGATTCACAGCGTTTAGTATCGCACAAACATTCGTTCGACAGACAAGCTGTCACCAGCTGTCACAAACGCGTCGCTGTAGGCTCCTTTCTGACAAAAAAATGCCTTGAGAGGTGTAAACATCATTCGGGAGCAAAAAACATATCTCATGGAGTTTCTTTCCATTCATAATTACCCACAAATCACTTATTATTCTAATAAATACAATTATTCACAAGGTTTCTCGCTACTCGAAAACGGTGTAAGATAGCGATTACATAAATACATAAGTGTGTGAAAGACAACCACGGCTAGTGGCGCGATACCCGATTATAACAGAAGCGCGGGATGTTCATATAGCTATCTCATTCTTGGAGAAACAATGTATGGAGAGAGAGATAATTCTTTTTACCCGACCTATACAAATTCGGGATAAATCACTTTCTCCGGGTTTTTACGTCGTACACCATGAGAGACAAAGAGAAAACAAAAATAACACACCGCTTTTATGTACTGTAAGGATGATCTTGATCTCCCGCGTCTCCGGGGACTCCGCCCACACGTTTTTATAAGCCACTAAACTCAACACAAGTAAACTGTTTTTTAGTATGCTTATTTTTGTTGATAACAATACTGTGAAAAAGTGGTTATCCGAATAAACAAAAACATTATGTCGACATATGCTATGAATGGGTGTACGAGTATAAATACCCAATCCTTAGTCCTAGCCACGCCCAGGTCTGCCGAGTCCGGCAAAAATCATCAAAAACTGACTACACTGCCTTGGACAGGTACCACTCTATGTACTCTAAGATCTCATCCGTACACACCTATTCTTTGGATGGCTATCCTTTTCATACGCGGGTGAAACGTAAAACAAGACGGTACCGGTGGTGCCACATTTTTCGTAAGATTTGTATGAATGGCGCTCTCGGAGCAGCCTGGCGTGTTTTAGTCTTTCTCGTTATTTTTCGCCAAATAAGTAGGATATTTTACAAATTACTTCTTTAAAATTACACTAAAATTACCGTTGTTGTGTATAGGTTAAGTGTATAAACTCTAAATAATTTTAAAGTGACTAGTTTCGACGTAATTTCGATTTTTAAGAAAATATTTTAATCTTCAAATATCAGTTTTTAAATGCAGTGCCACAGCCCGAGAATGGTCACATGCCATTTGATGACCATTGGTCACATGTTTCGTCCCTTCAACCGCCGGCCCGGTAACCGGCAGGGGGGGCGGGGAGTGCCGATCTCAACCGACTGTTCCCGAACCCGAGCGATGTTTTCAACAAATGTTTTTTTTTTTTTTACTGAGAGAGGCGGTCTTTTTTGTCAATTCAATACAATCATCATTACAATATTTTTTATTTGTTCGTTAGTTCTTCTTTTTGCCTGCGCATATAACCAGTTAGATATGTCGTGGCGCTTTCGCAGCTGCCTGACGTGTTTTAGTCTTTCTTGTTATTTGTCGCCAAATAAGTAGGATATTTCACAAATCACTTCTTTAAAATTCCTGTACTGTATGACAAATTCAAAAAGTCCATTCTTTTAATTTCGCTCCCATGCCCTTAATCAAAAAAAAATAATAATAAAAATTAATAAAAATAAATTAAAATAATAATCATAATTTTAAGTTAATAATTGTGTCTATCTGATGGGACCTGCCAGGTAAGTATGTTCCTGTATATTTTCTTATCTAAACTAGGAATTAATATGTAATGATAGAAAGTAAGATCTGTACAGCGCCCTTGAAGTGATTTTTCACAAAAACGGCGCTATACAAATCGTCCAAATATTATCATTATTATTAATATAACGTGTGTTGTATTTTATGTCTAAACCTGATTTTATTTTTGAGATTATTTATATTTTGTACAGTACAATGTTCCCGATGAATTGTTACAATAATCTCGAATACGAGTAAATGTGGGCGACCGTAGGTCCAGCGGTAGGCAGAGCGGATGGAGCGCCACAAAACTGCATTTTGCAAGACACTCCTCACTTCCACATTCGTTCACCGCAATATTATAATATTCTCCGTCAATTCGCTCTAAATTTTCAAAACATTTCGATGTTCATTAAATTAACATCTTTATTGAACCACCAAACAAGTCTGTCTTGTCGCATAGTTTTACATCATTTACATTCATTCACCGACGGCCTGCATGGTCGAGTGGTAGGACGCTCGACTACGAATCCAGAGGTCGCGGGCTCGAACCCGACGTGCGCAAATAATTTTTATTTAATTAGTATGTGTCATGAAGGTAATAGGGAGGGGAAGGAGATGGTGAAGAGGCAGGTCGGGAAGCACCTGGCTTTTCAGATCTGGTCACCAAACGCGGCTAAAGCCATTTCAAGCAACGTTTCGATTCTGAACGGCGGTCTTTCATCAGGGCGGTACTTTTGTTACACGGGTGACTTGTCACGGCAACAGTTTCGTCACTGTCACTGTCTTCCAATCGAGCACGCACACGGAGAGTCACTCGGTTTTTTTTAGGTTATATGCTATATTTTTGTTGATAACAATACTGTGAAAAAGTGGCTATACGAATAAACAAAAACATTATGTCGATATGTGCCATGAATGGGTGTATAAATACCCTAGCCTTAGTCCTAGCCACGCCCAGGTCCGCCGAGTCCGGTAAAAATCATCAAAAATTGACTACACTGCCTTGGATTGACACCACTCTATATACTCTAAGGTTATATGCTATATTTTTGTTGATAACAACACGAATAAACAAAAACATTATGTCGATATGTGCTATGAATGGATGCATAAATACCCTAGCCTTAGTCTTAGCCACGCCCAGGTCCGCCGAGTCCGGTACAAATCATCAAAAATTGACTACACTGCTTTGGATAGATACCACTCTATATACTCTAAGATTTGATCGGTTCTAGGTAAAGACCCAGGTGCCATCTAGTACAATCTATATCGATGATCATTATGATTTTCAACCAATCGCGTTGAAAGTTGAAATTCTGGAGTCATATGCATCGCCATAAATCTACAGCCTTAGTGACAATTATTGTTTCGAGAACCGTCAGTTCGGTTGCACGGGTTATTTTGCTGCTGCATTTTTACCACAAGAAAACCTTAAAATAACCAAGAAGGACTAATCTATATTTTATGATTTTAACACTCTTCATGAGTTTTAAGTTGGGAGAAGTTTGCTTTGATGAAACTAAGACGGAGAGATGATAAAAATGGCGACAGATTCTACGAGTATTATCACCTGTACCCGCGAAATTAAGGTAAGAGTTTGTCAAGCCTATCTAATGATGCTAACTAGCTAACCATCACGCCGTTTCCTCGCAGCGGTGGGCAGAGAAGACGGACCGCCATACAACTCTGTCTTGACACACACTCCTCGCTTCGTTCACATTCATACACCGTCTCATACATACTCTTCCGTTATTCTGACTCTTCACATGACCCGATCCGTGTCTTTCTCGGGCGTCCTCGACTTCTTTTTCCATTCACTTTCGCATCATATACTCTTTTCACACTCCTTTCTTCGTTCATTCGCTCTTCATGACGGCCTCCATGGTCGAGTGGTAAGACGCTCGACTACGAATCCAAAGGTCGCGGGTTCAAATCCGGCGTTCGTCAATAACTTTTATTTGATTAATATGTGTCGTAACACATTTAATTCATATAAAAAAATAACGAGTATATTTGCGGCACGTTCCAGAGTGGTAGATACTCTAAGTATCGCCCTGGTGAAAGACCACCATTCAGAATCGAAATGTTGCTTGAAATGGCTTAAGCCGTGTTTGGTGACCAGATTTGAATAGCCAGGTACTTCCCAACCTTCCTCTTCCCAATCTCCTTCCCCTCCCACTATCTTCAGCCTCACAACATACCCTATTTGAGGATGTCATAGTCTCACTGGCTCTAGACGGTTGGGAGCAGTTGAGACTCTTGTGCGGTATTCATATAAAACACATGCCCAAACCATCTTAGCGTCCCTTTCTTGATCCTGTTCACTTCGCCTACATTCTTTCCGGATATTCACATTTTGTAATACTCTTCTGTTATTCTCTTCACGTGGCCCGATTCAAGTATTTGGTTCACTTTATCGTGCCGTAACTTCTTCGGGCGTCCCCGACTTCTTCCTTTCTTCGTTCATTCGCTCTACATGCCCAAACCATCTAAGCGTCCCTTTTTTGACACTATTATTTATGCTTACGTCAACCTTGTATTCCGGATAATTACATTTTTAACACGGTCATACATGGTTTTACCGCACATACGTCTCAGGGATCTCATTTCCACAGCATTCAAATTGTTGCAATGATAGTTGTTTGAAAACAGATTTAACTATCTACAATCACTAATGGAGGTTGGCATTCCACACCCCTCTTTCTGATGCCACCGGTTAGCACACTCGCCTTATTTCATTAAACATTCGTGCATCGTCTCATACATAGTTTTCTGTTTTTTCGACTTCTTAGTGTTTTTAATTAACTTGTTCGTGTTGTTCGTGCTCACCTCGGGCGTTCCCGACTTCTTATTCCACCCACTTGCGCAGGAATCAAAGCCGCAACCTACTGTCTCACTGTTACATACTTAGAGTATACAAGAGATAGCCCAAGCCAAGGCAGTGGAGTCAGTTTTGGACTTGTTTTTGATGATTTTAACATGACTCGGCGCAAATGGGCGTGGCTAAGACTAAGGCTACGGTATTTATACATCCATTCATATCACATATCGACATAATGTTTTTGTGTATTCGTATAGCCACTTTTTCACAGTATTTTTATCAACAAAAATATAGCATCTAACCTAAAAAACCGTTTAGTTGTGTCAAGTTTAGGGGCAAAAAAAAAATGTGGGCGGAGTCCCGCCGTTAACCAGCGAAAATAGCCAGCTTAAGATCATTACGACAGTATATATAAGCGTTCCAAGAAATTTGTTGTCACTTTCTCTCTCATGGTGTACGATGTAAAAACTCGGAAAAAGTGATTTATTACAATTTCGGATGGGTTGGGTAAAACAAATTAGCTATCCCTCCATATATTGTTACTTCAAGGTTACATACCTGTGGTTAATCAGACGATATAAAACGCTAACGAAAATACTTTTTTTTTTTTTTGACAGCTGTTTTCAAAGTTTGGCTGTTCTCGGGTAAATCTTCGCCGGTAACTACTCTTCGAGTGCACTCGCACCAGCCACGTATACTACAAAGCCACGAGGTGCAGCGTCTGCCTCCGCTGCGTATATCTGCGCGGGGTATTTGAGGATGTTGAAGGAAAAAGGAAGTTAAAACTATAACATTCCGAATTGATGTTCTAATCGTGGCTTATTTTTGATTCTAGATGAAAGAAACACTTTGGGTGGAAAATACTCATAACCAATTCAGAATAGTACAAATATGATAATGGATGAACATACATCACTCCAGGGATCAAGAAATTGTTATTGTCACAAGGAGAAGAATTCGAACGAGGTAGGTTGTAATCATAGACATAAAATACAAGACCCGTCAAATTCATACAAATCTTACGAAAAATGTAGCACCACCAATGTTGAACCCTTAGAGCAATAATATACAAGAGGTATAGCTGTAGATCGATCTGTAGTCAGTTTTTACTAGCTTTTACCTTGAAGCAACTGACTCGGTTGGAAAAGGGCGTGGCTAAGACTGGGGATACGGTATTTGTATATCCATTCACAGCACATGTCGACATAATGTTTTTGTTTATTCGTATAGCCACTTTTTCACAGTATTTTTATCAATAAAAACATAGCATCTAAGCAAAAAAACCGTTTAGTTGTGTCAAGTTTAGTGCCATAATAAAAAATGTGGGCGGAGTCCCGCGGTGGTCCAGTAGCTTAAGATCATTGCGTCACTACGTAAAAGCGGGGAATTAAATTTGTTGTCTCTTTCTCTCTTATGGTGTACGATGTAAAAACCCGGAGAAAGTGTTTTTTCGCAAGTTTGTGTAGGTTAGGTAAAAATAATTAGCTATCCCTCCATATATTGTTACTTCAAGGTTGAACCACTAAATGTTTCACCCGCGTATGAAAAGGATAGCCATTCAAAGAATACGTGTGTGCGGAAGAGATAGCTTTATGAAGCGTGTTTCGAAGGTATGTCTCGTTGACTTGGATTAGTGCAACCAGGTGCATTGTCTCAGTAACGTATCTGCATTAGCGTTGTGACCGCTCTGAAAGAACTACTTCAAAGAACTACTTCTTTTGGCAGCAGTCCCTACATCATTCATTGTTCATTGAACAAATACTTCAATTGAAGTTGGTAGTTCATTTTAGCGTTCATTCATTTCACAAACTTCATTCAATTCATTAAACAAATACTTCAATGGAAGTTAGATTACAAAGAACTACTTCAATTTGTAGCAGCTCAGTTGTGAAGTTGAACTTCAAAGCTTTTAAAATAGTACTTCATTACAACTAATCCAATTAAATTGCGACTTCAAAGTACTTCGATCTAAAGGAACGTGATTTTTTGGGAGTTCTTTTCTTTTCCTTTTAAAATTTCTACCGAGTGGTACTTTTTATTTTGGCGAGGAACCGGTTCCAGTTCTTTTCAATTTGAAATCTCTACCGAGTAGTACTTTTGTTTTGGCGAGGAAACTTAGTTTAGTCCTTCAGTATTTGAAGTTTCTCTGTTTAAGCGTTGTTATACGTTGTTGACCGGTCGGTAGCTGTGTGGAAAAACGCGTCGGGTTCCCACCCGGGCGTCGTGCGTTCAATTTATCTGCTGGCTAAGTCCTTCATCATTGCACAAGCAACTTCTTCCGCTTCTTATGATGTCAGTAGGAGGCATTCAAATATTCTCAGGTTATTCGTAGCCCGGGAATGTTTGTCTTTCTTAAAAAGTTTTTTTGTTTGTTTACGTAATACAGTCTCCAGAGGGCCATCGAGGGGCATTTGGCACTCCATCCAGCAAGCCAAGCCAGTCAGAATGGTACTCCTGGATCACCATAGTCATTAATGATAAATTATTTGTATTTTTTACAGGGAACGCGGTCAAAATGAAAAATCCACTTTTATTCAGGATGCTGGAACCGGGTCTTCCAAGAAATCAGCTCATCTCCTTGCGACGTCTCCACCAACTGCATCTTCCAGCCTTCTCTCGGATTCTGCTCTGATGACCTGCCCTCTAGTATTTCTGCAACTTCGTACGAAGCCTGTCCCCGGAGTTCTAAGGTTACTTTACTGATTTTAAGCAAGAGTTATCGCATATCCCATGGAAGCTATTTGACCGTTGAAAAGGTCCTGGCGGGCCCTCCAAAACAATCTGAATTGGCTTCTTGGAGCGTTGCAAAATCTTAATATGTTTATGCTGTCCTTCTCATCATTACATCGGGGTCACAATAGTAAACTGTTCACCACCGGTCGTTCTACTGTTGTCTCCCTCCAATCCCATAAGCCCAAGGATGCTGTGTGCAATGACGTTACAAATATATAGACACGTTATATCCTTAGAATATTGACACGAAATGTGACAAGGAACAAACACACTTACGTTACCAGTAAATTCATCATTCAAATATTGGTCATGTATCATCACGTATGACAAAGATAGACATTCATAGAATATGTGTGTATGAACGAAACAGATGTAGGATCGGACTGCGTTCCGTACTTGCTAGTAGCGTTGAATGCTCTGGTAAGAATGAGATAGCACTTCGCTTACTCGCTTTCGTAAAGTAGTCATTATGTTGGTCAACAATGGAGATAGTTGTGTTGTCTAAAATAATAAGTAATTTGCGCGTACTTAGAAATTGAATGTTATTCCTTGGCTTTTAGTAGTCTTTGCAGTGTAATTAAAACACTTTCTCATCACACGAGCACACCAACTAGCGTGGTATTTGCTTGCCACTCTGAGAGCGCTACAACATGTCTATATATTTGTAACGTCATTTGCTGTGTGTGACCATATCCTCCAAGGTCCCCCAATACTCCCTCATACCGAAGGGTCCCCGGTGGCCATCTTCCGTACTTGTCACATGTTCCAGTTTTATGGATTTAGTCATTGACAAGAATTATTGTTGCAAATATTGAATGATATGGTTTTTGTGACAAGACTGCGGGGTAGTCTTTCCAGACATCTCTAAGACGATGATAATGAACAGATGAGCTGATTTACTTGCGTGAATGAGATCTGTATCCCAGCACTGTAGTGTCGTTCTTTATACAGCGTTACTTTAAGGTACAATACTTTTCTCAGAAGGCAAACGGTTTCACCAACCTGTAATATTTATATTTATCTTTGTTTACGGATCACGAAAGAAACACCTTTCGTCATAATATCAAAATCAGAGAAACGACTCGGAATATTTGTGAGATCTGAGTTCTTTCGTAAATATCATTAATTAATTAATTTAATTATATACGCCCTTATGGGCTTTTAAATAACAGTGTGATGTATAACATAAAATAATAGTGACACAAAAATAACATAGAGTAAATGATTAGCGCCCAAAAACATAAGTTAATAGAAATATTATAATGCAATAAATTAACAGTTATATTTTTGAAAGAGGTATGCTATTATAGCCTTCTTGTAACTAGATTCAGTGCAGTTGAATATATCTACTATTTCAGCGATAGAATTACCCACTGTGTGCAATCTAGGTACAAGCGAGTATCTAAATGACTCAGTCCTGATATTATTGTTACATTTAAAAAGGATTTTGGATCGAGTGGTTCTGTTAGGTACATGGAAGGTAATTAAGCTAAGTAAATCAGGGCTGTCTTTAATACCATCAACCATTTTAAAAATAAATTAATTGAGTTTAAATGTAAATATATGCTGTTTTGAACCACTTTATTAGAATTGATACTTTTAGGTTATATTTGTACCTTCTTCGGGACAGTATAAACCGTTTATTATTAGAGTCGAAACACACCGTTTGGTCCGTCTTTGTTTCTCGAGGATTGAAGTGGATTTGGAAACAATCGTCGAATGTGCCAGAATGTATTCTCTTCCACTACAATCATATCTGGAAGAGTGACGTTTGTTGACATTTTAACAATTAAAACGTCCGCTTTTATTTCTCAAGGATTGAATTGGATTTGACAGCCTTTCTCTAACGTGCCAGAATTGACTCGTTTAGTCAATTCGCCTCAACTGCCGTGCTTAATCCGACCTGTATTCTCTGGCGCCGGTTGATGTATCTGTAGGTATCCGGCTCGAAGGACCGCGCGATGAGAAGTAGCTGTTGGTTGTGCTTGCTGCTGAACTAGATTTCTCACCAGCCAAACTTTTACCCGGTGTACAGATATGTAATAGAACCTTCGTCTGAATAAAATATAAAGTTAAATTTTAAAATATTTATATTAAATTTATTCGATATCTGACCAGGCAGACTTACTCCTGGTGTACAGATGTGTAATAGGTCCTTCTCCTGAAAAAAATATTTTAAAAATATATTTTATTTATTTTATTCGATTTCTGACCAGGCAGACTTACTCCTGGTGTACAGATATGCAATAGATCCTTCGTCTGAAAAAAATATAAAGTTAAATTTTAAAATATTTATATTAAATTTATTCGATTTCTGACCAGACAGACTTACTCCTGGTGTACAGATATGTAATAGGTCCTTCGTCTGAATAAAATATAAAGTTAAATATTTAATCTCATTTATTCAATTTCTGACCAGGTAGACTTACTCCTGGTGTACAGATATGTAATAGGTCCTTCTCCTGAATAAAATATAAAGTTAAATTTTAAAATATTTAATTCCATTCATTCGATTTCTGACCAGGAAAAAATATTCCTGGTGTACAGATATGTAATGGATTATTTATCAGTCACCGTCGCTAGAGCACCTCTTTGTTCTCGCTTCTTTCGACTTTTTGATTTCTTCATATCCCTAGACCAGCTTCCCAAGACAGAATGAAAGCTGACAATAAAGCCCGGTCTCAAGGCTCAACGTGTAGTTAGTAGAGTCCTGTAATATTTGATAGGCCCCGAAGCTCGAGGTTGGCCTAAACACAAGGCCAGCTTTCCAAGACAAAATGAAAGCTGACAACAAAGCCCGGTCTCAAGGCTCAACGTGTAGTTAGTAGAGTCCTGTAATATTTGATAGGCCCCGAAGCTCGAGGTTGGCCTAAACACAAGGCCAGCTTTCCAAGACAAAATGAAAGCGGACAACAAAGCCCGGTCTCAAGGCTCAACGTGTAGTTAGTAGAGTCCTGTAATATTTGATAGGCCCCGAAGCTCGAGGTTGGCTAAACACAAAGGCCAGCTTTCCAAGACAAAATGAAAGCTGACAACAAAGCCCGGTCTCAAGGCTCAACGTGTAGTTAGTAGAGTCCTGTAATATTTGATAGGCCCCGAAGCTCGAGGTTGGCCTAAACACAAGGCCAGCTTTCCAAGACAGAATGAAAGCTGACAACAAAGCCCGGTCTCAAGGCTCAACGTGTAGTTAGTAGAGTCCTGTAATATTTGATAGGCCCCGAAGCTCGAGGTTGGCCTAAACACAAGGCCAGCTTTCCAAGACAAAATGAAAGCTGACAACAAAGCCCGGTCTCAAGGCTCAACGTGTAGTTAGTAGAGTCCTGTAATATTTGATAGGCCCCGAAGCTCGAGGTTGGCCTAAACACAAGGCCAGCTTTCCAAGACAGAATGAAAGCTGACAACAAAGCCCGGTCTCAAGGCTCAACGTGTAGTTAGTAGAGTCCTGTAATATTTGATAGGCCCCGAAGCTCGAAGTTGGCCTAAACACAAGGCCAGATTTCTGAGACAGAATGAAAGCTGACAATAAAGCCTGTTCTCAAAGCTCAACGTGTAGTTAGTGGAGTCCTGTAATATTTGATAGGCCCCGAAGCTCGAGGTTGGCCTAAACACAAGGCCAGCTTTCCAAGACATAATGAAAGCTGACAATAAAGCCTGCTCTCAAAGCTCAACGTGTAGTTAGTAGAGTCCTGTAATATTTGATAGGGTTCGAAGCTCGAGGTTGGCCTAAACACAAGGCCAGCTTTCCGAGACAGAATGAAACCTGGCAGGGAAGGGAGTCTGGTCTTAAGGCTCAGCGTGTATTTTCTTTCCTTAACTTTTTTTAAGAAGTCTTGAGGTGTTTCGCCGGGGTATTCTAGGCATTTTTTTTCTCTTCTGGCGATGCCAGGAGCTTTATTCGTATGAGAAGAGAACAGAAAATTTTAGAGTTCCACCATAGTGGGGAACTTTATCTCGGTTGCTCGAGAGAAAGGAAAATTCTGGTCTCTCATAATTTATTGCTTTCCGTTTTCTCTGGCACTTAACAGTTTAATGATTAAGGATTTAAAACTTTTTTCCACTGTTTTTTATTAAGGCCGGACCGGTTTCAACCTGTTCCGGTCATCTTCAGACTGGTACATTCACTTCTTACACTACGTCGTTTATACATTTTGGGGGTTTCAGGGGTGCATGCTGATCACTTGTGTGATGTCTAGATGTATTGTGTATGATATTGCCACTAAAGGTTGATTTTCTGTCAAATTCTAATTTTTTATTGACGATTTGAATACCTACGTCTAGAAAATTGATTATATTTGCCCCCATTTTCATTGAAGACTGGGTGGATTGCTAAGTTTTATTAATTTCTTTGAGGAAGTTATCTGATTCCTTGTGTGTTCCTGTCCAGACCATTAACATGGCTTTTACGTATCTCCGATAGAAGAAAACATCATTAAATGATTTTCATTTTTCGATAAATTTTTCCATGTAATTCATTAAATAAATCATCAACTAGCGCCGGGAGACGGGCTGCCCGCAGCTAGTTCACTCCATTGAATGTAAAAGTTAAATTTGAATTTAACGAAATTTCGATCTTTTTTAGATATTTCAAGATTTTTGAAGAAGTTTACTGTTGTAAAGAGTTTTTTATGCCGTATTTTGGTCTAAAGCTAACTCGACAGCTTGTTTTTATACAAATTATTAGGATTGAAATGTTTGGAGGATCGCGGAGTGGAATGCGGTAGAGAATTATATTTCACAAAGGGTGAAAAATATGACGTGAACGATACAAGTTGAGGCCTTTTCATACTCTTCTAAAACCTTCATTGTTAGGGATGAACTCACGCTGTACTAATAAACATGTTAATGATTTGAATAATGCCAAATTTTTAACTTTATTCCACTATTTTTTATTTAAGACCCGACCGGTTTCACCTTATGACAGGCACCTTCAGACTGGTACAATTTTAAGTAAGTCTATGGAATATATACTATTAGGTCCGGAAGGGATGTGTATTGATATTCATAGTGAATCATCTGGGACTTAAGGATTTTAGTTTTATGGCTGACAGAGGTGGCTTTACCGTACTTCAAAAATACATTCGGGTAGTTTCATAACAATAATAAAATATTTGTATAATATGCGGGTTTTATTTCAGATGGATGGATTTTTGTTTAATGTTACATATAGTGGAGTTAAAAATGTCAATGTGGTAGTAATTTATACCGAATGAGTTTTAATGGAATCATTATTAGGCACTTTGCGTAAGTTATAGAAACTACAAAAAAACTGTTCTTATTCGAACTGCAGTTAGGGTCTCGTGGGTTTTATCTTCACAACGAATCTTGGCCCATAGTCTGAAGAAAGCTTGTTAAATCAGAATTATACAATCTGTGTTTTTTTAATGCTTAGTTAATTTTTCAAGGTTCCATAAAGATGGATGCTTCTATGACAAAAATAAACATTGTATGGCATGTATTAATGGTTTAAAAAACCTAAAAACAAATGTATTAGAGAATAATTCTCAAGTTGGAAAAGAAGTGACGTGGTATTTTGACTAGCGCCAAATATATAATCTTTTCTTTGTGTGTTTTTTTTTGAAAATATTTTCAATATTGTTTAAAAATTTTAAACGCAATTTTTAATTACAATTGAATACTGGAATTAATTAAGGCTCTAAGTACCAAAAAAATAAAAACTGTTTTTTTTTAAAGAATCGTATTTTATTTACATCATAAAATACGATTCTGTAAAAAAAAAAGTTGTTAATTTTTTGGCACTTAGAGCCTTAATTAATTCCAGTATTCAATTGTAGAGGTGCACGGATATAAAGTATCTCCATAGTTTTGTTGTATTGTTAATTTATTGTCAAATGATGTGATATCAACGTTTACATGGACGTAAATAAAATAGTTTGTTTTTATATTCTGATGCCATGTATTTAATTGTTTCAATAATATGTCAAACTTATAAATTAAGAATTGCTATGTACTTGGAGCATTGTAAGAATATGTAGCAAAAATAAAGATTTACAAAAATCATTTTGTTTAATTTTCAAGTTAGTGATTTCATTTACTTGGTAAAGTAAGTTGAGAATCTTGACCACCATCAAATATATCGTGCCTTATCTAATTGAGGACCGTTTTCATCAATCAAAACTGAGCGACCGCTAAGGTGAAGTACTTCTCAAAAGTGCGAAAATTGCGCGTGCGTTTTCATGTAAAAATAGCCGGTAAACCATGTAAATGACCAGTCGGTAGCTGAGTGGACAAACGCGTCGGATTCCCACCCGGGCGTCGTGGATTCAATTCCTCTGCTGGTCCTCCATCATTGCACAAGTAACATCTTCCGCTTCTTATGATGGCAGTAGGAGTTTTTCAAATATTGTCAGGTTATTCGTAACCCGGGAATGTTTGTTTTTCTTTTGAAAAAAAATTAATAATAATAATAGGGTGAAATTGAATTGAGTAAACCTTTACTTAATCTTTCAGTAAGGCCGGGTGCACACGGAGCTACTCAAAATAAACTGTTCACTGACGAAAATCGCTAACCAGTCCACGATGAGTCAGAACCTTTGTAATTGAACGAGACACCGCACAGGGCGCTACTTGCCTTGTCACTAACCAGTCAGTGACGCGTTAGTAACCAGTTGGAGGCAGCTCCACCTGTCGACTCGTTTTGACTTGCGTATCCTACTTTTACGTCAAATGATTGTGATGTTCCACCATGTTTATAGTGGATAGTATGTAAGAGTCAAAACAGCTCCCAACCGTCTGGAATCAGTGGACCAATGGCGTCCTTAATTGGGGTATGTTGTGAGGCTGAACGTAGTGGAGAGAGAGAAGAGATGGAGAAGATGAAGGTTGCAGAGTACCTGGTTACCAAAGACGGCTGAAGACACTTCAAGCAACGTTTCGATTCTGAATGCTATTTCACCAGGGCGATTATATTTTATTTTACTTGAACATTAATTTTTTTTTATTGGTTGGTAAATTGCCCTCCCACTAGGCACAAGCCTGTGTTGGGATGGCAATTTGTAAAAGTGTTTTTTTAGCTACATAGTAGCATGTTAATATCGAAAATATAGTACATACATAATAAAAATAAAAAATCATATAAGTAAATGACATATTTTAAGATATAAAATCTACATATTAAGAGCTAAATTAAACTTGGTTTTTAAGGTGAGTAATGATATTGCTTTTAAAGGAGCTTTTGGTTTGTATGTTTGTGATGGTGCTGGGCAGAGAATTGAATTGCTTAGTGGGGTTGTACTTAACACATTGTTGTCCGTAAGCGGTTTTATAGGCTGGGATATTAAAGAATGTTATGTGTGACTGCCTTAAGGTTCTAGAAATTATCCTTTCTTCAAACATATGGACATTATTAAATTGGTGCAAAAGGATATTTTTAGAGTATAGTTGTTTCAAGTTTAGGACGTCTAGCTCCTTAAAAACAAATTCAGTGCTATAATAACTGATAACTTATATGATACTTAAAGTAAGTATTTACCACTCCGAAACGTGCCGCAAATATACTTAATTATTATATATGAATTAAATATGAAATAGCACAGATTGATTAAATGATATTTATTTCCGCACGCCGGGATTGAACACGCGACCTCTGGATTCGTAGTCGAGCGTCTTAAACACTCGAAGGCGGAGGCCGTCCTCGCACGACCACACAGAAAACTACAAGTTAGTAGCCCGCGTGTGCGGAACTACATCACTAATGGGTTAGTAACCGGTTAGTAATTTCAATCACCAACCAATTCAGTTTCTTTTGAGTAGCTCCGTGTGCACAGGGGCTAAGGTTCTGTTTTGACTTAACTTAGCGTTCGCTCAGCGGTGATTGGAGAAAGACCTCCTGACCGATATGTGTATCCTAAAGACCTGCTTGTCCAGCACTAGTCATAAAAGTAGACTGCGGTCACGTCCACTGTCCGGCTGTCTTATTTTTAAATTTACAGGAGGCGCCATATTGTCTGTTTAACATTTTCAGTTGTTCAAAATATAGCAAACAATATGGGATTCACAGATCATGATGGAAATGACGTTAAAAACGTAAAAAAGTTGCATTCACCTAGAAATTAAAGCCATAAAAATTGCAAATTTCTCGACGCCCGAGCTCGTTGTTCGGGTAGCTTCAGCACAGAAATTTTAGATTTAGATAACAATATTTCAATTATTATAGAAGATGCACTAGGCACATGGCATATAACTTTAGCCGATGTGTTGATACTGGGCGTAGCTAGGACTAGGGCTAGGGTATTTATACATCCATTCATAGCACATATCGACATAATGTTTTTGTTTATTTGTATAATCACTTTTTCACAGTATTGTTATAAACAGAAATATAGCATATAACCTAAAAACCGTTGAGCTATGTCCTGTTATGTCGCATAACAAAACGCAGTGGGCGGAGTCGCCGGAGACGCGGGAGACGTAAAACATGCTTACATACCGAATGGTGGTGCTATATTATGTGAGAACTTGTCTGTCTCTTTCTCTCTCACGGTTTATCGTAAATATATTATCGAAAGTCATTTTTCGTAAACAGGTTGTGTAAAAATATATAGCTCTCTCTCCATAATTCTTGCTCTAAGGTTCAAATGTAAAGTTTTGAGATATTAGCGGTGCTTTCCGAAAGGAGGCAACCCTACATCACATTCGAAGGTAATTTAATATTTTAACGATTTGTAAGCGAAAGCAGTGGTCATGCTGTAATCATAGACATAAAATACAAGACACGTCATATTCATACAAATCTTACGAAAAATGTAGCACCACTAGTAACGTCTTGTATTCCGTTTCACCCGCATATGAAAAGGATAGTCATTCAAAGAATATGTGTGTACGGATGAGATAGCTATATGAACGTCCCACGCTACTGTTATAATTGGGTATTGCGCTACTAGCTCTGGTTGTCTTTCAAACACTTATGTATTTCTGCACTCGCTATCTCAAACCGTTTTCGTGAACCTTTAAACCTTGTGAATAATAGTATTTATTGAAATAATAAGTCATTTGTGGGTAATTATGAATAGAAAGAAACTCCATGAGATATGTTTTTTTACTCCCGAATGATTTTTCACCTCTCAAGGCATTTTTTTCTCAGAAAAGAGCCTACAACAACGCGTTTGTGACAGCTTGTCTGTCGAACGAATGTTTGTGTGATACTAAACGTAGTAAATCTCAGGTATGTCTCACGGAGTCGGTTTAGTGCATTCACGCGCGTTGTCTCAGTAACGTATCTACATTACTTAATTAATCTAAGGCTGTAATGCCATACTGGTTACCAAACAATAAACAGGCCTTGGCAACCACACCCGACACACCCCCCCCCCCGTGGCCAACCTGCAGTGACGAATAAACACCATGAAACGCCACAATAGGCACCATGGTGATGGCATTATTAATTCGTTCTAGAAACACTGTAGAAATCCATACCCCTTCACAATAATCACTAGAACAGAGTGTAAACTGTGCTACATTAAACCTTATAGTCAAATATCATACCAAACTACCGATTGATAGACTACTCAATTAAACATTATCAGATTTTTCACTTTAGAGACTGTAGTGATTCAAACCAAGTGACAAATCAGTAAGAAAACTAAACAAAGTATTGTTTTCCGTTGAAATAAAACTACAATAACGTCATTATTCAGTTTTGAAAACGATACCAAAAACATTTGCTTGAATCCGAGTGAAATGGGTTTTAATAACATATCCTAAACCAAACAAAGGCCTATTTTACAAAAATAAACGCCGATTATTTAAAACGTTTCCGTTTAAACGCGACGTTTTGTAAGATTTATCAATTAAATAAAGTGTTTCCCAAAAAAACAAACATTAACAAAAAATGTGTTAAAAAATAAGAAACGATCAATTTTCAAGCTGTTAAAACGTTCTCGGGTCCGACCAAATAAACTAAATAAGAACGAATTGCATTGAGGCATTGAGTAATCAATTTTCCATCATAAATTGAGTGTTTCATCGTGTTTTTGACCGGATTAGTAAAGAGTTAAATTGAGGTTATGTTCCAATGACGTTTGTTTTCCGGAAATGCGACAAAATGGCGGTTGCCGTTCTGTCAAAACTTGTTTGTGTGAGTGAGGAATATTTTCTTTGTGGTGCCCCAAATGAAACGATAACATACAAATATTAACTATCAATTAGATCTTTTAATAATAGTGAGGTTTATTTCGTTTGTCAATTATTGAAGAGTGCAACAGGTGGGAAAAACAGGTGAATCACATAAAATTATGAAATACACGATATCATTGTAAGGATGGCACTGCCAGTGAGAGCTCCGTTTTAATCTCTCTTTCTTTTACACGCGTCGTTTAAGAAAAAGAGGGAGAGGTTGCAACGGATGTCTCAGCGGTATGCCGAAAGTAGAACATTCAATTTGTGTTTGGCGGCCTCCGTGGTCGAGTGATTAAGGCGCTCGACTACGAATCCAGAGGTGGCGGGTTCAAATAAATTGTATTAAATTAACATGTGCTATTTCACATCTAATTCAAATAAAATAATTTATAGTATATTTGCGGCACGTTCCAGAGTGGTAGATACTCCAAGTATCGCCCTGGTGAAAGACCACCATTCAGAATCGAAACACTGTTGCTTGAAATGGCTTTAGCCGTGTTTGGTGACCAGATCTGAATATCCAGATGCTTTCTAACCTTTCTTTTCCCCATCTCCTTCCCCTCCCCACTCCCTTCAGCCTCACAACATACTGGGAGGATTGCTAAGTGTCTATCACTCTAGAACGTGCCACCATTACACTATAATATTATTTTATATAAATCAAAATGACGATTTGAACGCGTGACCTTTGAATTCATAGTCCAGCGTCTTGACCACTCGATCACGGAGGCCGTCAGAAACGAGCGGTGTCTGTGTTTCCTCCCTCGTACAACGTGGGTATCTTCTCCCCTCGGATAAGGATTACATTTTCCTACTTCCATACGTTTCTTTTGTCTACTTATCTGTGTTAGATCCGGGAGCGAAACGATTTGTTTCGCATAATTAATTAATTAATATTGTAAATTACCGTCAGATTACATTCCGATGTGTTGTTGAAAGATAATTAGATAAAATAACTAATTAATATATTCAGAGTGGGGGGAGCTTTGCTGTCGCAAACACCCAGTAGTTGTTCGTGCAAAAATAGTTTTTGGGTCGGTAGGGTTCGGATTCAATATGATGCGAAAGTGAATGGAAGAAGAAGTCGAGGACGCCCGAGAAAGACATGGCGCTATCAAGTAAATTAAATACTTGAATCGGGTCATGTGAAGAGTATGTAAGAAGCAAAGAGTGTGTGCTAAGACAGAGTTGTATGGCGGTCCGTCCTCTCTGTCTACCCTTGGAGTGAAACGGCGTGATGGTTAGTTAGTTAGTTAGGATGCGGATTCGAATCCCGCGTTGTGCCTCACGTTAAAGCAGAAACTTATTTCATGTAATATTAAAGCGGTGGCTAGATTTTGATGATTGTTGGACATCTTTTTTCTCGTTTCCGCGGTATTGTGTTTCTGACGGCAGATGAACGAGTGAACACTGCGTGTTCGTGTGCTCCGCTCTTTCTTTGTAAGTCACATTTTTCTTTTAATATTGCCGCATTGATAGCCATATTTCCATAATGTTGTTGGTCTCTTTTATATTTTTATTTTTTTCTTCTTTACTAAGTTTCGCTCCTTTTTCCGCTATAATTGACAGGAGGTCACTAATATGTTGTTAAGCCTTTGTTAGGAAGGCATGCGGGTCAACCGCAATTTTTTTTCACATAATTTGAAAACCTCCGTGGTTGAGTGGAGAGACGCTTGACTACGAATGCAGAGATCGCGGGCGCTAAAAAATTTAATTTAATTAATAAAAAATAGTATATTATAACGCCTAAATACGTGGCCAGCAACGGGACGCACCTAACAGCCTAGCAGAGAAAGGTATTTCCGGCGGGAAAGGAGGAATTTTCCCGTTGACACTTGCGTTTGCCCCACGTGACAGAAAACACGTCTTGTTTTGTGATTAATTACGTCAGCGTGTTCTACCTAACCTCAAAGACTATCATTTGATAATAACCTACAATATAGTATATTTGCGGCACGTTCCAGAGTGGTAGACACTCCAGGTCTCGCCCTGGTGAGAGACGATGAGGCGGTGACGGTGAGGGGCGCTCGGCGGGGGGGCGAATGGTGCCATGGGATGCGGGCCGTGCCGGGGAAACCGCGCCGCGCAGGCAGACGGCTCCGTGCTCGACAGAGTCATCAGCCAGGCCTCCAACGAGGACCAGTGTCTGCTGTACAAGCTGGCCAACTATAAGAAAGGTAACGAATCCAAAAACACATAATAATATTGAATTTTCCAAAACATCTTCCTCCAGATTTGATTCAAACCCAAATCCTTCCATTTCCAACCTCGGCCGCTGGAGCCTAGTGCGGAACCCCTTTGGCTCCGTCCAAATTCCATCTTATTCCCTCCTTAACCTCGGTGAGTGGGCTTAAATAAAGTAAAGATTGCTATTAGCACACAAAACACAGTCCACAAATTATTACTTACTTGTATTTAAACATAACTAACTAACCATCACGCCGTTTCCCCGCAGGGGTAGACAGAGAGGACGGACCGCCATGTAACTCTGTCTTGGCACACACTCCTTGCTTCATACATCGTCTCATGCATACTCTTCTGTTATTCTGACTCTTCGCATGACCCGACTCAAGTTTTTGATAAACTTGATCGTGCCATGTTTTCCTCGGGCGTTCCGGCTGATTGGGTCGTCTTGAACTTTTTGGCGGCTGGGAAAGATGAATGACGCCACTGAAGTGATGGTCTTTTAGATTCTGAGGTGAAGTGACACACCCACGTCTCATCTCCCGTCACGATAGACTCTCCCTTTGAAAAACTTCTCCCTCCTGTGCAAAAAGATCCAAAAATCCGGCGCGGATCTCGTACGGACGGGAGGTGGCGGTAGCGCGCCACGACCTCTCCAACGGAAGAATTAACTGTGACTGAACAAACTGGCCGGCGAACATGCGGGACCGAACAAACTGACCGTTGGGATCCCCCCTGCCTTAGGAGCTCTTGCGACCTTACTTTCTGATTTTGGATGTCCCTCGTATATTTAACGATACATTATTCCAGGGGGAGAATTGATAGACGCCTACAACATGGGCGGGCAGGCCGAGGTGGAGAAGCTGATCAGGGAGCAGTTCGGCATGCTGATGTATAACGAGGGGAAAGGGCAGATCATCAACAGGGCCGAGTACCTGAGGTGGAAGTTCCGGGACCATAAGCAGGTGACTCATGTTAACCTTTTTATTCAGGGGTGACTTCGATTTTAGAAAAGTTGAGGTGAATTGCAGATCAGTTAGACCATAGATCCATGTAACCTTCTTTTGCCCACCGCCCACTTTGAGAATATTATTTTATTGGTCCCCCCCCCCTTCTTTTTACTTGCCATCTGTCGCGTTCGCGGTTCGAGTTACCGGTGACCACCGGTTCTTTTTTGAACCGGTTCCTTTTCATGTGAAGTAAGTATGAAAATTATTTTATGAAAATCTTCTTCGTGAAAATTTTCTGGCAGTAGAAACCGGTTCCAAAAAGAACTGGATAAATAACCGGTTCCTCGCCGGTCACCGGTACCTGGAACCGCAGGTACACTTAATTTCCGATATCAATGTCCAGGAAAGCCAAAACAAAATTTGGTAATTTAGTTTTTCTAGGAATATGACACATATCTCAAACGTCTTAATTATGTTTTGCAATTTTTTCACAACTATATTTTAGAAAAAGTACCTACTGTTTAAAATATTGACTTGAAATAGTCAAACTTTATTATTTATAATTTTTATCTGACTTGTACCACCCGTTAAATCAACACTCGTGTCATTTGGTACTGACTCAATAGATAAATAGTTAAATTAGAAATAAAAATAATATTTTTGTTAAAATATTAAATGTTTATTTTTTCATCAAACATTACAGTTGACAAACAAATTTAAAATATCTAAAAAATAATTAAAATTAAAAGTAGTGGTACAAATACTATTTTTATGTTTTTTATGAATATGAAAAGGTTTTTGCATAAATATACATATTTACAATAACATAAAATAATGATTTCAAAAATATAAGTTACATCAACAAAATCAATGTGGATATCCGGAGAAAATGCAAGGCTGATGTAAGCGTAGTGAATAAGATCAAAAAAGGGACGCTTAGATTTTTATTTTTCTTACGTGAATACCGCACATGAGTCTCAACTCCTCCCAACCGTCTAGAGCCAGTGAGACTATGGCATCCCCAATAGGAGTATGTTGTGAGGCTGAATGTAGTGGGGAGGGGAAGGAGATGACGAAGGAGAAGGTTGAGAAGTACCTGACTATTCAGATCTGGTCACCAAGCCCGGCTAAAGCCATTTCAAACAACGTTTCAATTCTGAATGGTGGTCTGTCACCAGGGCGATACTTAAAGTATCTACCAATCTGGAACGTGCCGCAAATATACTTTATTATATTTGTATATCGATTACATGTGTCATGGCACATATTAATAAAATAAAAAAATATTTGCGCCCTCCGGGTTTGAACCCGCGACCTTTGGAATTCGTAGTCGAGCGTCTTACCACTCGACCGTGGAGGCCGTGACAGATGGTTTGGGCATATAGAGCAAATGAATGAAGAAAGTAGTGTGAAAAGAATATAATATGATGCGAAAGTGAATGGAAGAAGAAGTCGGGGCCAGAGTCAGATCTTGCTGGCAAAACGCTGTAAGCCTTCCAGAGTAATGGGACTCGAAAGGATAAGATCCTTGGCCTCAACTCGACTCAGGGCAGTTATGCGGTGTTCACATGAATAAAAATATCAACTATCTAACTAACTAACCTTCACGCCGTTTCTCTGCAGGGGTAGGCAGAGAAGATGGGCCGCCAGACAACTCTGTCTCGGCACACATTCCTTTCTTCATACATCTTCACATACATACTCTTCTGTTATTCCGACTCTCGACATGGCCCGACTCAAGTATTTGATTTACTTGATCGTGCCATGTATTCTTCGGGCGTGCCCGACTTCTTCCATTCACTTTAGCGTCGTATACTATTTTCACACTACTTTTTTTTTAAAAAAAGAAAGGCAAACATTATTAAACACATTTAAAAAACTCCTACTACCATCATAAGAAGCGGAAGATGTTGCTTGTGCAATGACGGAGGACTTAGCCAGCGGAAGAATTGAATCCACGACGCCCGGACGGGAATCCGACGCGTTTGTCCACTCAGCTACCGACCGGACGTCCTTTCTTCGTTGCCCAATTAATCCTATTCATTACGCTGACGACAGCCTCGCATTCTTTCCACGGGCATGCATGGTTTTATCCCCACACACGCCTCGGGGATCTCGATTGTACAGCATCCAGTCTCACCGAGTCCATACTTGTGCAGGTGGTGCTTCCCATAGAGGCTTCCCTCTCCCGGCACGACCCGCTGTCGCGCTGGTACGACCACCCCGCGTGCTGGCAGATGCGGCACCGGGGCGCGCTGGGCGAGTCGCTGCTGCACGTGCTCATCATCTGCGACACGCGCGTGCACACGCGCCTGGCGCGCACGCTGCTCAAGTGCTTCCCCAAGCTGTCGCTGGACGTCGTCGAGGGAGAGGAGTATCTGGGTGAGGACTGCTTGTACTCCAATTGCAACTTGTGTCGGCAATATCCAATTGCGCATTGTTCGGTCCAGTGGCGAAGGGCAGTGTGACCTCTCACCCGTGCGTTCTACAGTTTACCGATACCTTAGAGTATATAGAGTGGTATCTACCCAAGGCAAAGAAGTCAGTTTTTTAATGATTTTTACCTGACTCGGCGGACCTGGGCGTGGCTAAGACCAAGGCTAGGGTATTTATACATCCGTTCATAGCACATGTCGACATAATGTTTTTGTTTATTCGTAAAACCACTTTTTCACAGTGTTGACGTCAACAAAAATATAACATCTAACCTAAAAAACCGTTTAGTTGTGTCAAGTTTAGTGGCATAATAAAAAATGTAGGCTGAGTGCCGCGGTGACCCAGGAGCCCAAGATCATTGTGACAGTACGTAGAAGCGGAGTATTATATTTGTTGTCTCTTTCTCTCTCATGATGTACGACGTAAAAACCCGGAGAAAGTGATTTATTGCAAGTTTGTATCGGTTGGGTAAAAATAATTAGCTCTCTCTCCATACATTGTTTCTCCGAGACCGATACAATATGATGATGACCTCAGAGCAATAATATACAGGACGGAGCGCTTCTGTGCTATCTGTAGTCAGTATTGATGATTTTCGCATGACTCAGCTAGACCTGGGCGTAGCCAGGACTAGGGCTAGGGTATTTATACATCCATTCATAGCACATGTCGACAAAATGTTTTTGTTTATTTGTATAATCACTTTTTTACAGTGTTGTTATAAACAAATATATAGCATATAACCTAAAAAAACTGTTGAGTTATGTCCAGTTTAGTCCCATATCAAAAAGTGTGAGCGGAGTCTCTGGAGACGCGGGAGACGGAGAACGTTGTCACATACCTAAAAGCGGTGTGATATTTTGCGATTTTTTTGTTGTCTCTTTCTATCTCATGGTGTACGACGTTAAAAACCCGGAGAAAGTGATTTATCTCAAGTTTGTATAGGTTGGGTAAAAAGAATTAGCTCTCTCTCCATATATTGTGACTCCAAGATGATGGCCTGTATTTGTGTTTGAAGGGGCCAGCGCTCTGCACCTCGCGATCGCCTACTTCAACAACGAGCTGGTGCAGGACCTGGTGGAGGCCGGCGCCAACGTGAACCAGAAGGCCATCGGCAGCTTCTTCCTGCCGCGCGACCAGCAGCGCCCGCGCCCCACCAGGACCACGGACTACGAGGGCCTGGCCTACCTGGGCGAGTTCCCGCTGGCCTGGGCCGCCTGCTGCGCCAACGAGTCCGTGTACAACCTGCTGCTGGACTCGGGCGCGGACCCCGACCTGCAGGACTCCTTCGGCAACATGATCCTGCACATGGTGGTGGTGTGCGACAAGCTGGTGAGCATATCCACACGATTGTCTGTTGGCTCGGACACTCCTGACTAATGGCTGACGACTAATGACGTGTAACGTGCGCAGGACATGTTCGGCTACGCCCTGCGCCACCCGAAGCTGCCGGCCAGCAACGGCAAGTCCAACGCGCAGGGCCTGACGCCGCTCACCCTGGCCTGCCAGCTGGGCCGCGCCGAGGTCTTCAAGGAGATGCTGGAGCTGAGCGCCAAGGAGTTCTGGCGCTACTCCAACATCACGTGCTCGGCCTACCCGCTCAACGCGCTGGACACGCTACTGCCCGACGGGAGGACCAGTGAGTCTTGAAGGGAGGGAGGAAGTTTATCGTACGTCTGTCCTGAAGTCATTTCCCTTTTCCCTTTTACGACAGTGGTTTAAATGTTTCGATAGTTTTATAACTTGTACCTTTCTTATTAGTTCTTATATATGCATAAGTTAGGCGATGAAGATTAATAATTAAATTAATTATTTTACCAACCAACAGCTGAGGTTTGTGACGATTCCATAAAAATGGATACATTCTCCTGAAAATCGTTAACATGCAGAAGATAGAAAGAATCCCCAAAACCCATGCATCATGCAATATATAAATGAAACTTACCACTTGATGTCCTGCGCCTGCCAGAGTCCGGTCCATATTTTTAGACCTACCTTTGAAGATAGTTGAAGGAGCGTCTCGATGTCGTTCCGTGATGGTATTTATCAATACCACCACCCTCCGGTGAACTCACATTCACTATTAATTTACTATCACATTCACTAAATATTTATAATGTAATTTTTTTAAAACCACAACGTTTAATCACTGCACAATTGTTTACTAAAAAAACTCACATATTTTTTTACACTATTAATCTACTATCCCACGCACAAAATATTTTATAATGTACGATTATTTAAACGCACTTGTTTAATCACTTCATAATTGTTTCCATAAAAAAAAACTCACATCAATTTTTACACTATTAATCCACTATCACAAACACAAAATATTTTTGATGTACGAGTTTTAAAACACACTTATCACTGAACAATTGTTATAAATAAATATTTATGGTGTATTTAAAAAAAAAAACACAACGTTTAATTGTTTACAAAAAAACTCACATTCATTTTTACTCTATCAATCCACTATTACACACACTAAATATTTAAAATGAATTTTTTTTTAAAACACAACGTTTAATCACTACACAATTATTTAAAAAAACTCACATTTTATAACACTGTTAATCCACTATTTCACACACTTTTTTTTTAAATGTACGATTATTTTTAAATACACTTGTTTAATCACTTCACAATTGTTTATAAAAAACTCACATTAATTTTTACACTATTAAACACAAAAAATATTTATAATGTATTAAAAAAAAAACACATCGTTTAATCACTGGAAAATTGTTTGCAAAAAAACTCACATTCATTTTTACACTATTACACACACTAAATATTTGTAATGTTTTTTTTTTTTTTAAACATAACGTTTAATCACTACACAATTATTTACAAAAAAACTCACATTAATTTTTACACTATCGATCCACTATCACACGCAGTAAATATTTTTAATGTACGATTTTTAAAACACATTTGTTTATTATCACTGCACATTTTTTTACGAAAAAACCGTAGTCTATGTTAATCATTCACACTGAATGAGCATGGAAACAAAGACGCATTTTTTATTAACTTTAAGCGGTTAAAAAGAAATAAACGAGAGCGGCGAGCACGTGCCCGTGCTACGTCGGTAGGGTTAAAACGCAAACTGAACAATATTCGCGGTTGCTACAGCAAACTGTCATCTGCTTTACTTTATTTGCCATAGATGGCACTTTATTGTCTAAATCGACCGGTAACATCTTTTACCCATAGATGGCACCTTGCTGTAGCTTCCATCGTCACAACCGCCGCCTATCGGCAAAGAGAAATATTGTTCAGTTTGCGTTTTAACCCTACCGACGTAACGCGGGCACGTGCTCGCTGCTCTCGTTTATTTCTTTTTAACCGGTTAAAGTTAATAAAAATGCGTCTTTGTTTCCCATAGACTACAGTTTTTTTGTAAAAAAATGTGCAGTGATAATAAAAAGTACATTAAAAATATTTACTACGTGTGATAGTGGATTGACAGTGTATAAATTAATGTCAGTTCTTTTGTAATGATTAACATAGACTACATTTTTCCGCAAACATTTGTGCAGTATAATATTAAACAAGTGTGTTTTAAAAATCGTACATTAAAAATATTTTGTCTTTGTGATAGTGGATTAATGGTGTAAAAAATGGTGAGTTTTTTTAGTAAACAATTGAATACTGGAATTAATTAAAGCTCTAAGTGCCAAAAAATTAACAACCTTTTTTTTTTACAGAATCGTATTTTATGATGTAAATAAAATACGATTCTTTAAAAAAAAACAGTTTTTATTTTTTTGGTACTTAGAGCCTTAATTAATTCCAGTATTCAATTGTACAGTGACAAGTGTGTTTAAAAAAAGGTACACTATAAATATTAAGTGTGTGTGATAGTAAATTGATAGTTAATGTGAGTTCACCGGGGGGTGGTGGTATTGATAAATACCATCTCAGAATGGCATCGAGACGCTCCTTCAACTATCTTCAAAGGTAGGTCTTAAAACATGGACCGGACTCTGGCAGGCGCAGGACATCAAGTGGTAAGTTTCATTTATATATTGCACGATGCATGGGTTTTGGGGATTCTTTCTATCCTCTGCATGTTAACGATTTTCAGGAGAATTTATCCATTTTTACGGAATTGTCACAAACCTCAGCTGTTGGTTGGTAAAATTTATTTATTTATCTTCATCGCCTAACTTATGCAAATATAAGAACTAATAAGAAAGGTACAAGTTATAAAACTATCGAAACATTAAAACCACTGTCGTAAAAGGGGAAAAGGGAAATGACTTCAGGACAGATGTAAAATAAACTTATAAGCATCAGGTTTATAGCTTAAAGGACAAAATATAATATAATATTTTTATAGTGAACCAAAGAAACAAATAACATTATTTCAACAACGAAGAGTTAAAAATAATGACAAGTGACCAGTGTGTCCACACTTCTGCACACAATAATGAACGTTCCTTTAGTTTTTATTCTAGCAAACTTAAAAGTGCGTTATTTAACCGTGGCTACTGCTCTTACGCAGCTAGAGTCTGAACGATTCATCGGATTAATAATGATTTTGTTCAAAAAGTCCACAAGCGCCACATAAATATGTATACTCTGCTAATGGTAAATTCGTCAAACTGACAACAAGTGTATAGCAGAAAATCCTAGCGTTCGTGCGATTTGGCCGAGCAAGACTCACTCCTCAAACTCAGAAAAAGATGTTATTCCTTCTGTATTCCGAATGCGGCGGAGTAAAGTTAACAAAAGATATTTTAAGAGATGTCGCTAGAAAAAGGTTCTGTAACAACTTTTGTAGTTTTTATTTTAATTTCCGAGGGTTTTGATCAGTCCTTCAATTTCGAAGACTTATTCGATCTGGCATCGCGTCATCCCTTGCTAATCAGGGAAATGAATGCTATTGGTCGAAATTCACCCCCGCCGCTGCGTGTTTGGAGATGTGACCCCCGGAAGGGATATTCACAGCTGCGATGGCCTATAAAAGGTTGTTTCAGCTCCAGAAGCAAGTTTCCGCCTGGTGCGCCCTTCAGCCTCTTGTGGTAGGACTGACACAAGTGTATCCTGGTTTTCAAGCGCCCTTGAGGTGATTTCCCACAAAAACGGCGCTATAAAAGTTATCCATTTATTATTATTCAGTAAACTCAACGGTGAAGGAAACCTTTAATGTTTCTATGGGAGGACTGAGACAAGTGTAACGCGTTTCTCAGTGTACCCAGAAAAAGAAATCCACCGAAACTATTGAGACAATACGATCGTTCACAAGCAAAATTGACCAACTGCAAAAACGCAACTTTATGTTTTTGTGTTATTCTTCGCCTATAAAATCGGATATTCAAATCTATCAACCAATTATTTTACTCATAATAGATTTAACACTGTTGAATAAATGTGCATTGGAAAATTTGGAAATAAATACTCCAAATCGTATGAATTTATTTTTAAAACACTTGGTCAATTTTGCCTGTAGAGAAACATTCATATTACGTAAATGGTCATTCCCTCAAAGTGTGGACGCAATTGTGTGTATCAAATTTCAGTACCCAAAGCTGAAATAAAAGGTTGTTTTAAATATTTTTTATCTAATTTTAATAATAAATTGATAAACCAAATAATAATAATTATGTATTTTGAATGGTAACACAATTTTTCGATTCATTTTGACCTCGAATACGAATATTTTTGAATTCGTCACTGTGATTATACTTATACAGAACGATTCCAGGTTGACTCACGTGCATTTCATACGCAGCCATGACACTTTCTCTCTGTTTTCATTAAAGTTCGATTTTTTATAACCTTATCTTCAAACTTAAAAAAAAGTTCTTAATCGTTTCTTTGCGATCTTGCAGTTTAAAAAAAAAATATTTATCCAGTCATTTACACGGTAGACATTTACAAACTTTTAGATGACTCAATAGCGCTATGCATACATGTAAGAATGTCCAGATTCCATGAAATTATCTGTGACACAATAAGAGAGAAGTAATATACTGGTTGCAGTTTTTGAGCAAGTATCTATATTGATATCTCTGACACTGTCATCGAGGGATTGTATCCACATTTGGTGATCTCGGAACTGCCACTTTGCTCATTGATTTCGAAACGTAGCAAAAAGCTTCATAAATTGAGAAATTATTAATGCACAGTTTACGACTATACTCAATACATTCCTTTGAAGACGGAATTTGTAACTTTTTGCAGGAATAGTGGTGACTTAAATGCACCCGTTGAATTTGTCTGAACATGAGCCTCATCTCGTCCTTATGTGCTGAATGTGTCAACTGTCATGATTATTTTGCCATCGGCAGTAGCATCGTTGCATTAAACACTGATCCTTTGTAGGATAAAAAAGATAGGTTGAATTCATTTCCGAAAATCCTTTTGAATAATATTTCACAAACGTGGTTAATTTTATTTTCATTAATGCATTTTTCTTTATTAAGTACATACATTTTTTAAATGGATAGGGTTGAATCCGACTTTTACGAATGGAATTTCTAGATTAACATACTTTATTATAAAATCCTTTTGCCTTGATAACCAAGGCTAGTGAATTGTTACATATAATCTATCTGCTCCTCAGAAAAAACAAGTTGCATTTTTAATTTGCATCTACCGCAGTCAATCATCTTTGGGTTTTTGCAGGACGTATTTTGTTTTGTTGTATAATAAGGCAATGAGGCATTTTTTATTTTCCTTCAATGCATTACGTTGCCACATTACGCGTAGGTTTTTCCATCGTGTTGCATCTGTGGAAAATTTAAACTGATGATTGAAATGATTGTTGATGGGACACCGAGTATCAAAGTCACTTCCGCACCTAAAATAACTAAAAATTATCAAATAGAATTGTACATTTAAATGAAATTGAATTAGCAAGTCAAACCTCTAATTTAAAAGCGTTTATTTAACACCATAAAAAGTTATCGAATATTTAAAAAAAAAAAACTAAAAAACTTGTGGATGTCTTGAAATATTAATCAACCAAATTAATTTATTTTTTCTATTCGTCTTGACACCCAATAAGGCTCGAAATAACAAATTTCATAACTAAGTAACGTAAACAGACTATGACAATGCGACTAACTTCAGAATCACGTGTAAAAGCATACTGCGAAAATTGACCAACTGCCATTTATAAAGCCCGGATCTACAGGCAAAATTGACTATTGTCATTGGTCAGTTTTGCTTGTACAAGAAAGCTCGTTTTTGTAAATAGTCACTTTTACCATCTGTGTAACTTTTTTATACAATGTCGGATGAAGGTGGCAATTTTTTCCTATAACCATAATGCTTTTTCAATAGCACTCGGTCGGTTTTCTCATTTTCGGCATTTTTGCAGTTGGTCACTTTTGCTTGTATGCCGACGATATGTTTTATATTAGTTAAAATTATTATGTTGTCTTATGAATTTGAAAGCGTGTCTTGCTGGCGGCAGCAACTGCTCGGAATTCAGAATCGCCAACAAATGCTCACGGGATAATTTTGATTCTTTTTGATGATTTAGATTGGAATTCTGCCTTGTTTATCATCCTCAACGGAACGAAAGAGGAGCATCTGGACATGCTGGACGGTGGCATCATTCAGAGGCTCTTGGAAGAAAAATGGAAGACATTCGCTAGGGTAAAACCTTTACCTTGTTACGTATGAACATGTATTTGGGTTTAGCCAAATCGCAACAATAATTCACATTCACAGTTGATGTCGGCAGCAAGAGGACTTGCATATGGAATCAACTGCAGGCGTGCGTCTTTCCTCCCTCATTTAAAAAATCCCTTTCCATAGCCCCTTCCTACACACGTCTCCCAACGTCGCCCTACCGACTGACGATATACTCCCTCTGGTAGCGCACAGTGGTTGGTGAAGATCTTGCGAGGGTCATGTTCCTATTCTTCTGATGGCCTCTCCTAACCGAGGTTGGATAGCCCGGAACAACTCTGCGGGTCTGCACTCGTACCAGTCACATATATTTCGAAGCTACGAATAATAACAATCAGTCAAAATCAATAATATCAATATGCCAAAAACAACTGTACATAATTTTGAATATATAGAGAAAATTAAAATTCTCGCTGCTGTGAAACTATTGATTTTGTCAATGAATGAACTTATTTGGGATGACAGTAGACAATTTAAATAGGAAAAACATTAGGTGCGGGTGTTGAATACAGAGGAAACATGTTGAACTTGCAGAATCAGTTCCTCAAGCGCCTGCTGATCCTGTTCATCCACCTGGTGTCGCTGTCTCTAGCGGTGTACCTGCGTCCGTCGGAGCGCTCCACGCCGCTGCTGGGCACCCCCGAGAGCGCCAAGGACGCGCTGCGCTACGCCTGCGAGCTCGGCACGCTCATCGGCGTGCTGAGCTACGTGCTCCTGCAGCAGGGAGACGAGGTCAAGAACCAGGGCCTGGGAGCCTTCCTCAAACAACTGGTAACTAGCGACGTCTTGTTCGGAATACCTTTATTAATATTCCCGATATTCATGCCGGAAGACTCAAAGGTACTGACGCACACACCGGGTCTAATTCGTGTTCCGAAAGAAAAATTATTCTCCGCCAGTTATAATTGATATTTATTTTTTCTATGTGTTTGCACACGGGTGACTTTTGTCACGGCAACAGTTTCGTCACTGTCACTATCTTCCAATCGAGCACGCACACGGTGAGTGACTGTCACCCGTCACCCTTTCATTCCGGCAATGGATTTCGAACAGGCGGACGAGTCACCGAATGACATTGTCACCCGTGCGCGAGCGCTCATACAAAAGTACACTGTACAGACACGGTGACAGTTTCATCACCCAAAAGTCGCCGGCCAGTGGAACTAAAAAGTCACCCTAGCATCACGTCGTTGCGTGCGCACTCCTCCATACACTCCGATAGATTCGGAGATGGTGACGAAGCTGTTGCCGTGACTAAAGTCACCCGTGCGCGCCTGGCCTAAATGGAGTCTGTCTTAATACCTGAAGTCTACCTTTGAAAATAGAAAATGAAGAAATATTGTTCATCTTTTGCTTTGGTTTTAGACTCACGCTCCGGCGAAGGCCATCTTCCTGGTGTCCAACCTGTTGATATTGGCATGCATACCGTACCGGCTGATAGGAGACAAGGAAACGGAAGAAGCTATTCTGGTTTTCGCTGTACCTGGATCCTGGTTTTTACTCATGTTCTTCGCCGGGTAAGATCTGAAGACAACCAACAACCATTATTATTTTTTAAACTTTGTGTGTCTTACATTTTGCTATAGTAATAACACACTATGACAACGGTTCTTTCTTAACTGGATAACTGTATTAACTTGTGCTAGTTGTTGACTGTTGTTGACTGTTGTTGTCGGTTAGTTGTGGACTACTTAACGGCTTACGTGGTCGAATGGTAAAACTCTTGACTACGAATCGAAGGGTTGCCGGTTCAAACCCAAATAAATTTTATTCGATTAATATATGTCATTAACACATTTAATTCATATAAAATAATATATAGTATATTTACGGCACGTTCCAGAGTGGTAGACACTCTAGGTATCGCCCTGGTGAAAGACCACCATTCAGAATCGAAACGTTGCTTGAAATGGCTTTAGCTGTGTTTGGTAACCAGATCTGAATAGTCATGTACTTCTCAACCTTCATCTTCCCCACTACCTTCAGCCTCACAACATACCCCAATTAGGGATGCCATAGTCCACTGGCTCTAGACGGTTGGGAGCAGTTGTGCGGGTATTAACTATAAAAAATAAAAATAAATCTTAAAACTGGCACTTTCTCCAATCATATAACTGTGTGTGTTTGCACATATCCCAATATCGGGTCTTTGCCTTTACCGGGTAGTAAAATTAGTAAAGTGAAATCAACAGATGTTTGTTATTTGTCGAATTGACGAATGTGTGTGTTGCAGAGCTGTTCGGTTGACTGGTCCCTTCGTCACCATGATCTACAGCATGATAACGGGCGACATGTTGACCTTCGGCATCATTTACATGATCGTACTGTTTGGCTTCTCGCAGTCATTCTATTTCCTCTACAAAGGTGAGGCCTTCGTTAATCCTATTTTAATACCGTTATCATTCTAGAATAAAGTTTAACATGTAATGTTATACTTATCTATATGCTTGTTTTAGGATTTCCCGGAGTGAAGAATTCCCTCTTCGGAAGCTACCCTAGCACCTGGATGGCTCTGTTTCAAATCACACTGGGGGATTACAGCGTGAGTTTTAAAATAAGTCTTTTGTGTTTGTTTTTTTTAACTGTGAATACCGCAAAGAGTCCCCACTGTTCCCATCTTAAAGGAGTGGGGAGAGGAAGGAGACGGAGAAGAGGTAGATGAGGAAGTACCTGGCTATTCAGATCTGGTCACTAAACATGGCTCAAGTCATTTCAAGCAGCGCTTTGATTCTGAATGGTAGTATTTCACTATAACAATACTTAGAGTATCTATATTTCCACAGGCCTGCACTTGTGTACTTGTATTTACTTTGAAAAGTTCACACTCGTACGTACTCACAAAGGAAATTACAAATAGTGTGAATGTTTCATCATTTTGAACAATAAATGCTTCATTCAACACTCATCTGTGTGTTTCAGTTAGTCACTAATTATTGTGTACGTGTAAAAAATATTGCAATAGAGGGAAAAATTACAATAACAGAATAAAGTAATTAAAACGATTTAATACTTATTGGCTTACAGCAAAACATTAAATATACAAATACTAACTTTCATAATAAAGGTAAAAGTTTATGAAAATAACTTCAAATTTATTTGGTTTATAGCAAAACATTATTAACATTACTAACTTGCTTATATACATATATCATTACTTTAACAATTTTGTTCTTCTTTTAATAATTTCAACCGAAACATATGCTCCTCCTCCATTAATCTCATTTTAACCCTCGATTCTTCTTCCATTAATCTAATTTTAGTCCTCGATTCCTCTTCCATGTATTGAAGCTTCTTTTCGTGCTCTTTGTAGAGCATTTTTTTTGTCTCTTCAAAGAGCATCATTTGTAATTTGTCGTCGGTAGACAGCTTCGCTATCTGAATAAAAAAACATTCAATTTGTATTACAGCATTACCGGTACCAAACTCTGATGTTTTCGTACAAAGCAATCACTTTGTGGTTTGACCTAATATACAGGAACATTCTTATTAAAGGTTAAAAATGAATTATCCAGATATACCTACTTTTATGCACGTACTCCTCGGCGATGGGCTGGGTGATTTAGGCCCAGCCCCCGTTGCCCCTATCTCCCTCCTGTATCGGTTTAATTTGTTTTTGCGGACCAGCTTCATCGTCTTCCACTGCCCTTGCAGCTGGCACAAGTCCCTGTGGCTATCGTTCAGAGTGTTGAATCTGAAAAACAGGACGTCATTCACGAAGTGACATTCGGCCGTTGTCATGATATATCCGCGTGTTTAATACTTAACCCAATATACTATACGTGTCGGTATACGCACTTCATCCAGATTGATTTCCAAGCTTCCCTCTTGGCAAACAGGGTGTTGGTGTCGGAACTTTTGTTCTCCACAACTTGCAGGCTCTCCATTATGCATTGTTTCAGTAACGCCTTGAACGAAAACAACCATTATAAAATCAATATGGGCACTGACTTTAGACAAACATTACAGCCAAGATGAAAGACAAGCGAACCTTTTCAGCGTCACCCCAATTCTTGTTCCTTTTTCTCTTTTTTTGGCTCTCCATGCCCATTTTAATAGGCTTACTATCCATCGTAGATCGACGACAATATTGACATCCGAAGTTGGAGGGAAGTGAAGCTAGCGACGAGACGCTAAATGCGAAAGTTACCGCGTTTTTCGGTTTGGAGCAGTGATGCCAGTAAAAAAAAAACAACCCTTAATGTTTTTATTTAAAAAAAAATGTATTTTTTCGTACCATACGACCATCGACACTGGAAAGGCAAAAGGGCTGAAGCGACACTTTGGTCAAAAATGAATTAAAAATGCAGTTTTGATCAGTTCTTTTCTTGCATAAAATGCTCTAACTCTTGTTTGATTCTGAAGACTTTTGTGGCTCTTCAGCTATCTAAAATATATTTAATAATAATAATAATTGGCTGATTTATATAGCGCCGTTTTCGAGACAGAAATATCACCTCAAGGGCTCTTTACAGCATAATTAACAAAATATTAAAACTAAAATATTTACCATTTGGAAAAAGGCTCGACTCATGCGACACAATTTTGGGACTTTTTAAAACTTTTTGTCGCTTCAGGTAAATCAGTGCGAGCTTTGAGCTACCCGAGTTAACTTTTTTTTTTCATAATTCAACCAGGTACTGAAGACTTATGAATTTTATTGTAAAAGAAAAAACATAAAAGTGCTCTGGTGTAAACTTTCGAAAATGGCACTTCAGCCCTTTTGCCTTTCCGGCGTCGATATAATCATTTTAATAAATAAATGGGTTTTGCACATTTCCTACAGCTAATGATGTTTTTCACTCGCAACAACTGCTTTTGTAAGATGTGTGTAAGGTGGCATTGTCTCGTTAACTTTCCTACCAGATCTTTCTGTGAGTTTCTATCAACATGTAAACATTGCCTGGCTCGTACAAGGCTTGGACTATCTGGAACTCTTTATCATGATGATAAGATGATTTCTTATTCCAGTATTCAGACTTGGGCTCCACGACCTACCCGAACCTCAGTAAGTCGGTGTTTGCCATCTTCATGGTTTTTGTGCCAATCCTGTTGCTGAACATGCTGATCGCCATGATGGGAAACACATATGCGCACGTCATCGAGCAGTCAGAGAAAGAGTGGATGAAACAGGTACATCATTACGTCATCTTTTAAATCAGTAAAATACTTAAATCAAAACAAAATGGCACAATGATAAAAGTTAGTTCGAGGCTATGATGTTGCGTTTATACAATTAATTTGTGGGTTCGTATTTTTCCTTTTGATTCCACTGGTTTAAATTCCCAGCCATTCTTTTCCAGTTCTTGGGCCTTACCATCCTGCTCTAATCTTCATCCACGCAGTCAGTCTTGAGTTAATTTATTTCTTGGTTTTCCACTGGCTTGCGTCCACTGGAGTACCCATTTGGATGTGATTTTTGGTATCTAACATTTGGCATTCTTTCTACATGGCTAACTCAACACAGTGTTAGGGACCTACGGAATTGTATTGATCATTTAGATTCTTGAGTTTATAATTATTTAGAATTCAGTAAGTTCCTAGGATTCTGTTCAAAGACAAATTTAATTTCAATCATCAATCATGGAACCATTCAACTTTTGGCAGTGGGCTAAGATCGTAGTGACCCTGGAGCGCGCCGTACCGCAGGGGGACTGCCACCACTACCTGCAGGAGTACTCCATCGGGCTAGGACCTTCGGACGACCAGCGCTACGAGCAGCGAGGAGTCATGGTCATCAAGTCCAAGGCCAAGACTCGCGCCAAGCAGCGCAAAGGGGCCGTCACCAACTGGAAGGTAACAGACTTAAATTACCCTGCATATATTCAGACACACTTGTGCTTCAATGGGGATAGGATTAACCTGCGTTAATTGTTTTGTTCCGACACATTTTTAATGTATTTTGTACTTTATACACGCTATTGTTTTTGTAAAAGTTTTATATGCAAGTGTTGGATCAGAAGCTGTAATGAAACACCGAATATTTTTCCAGCTTCAAATGAATTTAAACTGTAAATGATAAACTATACTTCTTGACGGAAGTGTCTAAATATGGATGTGGAACGATTTATGGAATGAAGAAAAAATGCAAACCATTCACTCACTGATGGAGTTGACGTTTTCTCTTGCACAATTTTACCGCCAAAACAATTCACGAAAAACCACACTTATTTTATTCTTATTCACGAAACATCACATTTATTTTACAATTTTTTGGAAGATCAAACAAACCAAAATAGCGAAACGAATGAACAACCACGTTTTTTCACACACAAATTCCTCTGTTAGGTAGGGACTTGGGTGAAAAACATGAAGGTAACCTAACCTAACAAATTATCACTTCTAACATTCGAGAAAAATACAAATTTAAATAACTGATTCAAGTCAGAAAGTAATATATCGCAAGAATATAATGTAATCACACAATAGTTGTTTGCTCAGCAACATTTGACTTGTACATTTAGAGTTGTTTTCAGTAATGCTTTAGAATAATTATTTTAAAAAACTTCCAACAACTAAAGAGATCCTATATAGGTACCTATGTGATATATTATCTAGCAAAAGTTTAGCCTGCGATGTACAGTGCCATGATAAAAAAATGACCCGCTGATATGTGTGATATGATACACAAAGGTAGACAGAACAAAGCTAGGATGGAGTACTATATGATTGTTTAGAGGCATTGTATACGTTATAAAATTTATTAATGAATGTGTAACACTTTCAGCGTGTTGGCAAAGTGACTATTAACGAGCTCCGCAAGCGAGGGATGACCGGGGAAGATCTACGTCGGATCATGTGGGGCCGAGCTTCTATATCGACCCCTACCAAGATACCCATCAAGTAAGTCGTCATTCAATTTGCCTTTATTTACCAGTGACTAGAAATTAATGGACCGTGTCTTTAAACACTACTTATACACACATTTAGCAGACGGATTTATGAATTCCACCATATATTTGTCTATTGTCATTTTCATTTCATTGCCAGCAACCCGAAAGTTTATTATTTAAATTTTTTTCTTTCCCGTATGTTACTCGCCTCACTAGACAATGTCTGTTCCTGAGACGGCAGTACACCTTCAGATTTAACCTTTAAATACATCCCGACCAATACTATTCGGCAAACCATATAACAATAATAATATTGCTAATAATGTTAAGTTTACTTGAAGAACAACATGCTTCCAGGCCAGGACAAATGTTTGTCAAATGAACGCACTCAACAGGCGACCGCCATATTGTTTTACAGCAGTCGCAATGGTTGATCAACTTTGCATATTTAATGGCAGTGTCCAATAAGGCAGGAGCCTTAGGGGTAACTGGGGGCATTTTAGGGCAGCGAGAGTAATAAGAAAGCATGGAAAAAATCGACTGATGGAATTCAATTATTCTGATCTAATTAATGCAATTGACCATATTTTATTGGTACTAATCACTAAAAAGATAAACCCCTAGAAGCGTGTGCTATACCGATTTGAAAAACAACTGGTGTAGCCAGTTAACATCAGACCTTTCGACTCCTAGGCCCCAGACAGGCCAGTGAAATTCATTATCGATATTATATAGCACTCAGTGTGAAATCAAACATGCTCAGTAGAAGATTTCGGCTCTGTAGTCCACCAGTGACAAGGACACTCTTCCTGGCGTTCTGTACTACCCTATACACGTGCGAGCTCTGGACCAATTTCAAGAAGAGAAGCATGGAAAGGCTTCGGGTCCAGTACAACAACGCCTACCGGATGATGTTCAGTCTTCCCAGGCACTGCCGTGCTTCCGGTATGTTCACCGAGGGACGAGTTCCACGATTTGCAGCCTGCATGAGAACCAGAGTGGCAGGAATGAGGGAAAGGATCTACAACTCTGGAAATAACCTCATCATGGAATCCCGTCAAATCTCGAATTCTAGCATAGAAGCTCATTGGAGTAAAATATTGGCCCCATCAATCTCAATGCTGCCAGGATGGACTCCCCCTTGATGACCTTCTGTAGACATGAGACCTAATATCCTCCAGTAATAATTTTTACATTTATCATTTAAATTTTTTCCTACGATTTTGTTATTTTATTTTTTAAATTATTATTATTATTATGTACATTTTTTTTCTCTTCTTTACTATTGGGTATATATTTACTACAACTTTATTTTATGTATTATTATTAATTATGGAATTTATTGCATTGCACTACTCCTGCATACCTTCTGGAATAAAGACTTTATTATTATTTGAAGATGTTCGATTCATTTCACCCGAAGCGAGATAAAATTGACTTTACTTCTGAAATATATCAATTCCAGACCACTTCTCGACCCGCCCATCCAACAGACCGGCCTGAACATCGCCAGTGGTTTCGGCGAAGCCATGTCGTCGGCCCTGGACGTGATGGCCTTCACCCACAACCTCGACATGGCGGGCGCCAACGGCATCCACCTGCAAAGCAACCTGGCGAGGGTGGCCACTCCGGGCGGGGTCGCGGCAAGCGGTGCACAGCTGGCGGGTGCAGGTAACGCGCTGAAGGTGCCTGGTAGGGGCAACTTGATAGTCTACACTTTTATTGTTTATTCTAATGACACCTTTTATTTGTACTTACTTACGTAATGCAAGCAGCAAAAGACTTTACAGTAATCCTTTCTATCATCTATAAATAGTTGACATAATTTGTATTTCATAAGACTTGTCTTTTCTACAGGAATGCCAATAAATGCTGCCAACAGCGCCCTCAACTTTCAACCCCAAGCAATAAACACTGGCGTTGCAATCCCCATAACATCTCAGATGATAATGAATCAATCGCAGATGACGTTACCGACGCAGTCTCAAATCTCCAGCGGCGTGGCGATGCCGGGAACTACAGCTGGGAACAATATGATGACGGCTGTAAATCCATTATCGCAGGCGACACCGATAATGGCTGCCAATAACATGATGACTGGACAGCCAATAATGCAGGGAGCAGCTGCGAACCACGTGGTGAACAACATGATGATGACTGGTCAAACAATGATGCAGGCTACTGCTGGGACAAACATGGTCAACAGCATGATGATGACTGGTCAGCCAATGGCCAATTTAAGTATGCTTACTGGCCAGCCAATGATGCAGATGGCTGCTGGGAATGTCAATATAAATAATGTGATGATGGCTGGTCAGCAAGTCGCCAGTGTGGTTCAGCCTATGAAGATATATAGCGACCCGTTGAGGGAGATTATTCATCTGTCGGACTCCAAGGACTCTTCGGAATTCGAGGATAAGATCAAGAGTCTCGCAGCGGAGGCGGCGAATCTGTATCACGTGGAAGAAGTTATTCCCCTGGCTAGGGTGAGAAAAGCATTTTATTAAAAATTATAAAAAATGACGGCCTCAATTTCAATTCAAAGGTTGCGGGTTCAAACCCGGCGTGCGCCAATAACTTTTATTTAATCAATATGTGTCATAACACATTTAATTCATATAAAAACATTAGAAAAAAAAGTATATTTGCGGCACGTTTCAGAGTGGTAGATACTCTAAGTATCATCCTGGTTAAAAGACCACCATTGAGAATCGAAACGTTGCTTGAAATGGCTTTAGCCGTCTTTGGCGACCAGATCTGAATAGCCAGGTACTTCCCAACCTTCCTCTTCCCCATCTCCTTTCCCTCCCCACTACCTTCAGCCTCAAAACATACTCTATTTGGGGATGCCATAGTCTCACTGGCTCTAGACGGTTGGGAGCAGTTGAGACTCTTGTGCGGTATTCATATAAAAATTTAAAAAAAACATTTCTTTTTTTTATATTAAGTACAAATTTGAAATTGTTGACACTTCTAAATTAGTTACCGTATGTGTCCAGCGTCCAGGCTATTTTGAGGATACACTTAAATATTCAAATTTCAAAGGCTTTTTCTTTCTCTTAGTCCAACTTTCCATGCCGTCCAGAAGAATAGAGAATACGTTAAAATAAAACAAAGTCTTAGTTCCTTCATCCCAATGAAGGCGCCCCCATCCATTTCAATAAAATGCATGAACACTTACTTCTTGAAATATATCCCATTTGTCGTAAACCTAAATAAGAATGAAATACAAAGAAACACGTTCTGGCTTATGGTTAAATACTAATTGCGCAATACTTTTCCAATTTCTGGTAGCATACACCTAAAATACTAATGTTCATGTAACAAAACCAATTCCAGCCCACGGTCAAGACGGCAGCGCCACAGATCAGCGTGGCGGGAGCCCTCACCAACCTGTTTGGCGTGGAGGCGCCCGCCGGCCCCCAGGTGGACTGGCACGCCGGGGACAAGCGCCAGAAGAAACTGTCCGCCATGGAGCCCAGCGACAGCGATGGGCTGGGAGGTAAATCTTACCACCCTTGTAGTCCTAACCACCTTTCTGCTGTCTGAATCCAATTCCAATCAACCGAGTTGTCTAAAGAAGCGAGGTTAGCAGTTTACGGAGGCATGAAACTGGCAGAGAAAGTACACTGAATGCCGTACAAATGATATCCCTGAGGTGTGTGTGTGTGCTAAAACCATGGACGAACTTTTTACAAATATGGAGATCCAGAAAGAATGCAAAACTGATGTAAGCGTAATGAATATGATTAAGAAAGGGATGTTTAGATGGTTTGGACATGTAGAGCGAATGAACAAAGGAAAGAAGTGTGAGGAAAATATATATCACGGAAGAGTATGGTAGAAGATGTCAGGGACCCCCGAGGAAGACATCAAGTGAATCAAATACTGTAAGTGAGACGGATCATGCCAAGAGTAACAGAAGAGTATGTATGAGATGATGTATCAATGTGAATGAAGCAAGGAGTGTGTGCAGAGATAGAGTTGTATGACGGTTCATCCTCACTGCCTACCCCTGCGGAGAAAAGGTGTGAAGGTGACTTGGTTAGTTTAGTCCATAGATTCTCAATCTACAGCCCCTCTGAAAGTTTCAAACGCCCACGAGGGGGCGTTATCGCCCACGTTGAGAACCTATTGTTTAGTCCAACCACTTCACTTCTTTGACCCGTAGGCCATTATAAAAAAAGCCTGTTTAGTTGTTGGGTTTATTCCATCTTTGCTACATATTCTATTCATCTTATTATCTACGTCTCTTTCAACAATTGGAATAGTCGGTGGTTGTATCTCAGTCGCCGGAAACCAGAGGCGTGCACTCCGTATAGGCACATAAGCACTGCCTACCCTGCCGTATTCGCATGGAAATTGAATGAAATAATATGAAATTATTGAAAAAATTAAATCTACACTTTCAAAAATAGACGCGAAGGTTAGCTGATAGAACCGCCGCGAGCGCCCCACCAACCGCCTTGCTATATTGTGTCAAAAGCAGCAACTACATATGCCCAAACGCTGCCAATGTCAGAGTTGAGTATTCTATGTTCACTAGACTACACAAAATATGTATACATGTATGCTGGGAGCTGTTGCGCGTTCAAGTGGCTCGTTTGTATTAGTATTTTAGTTAGTGTCTAAGGCAGTGCTTTTACAGAACAAATGCAATAGCAATCAGTGACATGTTTTGATACCCATCTCCAAAGGCAGTGCTCCATGAGTAACATACTGTCTCAATATTGTAATTCCAGAAGCGCCGTTGCTTGGCCGATCGGCTCGCACGCGCCGCGCTCGTTCTGCCACCAAGCGTAACATCGGGAGCGGCAAGATAAAGCCAAGCTCGGCCGTCACCCGCAGCGGCCGCCTGCTGCTGGTGCAGGACAGCAGCTCGGGGGACGGGGGGCCACCGGACAAGGTGCGCGCGGGGGACTCGGAGCAGTGCTCGGAGGTGATGCAGAGTGAGGGAGATATCTACAGGTGAGCTACAATGCACGATATTCACTAATATGGGGGATATATGATTAACAAAATCTCAAACCAGAAGGGAAACAAATTCCGAGACAACTCAGGAAAATAGAGGCATTTGCGGCCAATAAATAAGCATGAAAATGCACAAGGAGATTGCAACAGTTGGTTCGCCAACTCCACTCTCGGTTTGCCATTTGTCCCAGTAGCAGTGTTAAATCTACCATCGCATGTCCAGTCTAAAAATAATTGTGCCGAGAAATGTCCCCGTACAAATTCAATAAATATCAATAATAATGTCTCGTTCATTGAGCTGTAGAGCGGTAATGAATAGTCCGATGACTGCTAATTTTATTGTGATGGAAAGGTCCGTTTAAACAGCAAGCCCTCAGTTAACTACAGACACAGGTTGCATGCTAGAGTAGGGCAATTACAGTAGATGACGTGATAAATACACTAGCCACTTTATCACATTGGTAATTCTAGTGGATATTAATTTAACTTTCCTCATCAAATACTATGTAATCGCAAATAGTTTGAAAAAGAAGAACCATCGTTCAGGCGCATTTCATGTTATCAAATCATCGCGATGGAAAATAATATTATACGTATATGGCAACAATAGCATTGTCACGGCCTAGAACAGCTGGAATACATGGAAGTGGAAACCCATTGATGAAGAAAAATGGGAAAGAAGCGACTGATGGACATCATCTAAGTACTAATGTTTCCTTTCTAGAGTCCCGAATGTCTCTCACGAATCCGAAGTGGCCGAGATCCGCAAGACCTTGGCCTTGAAGGATGTCCGGCCCAGCAACATCGAGCAGGCGGTGGGCAGCCAGGCCGCCATGATGGGCCTGCAGGGACACAGGACCATGGACACCATCGCCGAGAAGGCCGTCATCTTCAAAGGTTCCTCCAAACAATCTAAACATCTCTTTCTTAACCCTTTCGAAATACGTTTGTACTTTGTTTTGGTTGTCTCGACACTTCAGTCAGCTGTCCCAAGGGACATTTAGACGTAATTCACATGTTTGTATTTATTCCAGGTGAAGGATCTGGCATCGAAGTGGAGAGTGCTAACAATGAACATGCGGAGAATTTTAGGGAGGAAAAAACCTATAGCAAGGATAAAAGGAAAATTGAAAAGAGAAAAACTAGGACCCGTCCAAAAACCGCTCGTCACAATAGGCAAGTTCCTTTTATAAAATTTTACCTACTCACGGCTAGTCGGCTAGTCGGTTGAGCGGTTTAAAGCGTCAGGTTCCCACGCAGGTGTTGTGGGTTCAATCCTTTGCTAGCTGAGTCCTCTATCATTGCTCAAGCAACGTTTTCCACTTACTATGATGGGAGTAGGAGGAACTCAATTATTCTTAGTTTATTTGTAACCCGGGAATGTTTATCTATCTTTTAAAGAAAAAAGACTCGTTGCTCTTAGTGACAGTCATATCGTCGCTGGAAATGCAAAAGGGTTAAGCGACACTTTGGTCAAAAATGAGTTGAATATGCAGTTTTGATCAGTTTCTTTTTCTACATCGAATGCTCTGACTCTCGTTTGATTCTGAAGACTTTAGTGGCCCTTCAGCCATCTAAAATATATTTACCATTTGGGAGAAGGCTTGACTCAGGTAACTCAGTGAGAGCATTGGTTTACCGGAGTTACCTTTTTTTAAAAATCCAAATAGAAGTCTTATGAATTTTATTGTAAAACAAAAAAAATTTTAAAGTGCTCCTCTGGTGTAAACTTCCCAAAATGGTGCTTCAGCCCTTTTGCCTTTCTGGCGACGATATATTATTTTCTGTTAATACTAACGTTTCTAATAATAAATTAGCGGTATCGATGCATAAAATACCCTTTTATTTGTATTCTGAATGATTTTTACTCGAGTCCATCTTGTGGCATAATACTGCGGCTATTAAATAATAATACAAGAGAAGGAGGCTTGTGGTGACAAAATTAGACCGAGCTGTAGTTAATATTATTTTGAGGCATTTTAGGTTTTGGGACCCTTCTTTAGCCTTTCGGTAAATTCGGCACTGAAGGAAAGCGTATTAATATAATTATATCTTTATTTAGTTAATCCCTAATAAGATGTTTTATAAACAGAGTCCCTACCTGAAGATGCTTCATGATATAAGTAACCATTGAATTTTATCATTGCAGAGTGGCCCCAATGGTTTATTTAAACGATGAGACCGCCGTGACCAAGTCGGCAATGAAGAAGAGGGTAAAGTCTGCTCACCACTCCAAGCGGTTGGACTGGAAAAGGCCCGACCAGGAGTCGCAGTCGCCTCCAGACCCGCTGGAGAACTGGTCCACGGCTGGACTCGCCTCGATGAACTCGCTGCTATCGTGGGAGAATGAGTCTGATGGATATTGAGGGTGTGACTCCAGGAACCGTAATGAATCTAACGGGCATTGAGAGTGTTACCATAAGATCACACTTATTACAGATCAAACTCGGCGACCGTTGAGCTATAATTTGGCCCAAGCCACGTCCAAACGCATAATTTTGCCGTGTTCAACATGGCCTAGCGTACGTTAAGCCAATCAGTACACCAAACAGTTAGGGAATCCGTTTGCTAGGATTAAACTTAGCTCACTGATGAAAAGGTTTGATGATGTGTCAATGAAGTCAACAATTTTTTTTTTTTTTTCGGAATGTAATTTTAGTTTGTAAATCAAATTGTTTATTCCCAATAAATGTATCAGTAATTAGCTTGTATTAATTAATCAATAAAAAGTTTAACTTTGACATTATTCGGTGCCCATTGACATGGGAGCATGCCATAAGTTAATCCGTAGTGAAAAGAGGTTGACTTGAGCCAAATGTCTAACACTTCAATTTAGATGTCATATTCTTAGGAACCTATCAACTATAATTAATCTAACGGGTAGGTATTAAAGTTTAACAGTAAGAACTATAACAAAAACTAGACAAGAATTAATAAGTTGGAGTGATTTTCATGGAAAATTAAAACTGACCAGTATTTTAAGTGCAAATTGAATAATGACGATTAAATTGCTAGAAAATTACATGGTCACAGTCTTTATCTTTATTGTAGCGTGTAGAGATTGTGGTAGAAGCGGAGGAAGAGGGAAGTTGTTATTGTTTAGGAGGATTAGCGCCATCACTCAAAACATGAAGTAACCCCAATTCTGGAGATGGGGTTTGTTTTGCCGACGATTCAGCAGCACCCGACTTAACAAAGAACTTGTCCAATGTTCCGTTTGCTTTTTATAACCTTCCTGAAGTAGTCAATCACATAATCTGTGTTTCGGTTGACTATGGCAACATTTGGGTGCCACTTTTCGCTGCGTTTCGGTTCAATTAGACAGCATTTCCTTAATGTCAGCATTAGGTGCGGAACCTTTACTTGACCCATCCTCACCGGACAAAGTTTTCTCTACTGTTTCAGCTTCTTGCTCTTTACGAAGCTCAACAGTTTTTCCATGATGAGTTCTCTTGCTTCCCTTGGCCTCAAACAGCTTCTCTACATCCTCACTATTGACTCATGGACCAACAGGTTGTGATGCGAAACCCTTAATGTCTCTTTCTGAGACACATTCCAACCACACGGCTTTCTCCGGGTCGAGATTATTGTCCTGAGACACTTCTCCCCGTGTCTTATTGATTAAAATTCTCTGAGCATAAGTTCAGCCTCTGCCGTCACCTCAAAACACCTTTGAAACAGAACTTTGCAGTGCCGATGCCGGGCGGTGGGAGAGAGGAATATGAAAACAATCTGTCGAGTATAGAGGCAGACGAATGTAGAGGTTTCACAGTAGTTAGATCATATTCACGAACGAGAAATGCAAAATTAATTCCATTGCCAACAAGGAAAAAATCAAGCACACAGAAATCTCTCATGTACCAGGCCGGCCAACTATATAATAAAATTCCATCAGAAATCACTACAATAGACAATATGTATTCGTCAATTTAAAAAAGAATCAAGAAAATTTGTTTTCCATAACCATTAATGTTGGTAAATTGTATGTTCATTTTGTAGTAACCCGATATATATATTTTAAAATTTTAAGTTTATAAAATGTCATCAGAAAAATATGTTTGAAAAAAATCATGTCTGTATATACATTGAATCTTTTATATTAGAACACACAATGATGTGATCTAACTTAAGACAAATAAATAGCATCAAATAAGAGTTTATTTGATATTATTTTATTCAGTTTCTTCTAAAAATGCACAAAACATTAATTTATTGTGAGTCATTTTACATGTGCATTGTATTACTGTGTTTTTTTTAATCTAGTTTCTATAGCAGAAATTATTGTTTTTTTTTTGTTTACAGAGACTTAAAATGTGCAAATGATTGATCTTTAAAAGAAGAATCTTTAATTATTATTCATCCATTGAATTGGGAATGAAAAGCAAATATGTATTTCCATGCTTATAAAAACTAAAATTATTATTTCGGTTAATGACCCAGCCCCTTTTTTCTATGTCCCTAATTTGACTATTTTAAGTATGCTAGAAAACTTATGTTTAAAAATGTATTCCACTGATTAAGTTAATAAGTAAGATATAACCAAAGTGTACTTAATAAATCATATAAGTATTGGATAACTAATTAATAGTGAATAAGGTGCTGATTAGATTGGTGCTCCCCGAGCCCAAATCATATGTTCAAATGCGATGTTTTACAACAACTAAGACCTGATTGAAGTGACAATGTCAGTTAGTAGCCTATGTTGTTTTATTCAGTCATAACCTTGGAGTAACAATATATGGAGAGAGAGCTAATTCTTTTTACCCGACCTATACAGATTCGGGATAAATCACTTTCTCCGGGTTTTTACGTCGTACACCATGAGAGAGAAAGAGACAATTAAAATTTCGCAAAATATCACACCGCTTTTGGGTATTGTAAGAATGTTCTCCGTCTCCCGCGTCTCCGCCCACTACTTTTTGATATGCGACATAACTTGACATAACTCAACGGTTTTTTAGGTTATATGCTATATTTTTTATAACAATACTGTGAAAAAGTGGTTATACAAATAAACAAAAACATAATGTCGACATGTGCTATGAATGGATGTATAAATACCCTAGCCCTAGTCCTAGCCACGCCCCAGTCAGGCAAAAATCATCAATACTAACTACAAAAGTGCTCCCTCCTGTATATTATTGCGCTGAGGTCATAACATTAATGGTGAAAATCAACTCAAATTAGAGCATGTGATTTTTTTCCATAATTCCACATTTCCGGTGGAAGGTGTCAAGCTAATTTGATACTTCTTTTCGTTCTTATTAGTTTCATATACACCACCGATGGTATGTTAAATTAGGAGTACCTACCTACCCACGTTTTGATTTTTTCTATTTGTAAAGTCAGTATCATTAATTATTGTTGATTACAGAAAATGGAGTGCTAAGAACAAAAGGCTAACATTCCATATAATTAGTGCCAAGTACTGGATGACCGCTGACATTGCTAAAATAACTATTTGAGAGGTTATTCCCTTAGAGTAATATTGTTACTCTAAGGTTATTCCACGTCCGCCCACTCCTGGAGCTTGCGCCATCAGATTTTTTTCCGCCCTCGCATGAAATGTCTACGGACAACAACTCTAATATTTTAATAAACAAGGTTAGGTTAGACTAGTTTATGTCGGCAAATGTTTCATTATCTTGGCTGTCTGATTATTGACATGAAAATTCCGAAATGAAACTACAGAATACCACTTGTATTTTGTATCCATAGGTAATTCAGGCTATGTAAAAGCTTTTTGCATGTTTAGTAATAAAACTAATAAGTATAAACAGGATCCGCTTTATTAAAAAGTAGGTTAAAATTACTTTCATTAAAAAGAAATGGCTTTAAATAATTGAAATTTGAGCATATTATTGTGTAAAATATTTCATAATGCGGTAATGTGTATTATTTATTCATATTGATAAAAAATATTTGTTTATAAAAGTCTGACTATTTTATTCCGTCAATAACCTTTAAAAACATAAGCAGCGGAAATATTGCCACATTTTCGTGCCCTAAAAATATACGATTCTTTTAACAGGTATTTTTATGACACGCCTTTATCTAACTGCACTTTACAAGAAAACATTTTTATTATGCGTAAATACCGCGATAGAAAACCAGTTAATTTACTCTAAGAATCCAACGCGATTCAACTATCAAATTTAATTAGTCCGAAATAATAATGATGAGAAAGCACCAAACGAAATAATAGTGAAACTGGCAAATCAAGAAATTTTAGTGCCACTTCCGTGATTTAGAATAATGCAAACGGAATACTCTATAAACGTATAAACTAGCGATGGGAAAAGCTTCACAGATTTGTGAATGCTTCACGAATTGATACTTCTTCAAAATGAACCTTTCACGATGAACCCTTCAATTGAAGTAACATATTAATCCTTTCGTCGGGGGTTGCTAGCGTGTACCAAATAATAGTCACGTTTTTTCTTAATAGTTTTATTCGGGACAGCTCTCCCAACCACATAACCCACTCCTCCATTGTTGTATAACAAAATTATACCGTGTAGAAAAACTACTTCTTTCTTTCTTCTATGTGTGTATTAATGAATTGTCTATTACTAGTTTCTTGTCTATTGTTTCTCGATGACAGCTGCCCATATGTTTGAGTTGTTGGCGGTATCATGCCTTAAAAAGGAATGATGTACAATAAATGCATAGCCTTACAGAGAATTTGCAAAAAGCAAATGTAGTAATTGCGAAATTTTCAGTTTCTGTAAGAGCGATGTGAACGTTTTCAGGGCTTGAAGTACAATTTGAATATTTCTTACTGTACACAGTTTGACAGTTTGCTTAGCAATAGGGTGAATATTGCGCAAATGACGATTCATATTACAGGCATTGCCTCCCTTTATGGATATAACTTTAGAACAAAAGTTGCATTTGGCCTGGTAAACCCCAACTTCCTTAAATAAGCCCATATTTCACTTTCTCGTTGAACGGCCATCCATAATTTTAGGTAGAGATTATATAGTCTATATGGGCAGCTAGAACGGATAACTAAAAGATACTTCATTCATTCTTCGAACTAAAATCGAAGGAAGAAGGGAATGAACAATTGAACTGTGGATGATGCAATATTTTCGAACGAATGAAGTTCGAAGTAGATGCCATAGATTGTTCAATCAGGTACCAACAACCAATTCTTTATTTGTTCAATGAAAAATGAATGAAGTTGGTTCTTTCAAAACTGTCACAACGCTAGTATAAACTAATAGATGTTATTCCGAGTAGAGAGCGTACGCGGCACTCCCCTCTCAAATCCCATAAGATCTTCTTTTACTTATTGCTCGCGATGTAATGTTATGTATGTAGAATCGGTACATTGAAATACTTACCGCTGCACGCGAGCATATTAGTATTATACGTGTCTCTAAGCGGTAAAATGCACTTGGCTCTATCAGCTGAAGGCAAATAGGCCAAAGAAAACCTATCAAACCAGTCTCCAAAATCATGGGCGCATTCTTTAGTCCTCTTCATTAAATAAAATACCTCAAACTCGCTGCTCTTACATACCAGTTAGGTAGTAGGTACCTTGTTACAGCTGGCTACTTCCAACCTACACACTTTTATTTGGTATAATATTATCATTACGAATGATACTACAAAATATTATATACGTTTAGAGAAGCTCCCAACAATTTGGATACATTGTGTAATTTGACCAATTTAATTAACGCCATCTAGCAAAATGAATGTGAAGTGATATAATCGTCTAAGCAATTAAATGCGGAAACTCATTTTGATATGGTTAATTTTTGTAGTTCACTTTTTCCCGCTAAGATCGCTGCTCTTTTGAATCGCGTTTAGTGCGGATAAGTTTCCACAATGATGGTGAGGAATAGGAACAACATTCTTAAGACGGTTTCCAAGTACTTACGTATCATAATTAAACCTACTGGATGACGTTCCGGGAAGCTCTCATCAATTTGGCTATGTTAGACGTTGATATGTTTAGCAATACTATCTAGCGGCATGAAAGTACACTAAGAAACCATTCAAATTACTTGAGATAAAAATTAATATTATTCATATGTGTTGTTGTAGTTCACGTTCGCATCGCTGGAATGAAGGATGATTTTAGTTGCGTAAATTACAGATTAGATTCTGGTTTAATGGTATTCATTGAACAAAATTCTTGAAAAAGTTGTATCTACCTACGCATCAAGTTTTATTATATGTGTCGTACTTACGTTTATAGGAACATTTTTGGTAGAGACCTACTTTACCGTTGTGTAATAAACATTACAAGTGTGAGCTGTCAACTGATGTCAACAAGAGATGACGAATGCTATCTCTCTTCAACAAAACACAACTAGTTTTTATTCTATTATGGCGTGTTCTTTTATTTGTTGCGTGTGAAAAGTGTGAAATTGTTAAAAATGACGGTCGTCGTGTGTGCTGTGGAAACTTTTTAACTTTCGTAAAACAAACTTCGTCTCGACAATAATAAATTCGTCTTCTTATTCCGAGTGAAACGTCGTCTTAGATAAAGTTACGAAAGTTTTTGAGGTCAAGTAGTTAGTAGTAGTGGAGTAGTGCTACAAACAAAAATTCCACTAATGTTCTAATTACGTGGGGAAATATCTTGTATGAATGCATACTTGATCTAGTTGTATTTTTATAATCCGTTATTAGACGGTTTGAGGAGATTCAATCAAACCATGTTCGGCCGCGATAGACCTCATAATAATCTATTCAAAAGACGGAAAAATAATTGCTCACATTCAAATTATTAAAAGATGTAATATAAATCTTCCGTGTTATATTTTAAAATTCATCAAAGTTTTAGCTTTTCTAAGTAATCTTTTCATCGAAAGGTGTAATAATTATAAGTGGTCTACTTTCGAATTTATCTTTTTATCGAAAGAATGTAAAAGTTGACGGAAGATCTCCCTTGATGCGTTGTACGATGTCGTAGATCGTAGAGAATTAAGAGTTTTTAGTAAAACGATAACGAATGTGTCAGTTTCATTCAATCCGCGGCGGGATTTACGCGTGATATTCAATTCGTCTCAAATGATACATTTAATGCGTGTAAAATTACGGAAGATGGTAAAGAAATGATGACAGATGACAGTGCTACGGATGTCAGCAAATATGGCAGTGTAGAATTAATTGGGAGCTCTGATATTAAGGAGGACCAAAGTTCGGATCAATTTGATTTTGAAAGTGTTGGAGATAGTGCGGCCACGGAAAATGAAGGCGACAGCGAAGATACTTCTCCGAACCACCCAGTTGTAAAAGTAAAAACGGTAAAATACTATGTTTTATTATAATAAACACTTACCAACAACAAAACATGGCACCAATCCCCACATAACACACGATCGTATTAATTCGCACACATAGTTATATTTATTATCAATCTATTATTTATTTCCTCCTAGATGAACTTATTATATTTTAATCCACCATTATAATTATACCTATAAATAGCATAATACACTCGCATAATTCCTAAATTGAGATCAATCAAAGTTCAACATTCAATTTTTTATTCAAATAAAATTGGAACACTTTTGTTTTTGAGCCAAATTTGAGTTTTGGGATGAACAACCTTAAAGGCTCTCCACACTGGCCACCAGATTCTTGTAAGAGTATTACGAATTCTAAGATTCAATCTGATAAAAGTCGAAACCCCAGCTCTTCTACCCTAAAATCAATATAATTTTCTTTCGATTTCCATATTTTAATTTCCAATTTATATTTACTAAATACTCGTAATTATAATTTACGATTTGCAGGCCGCTAAAGATGGCCTTGTAAAATATTCAGTTGGTAGGTACCTACCTAACTGTTTCATGTGATGTATAAATTTTAATTAGCCACCATTCAAGAAACTGAAAATATTTCAAAGCAGGAAACTGATGACTGGCTTTCAGACGTACTCGTCATTATCTTGGAATAACATTAATTATTGAACCTTTATCTGAACATTTTAATAGATAAAAAGCTTATTATTTCGTTTGTTATTCAATATTAACATTTGATAAATATATACCTTCACCAAATTAACTGTTTCCAAGTTATATATAATTATTCCTATTGTAATTAAAGAAAAAAAAACTATTGTAAGATAAAATTTAATGTTTTTATTTATTTTTCAGATGTTTTTAATAGCTTAATAGCGTATTACTTCATCTATTATTCAATATTTACAGCAAATAAACAGTAAAGTACCTAACTGTTTCTTGAGATAATTTTTTTATAATTGAGGCCATATTTCATGGATTTTTAATATTCCACGCTAAGAAACTTGTGGCTGGGTTTTCAATGTATCTTCTATTACATGATTCCACATCTCACCACGAATAGTTTTTTGAACATTTCTTCTAACATTTGAATAGGTTAAAAGTTTACATTTTTATTTATTTGTGTATTTTCCTCAACTCTAACGAATGAAGGAACATAATATGATAATATGCTCGATACAGGGTGATTGATAATCGATGCATTAAATCGAAGACTTAATATACTTTGCTGCTGGGAGTGGAAAGCACTAACAGCTGTAGGAGATGCGAAGAGAATGAGTAAACACTGATTCTTAATTTAATGATGGTTATACGATTGGTGTAAAAAGGAAGGGAAGTCAAATAACATGTTGTGAAACCATGAGATAAAGCCGAATACTCTTGATAAACCCACAGTGGTATGCATAAAAGGCCCGTGGTGCAAATGCTTACGGGAGCTATGCAGACCGCAGACAGTGTCAATAAGTAAATAGAAGCGTCATACAGTTTCCCGTTTATGTTATTATACATATATGGATCAAATGATGCAATGTTCACATATTTGCTTTTATGTCATCTCTATATAATTTCCTTCAATATTGTGCATCAAGCACCAGTTATCCTGTAATACATGTGTGTAATATTTTTTTGTACATTGACAATTTAAAATCTTATTTTTATCAACTTGTTTTCAAGTTTGAGATAAAAAAAGCCGTTATTGTTAAAACGGCACAAAGTAGATATTTTATTTGAAAACCTAATCTAGTCGATCCATGTCCGTACATGTCGCCAATATTGAAGTTGATGGGATGGGGTTCGAATCTCAGCTGCGGTAGTTCAACTTTTTCTTGTGTTTTTCTAATGCATATAATCTGACAATAAAATGGCCGGGGTAGGACAAAAGTAGACTGATTGAGATTCCAATTCAATTCAATTTTCAATTCAATTCAATTTCTTTATTCATTTTAATAACATTACAAAATAAAATTTTAAGGCGTTATTAAAGATATGTACAAAAAAATATATATGGAGTAAACAAAAAAAACAGAGTACACTGCATATAATATACAATATAAGACAAGATTTAATAATTAAACAGAATAGATATTTGGTAAATACAAGTTAAGCAAGCAGCAACAAAACTTGCTGTTTAAATACAGTTTCGCTGATGCAAAAAATATCTATATAATATATTCCCGAGGCGTATGTGTGGCAAAACTATGGACAGCCGTATTACGAAAGAGGAGATCCCAAAAGAATGCAAAGTCGATGTAAGCATAATGAACGAGATCAAGAAAGGGATGTTTCAATGGTTTGGACTTGTAGAGGGAATGAGGGGAAAGCGTCGGATTCCCACCCGGGCGTCGTGGGTTCAATTCCTCTGCTGGCTAAGTCCTCCATCATTGCACAAGTAACATCTTCCGCTTCTTATGATGGCAGTAGGAGTTTTTCAAATATTGTCAGGTTATTCGTAACCCGGGAATGTTTGTCTTTCTTTTAAAAAAAAATAAGTTGCAAACGCCCCAGAAAGACAGTGCATGTCAAGAGTGGGAATAACGGAAGATTATGAATGTGAATGAAGCAAGAGTGTGTGCCGGGACAGAGTTAAGTGGCATTCCATCCTCTCTGCTTACCCCTGCAGTGGTTATAAATAGCGTGTGGTTATTTAGGTTATTGAAATAGCAATTAATATTATAGTTAAGGATGTGCTTGTCAATTTTGGTTTACCAGAAAATTCCTTTTTTCTTTATTATAAGTTAACTTTAATATACTAATTTATCACCGAATTCCTTATTTCATTTGAAAATATTGAAATTGATTTTTTCATCGTCTAAGTGTTGCAATGTTGATCAAAAAATAATACAATTCAATAAAGCACATCCATCTGTCGCCAGAAAATTGGAATCGGGCTCCCTTGGGAGGTGTAATTGAATTCGAAATGTTTATGTGTACGCTTTGCTAATGTTGAAATGGCCCGTATTACAAAAAGAAAGCATTCGGCTTAAATTTAGATGACACGGCAGCTGGTGTGAAATCCATCTCATGAATTATGAACACTCGAGTACATAAGTATAAAACATCTGTGCACAAATTCTAATTCAGATACGGAATATTATAATTGCTTAGATTAAGTATCTTGGAGATATTATTGAATTCTTTATTGTTTGCGAGAAGAGCATTCTCTTTTTTTTTTTTGATTTGATAAATGTGTTTGCACTGTTAGGCTTGAAACAACATATTGGCACCTAGATAAATTGATAGAAGTGTCTGGTGTGCCCGAAGTAAGGTCAATTTTCCCTTACCTTGCGTGAAGTTGATCAAACTCTTTCAAGTACCGAGTTTTTTTCTCCAACAGATGGATCTTGAGAGGTTTTTGTTTTCACATGAGTATTTGCCATAGTAAGAATAAGATATCAGGTTTGTCTTAGTTCTTTTCTCACTAAGTTGTCCTGTTGACTCTGTGAAGTTTGTTCGTTGTTCATCTTAACTTATTAAAGATTTTATTCCGCTGCAATACACCCTCTCTACCGGCAGAATCATCGACAGGTTGGTCCCGGAGACAGGAAGATAAAACAGTCTGTCGACGCTGTCTTCGATAGTCATCATTTTTTCCACTGGAGTTCCTTATTGTTCAGTAAGACAAAGAGTGTCAAAACTCGGAGAGCCAAGCTGGTCAAATATAAATTGTTCCAAGTTAAATAAAAAAATTGCACTTAGCGGAGGACTTTGCGAAAGGATTACTCAATAGTACACTAGATTTTTTTGTTTGTTTAATTGATATTAAATTCTATTGCATGGCCATGTTTTTTTTTCTGGTATGTGTAAACCAATATTGTTTGCTTTCTTATCACACATTTGTACACAAAGCTATGAATGTGACCTGGGAAAAGAACACAAGTGTTGACGAAAGCCACATTGGTGACACCGAGATTCCGCTTTTGAGCCAAACTGTATCTTAGCGGACACTCAGTGTTTTTGAGAACATTTCATGTCGGTCCTGACTTATTTCTAGAGATGGTCGATATCCGAATTGGGTGTACCTGCCGTCCCAGTTACCGGTGACCGCCGAGGAACCGGTTATTTATCCAGTTCTTTTTGGAACCGGTTCCAGGTGTCAGAAAAGTTCCTCCAAGAAGATTTTTATATTAGGAAAAAATTCACACCGCCAATTTTTTTAAATTTCATGATGGGGGGGGGAAGGTTGTCAGCGATGTTCAAGAAACGAAAAGAGCTGCGACTGTGGAACCAGTTCCTCGTCAAAAGGTTCTTTTCGCCAAAAACCTATTGTGCCCAAAAGAGGAACCGATTCCTCAAACAAAGAATACGATTTTTTTTTCCCAAAAAAAGGAACCGGTTCCTCGGAGAAATAATATCGACGGTTCCAGTGACCGGCTTGGAACCGGTTCCTTTTGACAGGGACAGGAATATCGACCATCTCTACTTATTTCCCATCTCAGTAGGTGCGAAGCGCCTGTGTAGAGATGGCAATTTACAGTTTGATTGGTGAAAGCGGCCGTGAGTGTTCTAAGTTTGATGGAATTTTAAAAGTGGCTTTACAACTGTCATTTAGAACCTTAAAAAATATATATATACGAGTATGTAACATTCGTAACACATGTTATCAATGTTGGTTGATAAGATAGTACACCATTTAAAAATATATATTTTATTTAAATCTAAATTTTACAAATACATGATAATATTTTAATGTTTCTTTGATTTTTTCGTTTTTGTTATCTCATTCAACAGTTTTCATTTTTGAAGGATTCAGAGGTTTTGTTATTTTACAGAGTTCAAAATTATTTGCAGTAGAAATGCCCCAACTTGCAACCTTGAAGAAGATGGAAATATAAAAAACCTAAAAATCAGCCGTAATATTTTAAATCTTAACTAAAAACAGCAAATATATTTTTCATGCTTAAAGTTTTGCACTGACGTCTTACATGGCAGAGCGGTAGGCTTCTTGGCTCTGAACCCAGGAGTGGAGTAGATTCAAATCCCGACGTAGGAAAATAATTTTTTACTAAATTCAACTGTGTCACACATATCGACGCTGAAAAGGCAAAAGGGTTTAAGCGACACTTTGGTCCAAAATGAGTTAGCTATGCAGTTTTAATCAGTAATTTTTCTGCATCGAATGCCTACTGGTACTGAAGACTTATGAATTTTATTGTTAATACAAAAAAATTTGAAAGTGCTCTGGCGTAAACTTCCCTAAATGGCGCTTTGGCCCTTTTGCCCTTTTGCCTTTCCGGCCACCGTATTATAACTTATAGTGTTTATGTTTTCACCTTGTTCCAAGCTGACAGACACTCGGTATCAGAATCGAATATTTATATGTTTAGTGACTCAGTCTGAATAGCAAGGACTTCCCGAGCTTCTCCTCCCCGCTTACTTCATTCACAACATTCTTCGAGTGGGGATGCCATCGGCTTACGGAGCGGCATGTGAAAATAGTGATAAATCGACTTTGCTCCTAACGTACTCTCATTCCTTTTGTGGGCAACTATTTGAAATACCAAATCACGTGGACGCACAGCATCCCATTGACCCATTTAGAAATGATTTGGTTTTAAATGCGTAGTTTAGTGGGAACCTTCAGATGGAAGTGATTTTTGAGTGGGTCGCATTAGGTAACCAGTCAGAGCCGTACTTTTACCCTAAATAACACTTGCTGAAATCAATCTTAACCTTTCCATACCTGAAGCAGGGTGAGGTAGTTACCCCATTTGATCTTGTTTATGCATTTTTGGGTTTTCATCTTAGGTAATTTATTTTGGTAATACTTAAAAAGAAGTAATCACACAAAACTCTTGTTCGGGGTTCATTAGAACCCCGTTCGAAACGGGAGTGTTAAATGGCAATAAAATCTTAAAACTTTAACATCATGTAAATATAACCGAAATAAAATGAGCACTATATTTAAAAAAAAAAAATTATATGTATACCGAACAAAAGTCTCAACTGCTCCCAACCGTCTAGAGCCAGTGAGACAATGGCATCCCCAAATAGGGTATGTTGTGAGGCTGAAGGTAGTGAGGAGGGGCAGGAGATTGGGAAGATGGAGGTTGGGAAGTACCTGGCTATTCAGATCTGGTCACCAAATACGGCTAAAGCCATTTCAAGCAACGTTTCGATTCTGAATGGTGGTCTTTCACCAGGGCGATACTTAGAGTATCTACCACTCTGGAACGTGCAGCAAATAAACATTTATTATTTTTATATGAATTAAATGTGTTATTACACATATTAATTAAATAAAAGTTATTGGCGCACGCCGGGTTTGAACCCGCGACCTTTTGATTCGTAGTCGAGCGTCTTACCACTCGACCATCGAGGCCGTCATATAATTGATGAAGTACAGACCGACATACTTAACTTAGCAGTCGGTGGCATCGCCAGTGTGTAGCTTTTGTAAACAAAAAATAATCTACAGATTTAAAATAAGTTTATTTGTTTGTTGCTCCTTTGGCTGGCTGCGAAGTTAAGTGTGTCTAGCCATAATTAATTAATTGAATTTTTTAATATAAAATGCCATCACTTTGTTGTTTAACTTTAAGGAATACATTTGTTTGGTGTGATTTTTCTCAGATTCAAACACTAAACAAACTACTTGACATTGTATTACTAACTAGATTTTTTACCCAGTTTGGCCAGAGATTTTTTCACTCTTTATCGATATCTTAATTATAAAATAGATATAAAACCAATAATAAAGGTGTACAGATTACATGCCATTTATAATCTCACATCCAATGAAACAATCAGTTCAATTTCTGCACAATACGTCTTTCAAAATATGCCTTTTTCAGAACACACCACCACAGTTGTCTCAAATTTAATATGTCTCTTTAAAATAGCGAATGGCAGATTGGACGCCCCGGATCTAACGAGCCTTATTACCTTGCGAGTACCTACCCGTGATACACGGCAGGCGGCTCTATATTATGTTTCTCCGTCTACAAACAATTATTTTGATAATTCTCCCATTCAAAGACTGCATAGACTTGGTAATAAATATGGTTCAATAGATGTTTACCGTTACAACACTGTTTCCAAATTAAAATCTAGCTTACTTGAATGTTTTCAATAGAACACAAAGGTTATTGTTATTATATGTATAAACCTACGCTATATTTATATACTTGCAGTTAAATACTAACTTTTCTCTTAATGTTATATTCTACCCATCTATTGTACTCCTTTATTTAAAAAATGTATTTATGTAAAAGCCTTAAAGGCGTTAATAAAATAAAATAAAATAATAAAATAAAATCTATGGCTTTATCTAGATTATTTATTTTTAAACTTGCGACTTTGATTTAGATCTCACAAAAAATAAAAGTTTTCACAAAAATGCTCATAATATTTAATAATATTTGGATAATTTGTATAGCGCCGTTTTTATGAAAAATTACCTCAAGGGCGCTGTATTGTCATATTATCAAAGCGGTAGATACTCTCAGTATTGCTTGAGTCAAAGACTATCAATCAGAACCGAAACGTTGCTTAAAATGGCCTTGTTTAGTGACCAGATCCCCAATCTTCCTCTTCCCCATCTCATTCCCTTTCCCAGTTACTCCAGCCTCACAACATACCTCGATTGGGGACGCCACGGTGCCACTGCCTCTGGCCAGTTGGACCATGTCAATCAAACGTGCAAATTGGTAATTTTGTATAAAAGCTGTTTAAAATTTTTTCTATTCAAGTTTTGTGTTTAAAAAATATAACGATGTTTTGTAATGTTTTTTCAGTGGAATAATAAAACAAAAACAGCTCTAGTGCAAAATTACCAATTTGCACATCTGACATTGTCCGTTGGGACAGTCGGTATCTTTGTTTTGAATTTTGCGTTGGACGTATTATCGTTTGAAGCATTGGACAGCAGTAAAATTAAAATAATATAGCGAGGCTATTGGCGATTCAAAGAAATAAACAACCTACTTCGTAGTAGTGAGAAATGGGCAAACAAAATTCAGAATGTCATTTTGCCTACACATAAATCTTGTAAATAATATAGTTGATTCACTTGTTAGTTTTCCACTTTTGGCTGCAGATGAAACCGAGTGGGTCAATCTGTGCGCAAATGTGTCTTTTATTTTTGTTAATTTTGACAGTTGTTCATTCATCACAAATGATTTTTTTTATTTTCGGGAACTGTAACACACGCTGCTGCCAAGTTTCTCCAGTCATTAAACGAAAAAAAAGTTTACATATATATAGAAATTATATCAATGTTACACAATATGGATAGTTACTTAAATATATAAAAAATAATATTGAAGAAAAGTAATTCGATTAAATAATAAAAGCATATATATATATATTAAACATAATACATATTGTAATTTAGCGATTTAAAGGTTGATAGTGCATTTGATATGTTTATAACTTCTTTTTTTTTTTTGTATTACTATGCCAAAGAAGAGAACTAGCTCTTGAGCTTGGCGTAGGAGTTTTAAAAAAAAAAATAGGATATTTTTAGAAAAATGTGTCTTTAATAGTCGTTGGAGGTTACATTGTTAATAATTCAACTTAGTAATTAGTTTCCAATAGAAACAAGTTATTGCTTTCTAGTTTAATAAATTGTTAGAAAAAAAAGATTTTATTTTTCATAATAATTATAAAACTACAGATTGACACAGTTAACTTTGCAGTTGGTGGCATCGCTAGTGTAGATTTTATTTTTTAAAAAATCTATGTATTTAAAAAGTTGATTAGTTCCTCCTTTGGCTGACTGCAAATTTAAGTGCGTCAATCTGGTCTTTTTAGTATGCAATAATTCTGTAACCCTATGGTAATGAAGATTTCTGTTGCATTTTACATGTGGGAGTTGCCAGGATTTAATGTGATCGTCGATCGGTTCCAGATTATGTAAAGAACAGTTAGTACCCACCTGATTAATGTATTGTGTTTTGGTTGTCAGTGTTGCCGTAGCTTGTTGTTGTTGTATTTTAATACTTTTATCTGAGCATGGTGATAACATTTCTGTAGATGTAAAAAGTTTGTGTTTATTTTTATGAAACTCGGCTTAAAAGTTGTTTTTAATACAGTAGAAAAGTAAAATACATTCTGTGTTGACTTAACTGAAAATTTGTTGGTACCAGGTCAACGTATATACAGTTGTAGCCATGTACACTTAATGCTGTATGCGTAATGACCATTTCCACATAACGCTTCAACTTATCTGTTTTCCTGTAGAGTTTGGGTATATACGAGGCCTGTTCAAAAGAAAAGGTGAATTTTGAATTTTCGCAGGCTGTGTACATTCGATTATCGTTTTTTTTTTGTTATGTTGGTACACATATGTTAGCATTATCAGCCATTTTGGATTAGTGGTTTGTTTTTGACAACTGGAAAGGTTAGTCACGGTTTTGTGTGTTCTTCGATTTTTTACTTTTGAAAAAAGTGGATCAAAGAATATGTATTAAATTTTGCGTTAAAAATGGAATAAAGTGCTCCAACGCACTTAAAATGTTGACTGTGGCATTTATTTATTATTTTTATATGAATACCGCACAAGAGTCTCAACTGCTCCCAACCGTCTAGAGCCAGTGAGACTATGGCATCCCCAAGTAGGGTATGTTGTGAGGCTGAAGGTACTGGGGAGGGGAAGGAGATTGGGAAGAGGAAGGTTGGGAAGTACCTGGCTATTCAGATCTGGTCACCAAATACGGCTATAGCCATTTCAAGCAACGTTTCGATTCTGAATGGTGGTCTTTCACCAGGGCGATACTTAAAGTATCTACCACTCTGGAACGTGCCGCAAATATACTTTTTATTATTTTCATATGAATTAAATGTGTTATGACACATATTAATTAAATAAAAGTTATTGGCGCACGCCGGGTTTGAACCCGCGACCTTTGGATTCGTAGTCGAGCGTCTTACCACTCGACTATGGAGGCCGTCAAAGGCCCCGTCATTCGGCGAGTCTACTTTGTCTCAAAAAAGTGTTTATAAGTGGTACAAGCGCTTTACAGAAGGCCGAGAAGATGTTAATGACGATGAGCGTCCTGGAGTTGTGGAAAAACAAATCATGGATTTTATTCTTTGATCCATTTTTTTCAAAAGTAAAAAATCGAAGAACACACAAAAACGTGACTAACCTTTCCAGTTGTCAAAAACAAACCACTAATCCAAAATGGCTGATAATGCTAACATATGATAAACATATGTGTACCAACATAACAAAAAAAATCGATAATCGAATGTACACAGCCCGCGAAAATTCAAAATTCACCTTTTCTTTTGAACAGGCTATGTAGGTGTACATTGCGTATGGCTACAACTGATTTCGTCTAAGTACCTTAGTTATTTCTAATGATAAATGATTTTAAATTAATTATTCTTTATATTTCGAGTTCAACCTTCTTATTTTAAATGCTGTTTGTTCCCCATTTTTAATGTCCCGTCGGAACACCTATTCAACTATGGTGCCGATGTTCCGCCTCGATGGAAGGAATACCTGTCCAGATTCCTGGGAGACAGGAGACAGGAGACATGGCCAAACTCTGTACCAATCAACAATGATCATTTTTATAAAAATAGACGCCTCCGAAAGAGATTTTTTCAAATTGATCTGATAAGACAAATTTTCAGTCTATGAAAAAATATACTCAAGGATCGACAAATTGCTTTCAATAAAATATCAATTTAGTTATATTTGCCAAGTCATGAAATATGTTAACATGGTTGAAAGTGAAGGTCTTCTATTTTACATTTAATCGTGTAAAAATATTTGGTTTATCTTTTGGTAGATCTGGAGATAAATATTTTGATTGATTAGCTAGTTATATGAATTTTTGTTTATTCCCTGAAAACTGAAATAGTACACGGTGCAATTTGAGTCACGCTTTTTATCTATCCTAGGACATTAACACTCGTAATAAATAAGTTTTTTTGAAAATTTGCTTAACCTATAATTTATCGTCGAAGTAGATTGATCGTAGTATTTTTATTTTATTTTCTTCGTTTTAAAAATTGCATTTTACTTGGTAATTGCGTGCCGAATATCTTTTTGCTCAGGGCCTAAGAGATCCTGGATCTAATCTTCGTCGCAGGTGATGAAATAAAGTTTGCGTGTGTTGAAGAATGCCTACGCAGTGCAAAAGTAACAACATTGTAAAATTAGTTAGCTACGTACATTGCGTAGAATTTTTGTTGTTGTTTTGCTTTTGTTAAATATGCATTTTGTGTGATTTACTATGACCAATTGTATTTTATAATTGCTTCAGTATAACTGAGTAGTATCATATCAAAGATGGCAAAGTTTACCCAAATGTACAACAAATAACCTGAATTTAACACATGTATTAAATACTTTGTACGAATTTATCGAAAGCATATTTCTTATCAATAGGTAGATATTCAAATATTGAATAAGTTTGAATAGACAATAGGAATGTTGAGAACATTATTTTAACTTGAAAGTTTACATAACCAAACAAAAACGGTTACATGCTATTTTAAAATGTGGACTTCTTTGAGAGACGTTTCCAGCGTCCATCATCAGGGCTCATGGCATCATGACGATGCACACTACAGAAGTAACGAGCAACAAAACCCAAACCCCAGGCAACCAACATCAGACTATTGGCCTTGCAAATCTTTATGCATTCTACCGCGTTTCCCCTTATGACAGTAGTCCAGTCCCTTGAACAAAATCCACCAGGATTCCCCAGTTTTCTTTCCAAGGCGGGCATTGACATCGCAAACAAACAGGGGTTCTACACTCCCAACAACTAAGATGGCAGTGTCCCAATTGAGTATTCATCTGGTCCATTCGGAGTATGGGCTATCTCCGAGCACAATAGACTCATTGTGACTAAATCATCATTACTTAGAATTGTTTTATGAATCCTCTTTGAGTGCATTAAAGTTTGATAAAATTATTGTTGCCGTTTCCAGTTGGTGGAATACCACCTGGAGTTTCTGACGAAGCACCCGGGCGAGGTGTTCTTCTACGGCTGCCGCCTGTGCGCGAGCCGCTTCACGTCGCGCAACTCCTTCCTGATTCACATGAAACTGCACGACGTGCGCAAGCGCTACCCCTGCCCGCACTGCGCCAAGGCCTACGACCGCAAGTTCCAGCTCGTGCACCACCTGCGCCTGCACACGGAGGAGACGCCCCACGAGTGCGCCGTGTGCTTCGTGGCCTACGCCACCGAGGCCGAGCTGCTGGCCCACTCCAGGGTTCACAGGTACGCCCGCGCCAGATGCGTATTAGCTGCGAACAAAATCATATAATATATACGGGCCAACTTTATACAGCGCCAAATAATAATATCAGGACTGAATCATTTAGATACTCGCTTGTACCTAGATTGCATACAGTGGATAATTCTTTTGCAGAAATAGTAGATATATTCAACTGCACTGAATCTAGTTACAAGAAGGCTATGATAGCACACCTCTTCCAAAAATACTAATGTTAATTTATTCCATTGTAATATCTCCAGTAACTTATTTATGTTTTAGTGTGCTAATCATTTACTGCGTGTTATTTCTGTGTCACTACTATTTAATATTATCTATGCACAGTTGCGTTAAAGCCTAAAGATTAATTTCTGTTATTAGGTCTGACAAGCCGTTTGAGTGCCGCTTCTGCCTGAAGGGCTTCCCGCAGAAAAAGGCGCTGATCGTGCACCTGCGCATGCACACGGGAGAGCGGCCCTTCCCTTGCCAGTTCTGCGACAGAACCTTCACACAGAAGGCCCACTTGCAGGTGACTACACATACCAAATGTCACGGCTGTTTGGGCGCCCCAGTAGAAGTGTCTGGAGCTAGATGATGACAGTTTTGTAAATTATTGTCATTTCAGTGCGATTAGTGTTTTTTACATTTTGCCAATCATTGCCAGTTTAGTGCAGTGCTATCCATTATTGGAATTTGAAAATTTGATCAATTATTGTCATTATAATGCAGTTCAACCCATTATTGTAGTTCTGTCCATCTTCCCAATTGTTGTTTACTGTATTACAAAACATATCCTTAAAGATAGGAATGTTCTGGAGGCAGTTCTATCTATACACATCTGAGCTGTGGACCAATAACCAACAGGGCAACGGGACAAGTTGAGGGTTTGCTCAACACTGTCTTCAGGCAACTTCCGAGGTTCTGCGGTGCCTCTACAATGTTCACCTTAAATGTTACACCAATACTTGCAGTTTCTTGTACTGACTCGGTGAATTGTCTCCTTCCAGGGTCACATGGTTCGCATACATATTCCAAAGAACAAAGTAGATTACCAGAGATCTGGCGAGATGCAGCCGGCGATGCAGACCGCGCCAGCAGACAAATCAGTATTAAGCAACCTATTCAGCCAAAACAACCTCACCTCACAACACCTCACCTCACAACACCTCAACCACAACCCCCAGATTAGCGGCGACGCCATGCCCACCCAGATGGACCTGTCCATACTGAGCGTGAGTATCTAACCATCCCTGTTGTCACATTTTACTTACTGTTTTCTTTGCCAGCTGAAAACAGCTGAATTAGCCTATAAATTTTATCCAGAAAAGCTGTGCAAAGTCAATGATGCCACAGCTCACCTTTCGTGAGTTTTTAGTGAACCTTACAAATTTGTTTTGATTGTTTGACTGCTGCCAATAAGCTCTTCGAACATTTTTTTGATTAATGTTCCGAATTGATTCCAGGGGCAGCGCGAAAAGCTCATCGAGTGTGACTTCTGCGATAAGAAGTTCACGTACGAGCGCAACAAGACCAACCACATGAAGAAGCACGGCTACGGAGGCGAGACCGCGCCGTCGCACTACGACTGCGGCATGTGCCAACGCACCTTCACGTCGCGCGGTCTGCTAGTAGCGCACGCACTAACTCACGCGCAGCATCAAACTCAAAGCTTCGCGCAGCATCACACAGTCGGCTTACGGCTCAACAACGCGAGCCCGTTTCGTTGCGATATATGCGGTCGCGAATTCAACATGAAGCGCAATCTGATAATGCACGTCAAGTCGCATAACAACGAGCGGCCGTTCGAGTGCCCCGCCTGCGAGAAGTCCTTCAAGTTGAAGTACTTCTTGGAGCTGCACGTCACGAGGATTCATCCGCACGTGCGGCTGGAGGACCTCCCCAAGAAGAAGGAGGTCTCTTCGTCACCCACTTTTGCGGAGAAGGATGCGTCAAATGCGAGGGTGCAGGTCACACCCAACAAGCGGAAACAGAGTCAACCCAAAAAGGTGATTTAATTTTTGTATTATTGTCGAATTATATTTGACTCAATCAACATCTAAAACAAAGTTTGAAACCGTTCAAATTATAACCTAAAGATTAGATTTTGACGACAAGCTTATCCAGTAACAGAAAGTGTTTTTTTGACAGTTCAAAATTAGACATATTTTTAATGGCACGCTAACTTTTCTTCATCTTATAAACATTATTGTAAATTTGTAGCAATTTTCATCACCAGTTAAACTATATAACCTTATCTATCCAAGGCAGTGTAGTAAGTTTTTGATGATTTTTACCAGACTTGGCAAACCTGGGCGTGGCTAAGACTAAGGCTACGGTATTTATACATCCATTCATAGCACATATCGACATAATGTTTTTGTTTATTCGTATAACCACTTTTTCACAGTATTGTTATCAACAAAAATATAGCATATAATCTAAAAAACCGTTTAGTTGTGTCAAGTTTAGTGGCATAATAAAAAATGTGGACGGAGTCCCGCGGTGATCCAGGAGCTCAAGGTTATCGCGACAGTACATAGAAGTGGTATATTATATTTGTTGTCTCTTTCTCTCTTATGGTGTACGACGTAAAAACCCGGAGAAAGTGATTTATCGCAAGTTTGTATAGGTTGGGTTAAAATAATTATCTCTCTCTCCATACATTGTTACTCCAAGTATATAACTAACAAATGAAATTGTACAGAAGGACGATATAAATTTTTCCTGTTCTTTGAACATCTTGTTAAAATTTTTCGTAAATACTAAAATAAATATAGTTTGATATCATCAAATATATATATTGTCGCCGCTAAGGCAAAAGGGCTGAAGCGCCATTTTGGAAAGTTAACACCAGAGCACTTTAAAGTTATTGTTTGATTTACAATAAAATTCATAAGTCTTCAGTATCTGCTTGGATTAAGTTAGTTAACTCAGGTAACTCAATGATCTCACTGAGTTACCAAAAGCTACAAAAGTTCTAAACTTGTGTCGCTTGAGTCAAGGGTTGTTCCAAATGGTAAATATATTTTAGATGGCTGAAGAGCCACAAAAATCAAACGAGAGTTTAGAAAAAAAACTGCATATTTAACTCATTTTTGACCAAAGTGTCGCTTCGGCTCTATTGCCTTTCCAGCGACGATATATACAACAATGATCGTCAATAAGACTAATGTCTTGGAGTTAAAAACAGATATACACACGAAATACTTAACTTTAGCTAAATGATGTCTCAGAGAGTCACTTTCAACAGACATTCGTAAGGTTCCACAGAGTACACATTTTTGTCGATTGATGCATTGTTCTCGACGTGACTGTTCTTAATGAGGCCGCGTGTTGTTGGGCAGGTCATCATGCGTTCGGACTACCAGACGGACAGTGACTCCAGCTACGGCGAGTACTCCTCGGACAGCGCGCACGAGATGGACGTGGATGCCAGCGAGCCCTTCGATGCGGCCAAGTTCGTGCAGGCGTTTGTCCGTCAACCAAAGACCCTCATCGCCAGGAAGGACGATAGGGGCATAGCCAAGTCTATGCAGGTGAGATGGAATCCCGTTTCAGTGGTAATTATGATGTGCCATATTGGGCTTCTGATGCAAACTTGCCATTACTCTTCATTAGAAGAGATTCACTTTGAAATATGTTAACCACTAGGGTACTTCCATGCAGTGGACAGAGAAGTTGGTACGCCACACAATACTTGGCCTCGGGCCTCCCAACTCTTGATTTACAATGTTTGTTTCATTTTCAGATTAATTTACCTCACGACCTTCAACATGTGAAGAGTCTACTCAACTCCAAAGCCCCCCTAGCCCAGATACCCACTCCTCAGATCTCATGCCCGCTGTGCTCTGCCGTGGTGTCGAACCACTCGGCTCTCGCCGCCCACATGAAGGAGCACGAAAAGAACAAGCCACACCAGTGCACCATGTGCGAAAAGGTCTACATTCAACAGGCGAGCTTCGAGAAACATCTTAAAAAACACATGCTCGGCGAAATCGTTGCGCGACAAACAAGAATGATCGAACAAGCGACTTCGAAGATGAAATTCCCAGGACAGAATGCTTCGGAAAGCGCCAACGAGGCTCCAGTCAAATCGGAGGGACGCAAACCCCTGGAATGCCACATTTGTAAGAAGAAGTACGCACAACCGGCGAGTTTCGAGAAGCACATGCGCCAGCATTCAGACTTGGGAGAAACGGCTTACAAAGAGCGTACGAGCTACGACAAAAAGCGAGCGACCTACGACGATTTCGACAAGAAGAGCAAATCCGCCGGCGACAGTTCCGACGTTACCGGCGACGGAATCTTCATCAACCCGAGTGATTATTTAGAAGTGTCGATCGAACATTAATCGTAAGAGCATAATAAACTAAAAATTAATAACACTATTATATTATCTTTACAATAATATTACATTAAATTAATATATTTACAAATATTTATTTTTTTACACATTATTAACGAATTAATATTCTATACAATATTGATATTTTTTTTTACATAAGTTATTTGTTGATTAGATATTTTGACGTTTTTATACATTTTTATATTTGAATCAAATAAAATGATTACTGTTACTTTTATAATTTTGGCTATTATTACGTATTCATACTCCTTTTATTAATTGAAAATAATTATTATTTTAAGCTGTTCACCTCATCTTGACTTGTTCAAGAGCCACCAGTATTTGGCTACTTGCGGAATAAAGAAATAGGCTGCCCCCGCAGTGCTACGGAGACTTACACCAGCCACGGGGGACAATCCTTGAATTGTGACGAATGTTCCTCTTTTCTATCGAACCTTCTCTCCATTCATCTTTTCTAATTCGGAACTCGACTAAGAACACTGTCGAAGAAACGTTCGCAACAATAAAATCATAGAAATAAAAATCTTATTCGAGTATTACGAAAGTTTATTTTTCCAATTTTCCACAAGTTGGCCGGTCTAAACGTTTATACAATATTATTTCTAAAAATTACACAGTACATTATTAGTATATAATTAGATGAACAAAGGGACGGAGTTGGCAAAACACCCCGCTCCATCAAACTACGTCCTATTGATCAATTTGCAATTCAATATTCCAAACGATAATTAACAATCAAATTACACAATACAATAATAAACCCACTGAGGTGGGCGCTGTGATGGTTTCAATGACAACACCAACGTGTTTCAAAGGTAAAAGGATATTACTTTTTAAAAGAACTATGCTTCAGCTGCATATTTATACATCATATGCACGGTGTTCAGAAAAAGAGAATGATTCTACATCATCTGATAGCATTAATACGCTAAGCCATCTTCTGCACACGATTCGTTAGCGCTAATGTCTGCAATAACAATACTGGTAAATATCGCTCACACGTAAAAAATTTTGAAGTTTTATTCCGATTATGCAACTTTGTGATTTACTCACCATGTCCCTTTTGACGTGTGTATCAGGACTAAACTAGTATTATATAATATTCAAACTTGTTAAATTTTAACACTTTGTCAGCGAGATATTTGTGTGGAAAAGTTCTTTTTTGAAGTTTTTAAATTTACAAATAATAAATAGCCATTTACGTATGCCGTTTTTCCTGTCAAATTCGGGAGTTAAGCAAAACCTCACATCTGAATGTTCTATAATTGTTTCGAAATCTACATATAGTAATGAAAAATGTTATTCCCTTAACATAGTATAGTAAATGTAGATAAGATGTCTACATTCTATCGTCGAAATGTACCAAAGCTCACAACTAGCATTCCTATAAAAACTGTAACTGGTCTGAGATGCCCGTCGGGCCTAAATAAATAAGTGGAACTATTTTTGCGTATAATTTGAGAATTGTTGTGCTTAGTAAATAAAATATTATTTTAGAAAAAAAATGCACACTTAAATGCATATTTCATTAATAAAAAAAGTGTTTACAAATCACAAAAAGATAAATATGTGAACTATGAACTTTTGTAAAATAAATAATAAAAGCTAGGTACACAGCTTGACATAATCAACTCTGCGGGTGACCGCCAAAAGAGGGACTACAAAACGACTGAGCTATTTTTCAAATCCATAGATTTTAGTATCAACAATTTTTACAGTGTGACGTCCTTACTGCGCAGAAATTGTTCTGTACAAATAACAATTTAACTCACATTGTCACAATTAATTAAGTTTAAAACAGCTTTACAGCACAGTGTTTCCGATGATTGTAGATAGGTGCATCGTAAATAAGTTTTGTTTGGTGTTACCAGAATGAAAATAAGATTTTATTAATCACGGTAACCAAATGTTTCCATAGCAAACTAATATATTGATTAATGAGAAGTAGAAACATAGCTTATTGGGTTAAATCTCGATATTCCTTTATAGCACACAAATTTTATAATATTATTCTAATTAAAAAGACATTTTTAATGTATTTTTCCTCACTATTGTTGTCTTTCTTGAATAAAAATGGTGAAAAATTATTTTTAAAAAAAAAGTGCTATGTTAAAAAAAATATAATGAAACTTGCCCTATGCAATGTTCTAGATTTACAAATCTTTAACTAGAATGAAAGTGAACCTAAGTTACTTTTTCAGGTTTTATCATAAACATTTTTTTCAAAATCTTTTTTCTTATCGAATATATAATCGAAAATTACAGATAAAACAAGATGACCTCCAGTTACTTTTGTGACAGTCAAAAAGATATTTCAAAGCTCATGACGAAAATTATGTTGCTAAATGAAAAACTTCTGTTTACCTAGTAAATCCAGCATTAGAAAGTTGTACAAATTTCACAATACCAGAGCGGTTTATTGGCTGGCCAATGTTTAGTGATACATAACATGGACAAAATAGCATGTCATCTTATTTTTTTACAGTTGAATGGATATTTATGAGCTTCATAGCTTATGATGGAAAGGACACGTTGATTTAGAAATTCCAGACATAAAAGCTGTGCAAATTTCATGATTCCCGAGCTCGCCGTTATCGAGTTGGTAGTGAGATGTACAAATGGATTAAGATTGACAAAACAGATTGAACATAGGGCATGTTAAAATATTAAAACTATTTGTCTATCCTACATCGATAGAAGTGTAGATACTCATAGCATCACCCCAGCTAGAGACAAGCATTCAGAATCAAAATGTTGACTGGAATAACTTTAGCTGAGTCATACCCAACCTATCTCTTCAGATCTGGTCGCTGAACATAGCTGAAGTAATTTCGAATAACTGAAAAATGTACTGAAAATGTCTTTCATATACCTCACTATCATTAAATGCAATTGTAATGCACATCGTTTTTAAATTGGTGAATCTTGACGGTTGACTTGTGCACGTTGGGATCACTCGTGATGTGTACTATGCTATACCCTATAAATTACCTATGGATATTATTACGCCAAGCTATTCCACTATGTGCAAAATTCCTTCAAACGCTATATCACTCGACGAAGAGTTCAGTGCACTTTTAATATCTTATTCTAAAAGAGTAAATACTTTACTGTTCTGACAGTAGCACGGTTATTTTTAATATTTTGTAACCGTAGACAAACACAATCTATCATATACTTAGGATTAATACAATTTCTGCAAGTGCTAGGTGCAATAATCTCTTGCAATTACTCTCGTACATTATCTAAGAGTTCCATTAGCGTCATAAGATTGATTTCAGTTTTACACTGCTAAGATAGCGTCCAATTGAATTACAAGTGCACAGCTTTGATCTATTAGTCTTAAAACGAATCTAATAATTTTAGAAATGCATTTACAAAATTCAGCTGTAGAGGAGGATTGATGATTCTTAATACAAATATTTAAAGACGTAATGTAGGAGATTATACTAGTACTGGGCGTTGACGATAACTCGAAACAACGCCACAACCGTTATCGTTGGGAATTGTCAACTGTTGAATATAACCGTTGGAAATAACGCCGACGTTGACGCGACAGGGGTGTTATTTTATAACAGCTATATCTTTCTTGCCACCGGTAGATTCGCTTGACGCTATGCGCCACGCATCGGCCGTTTCGGATAGGAAAATCCATTCCAAAGATCATTCCAAACTACGCATAATATCGTTCACGAAGTATACACTCTTCCACCTTTTTGTCATTGGAGGCGATAGCTCAAACAATAGGTGCATACTCATTGAGTGTTGAAACTGCGTTGCGGTGAATAATATTTGTATGTAGCTATTGATATCCAACTGTTGGCGCAAAATTTCGTCTAATAGCGTTGAATGTTGACAGCATCTAGCTGTTATTTCCAACGGCTAGTTATATTTTGATACAGTACTAATATGTACAAGCAAAAGAAACACTGTCAATTATTGGGATTTAATCATCTGAGTAATGGTCAACAACGGGCTTGAATATGTCTGCTTTATTACTTTTCTAAATATCTAGCACGAGTATATTAAACAATAATGACGAAAGCAATGGTTCGGTTGGTTTTATACGTCTTCAGATTTCAATACTCATTTCTTCAAACTCAATGACATTTTTTAAGAGTATTATTATTTTAATAAAGCGTCTGTGCAACTTACTAAAATTAGCCAAAAATATTGAATTTTACTTAGAAATTAGAAAAACATTGAGATTAATACTAAACATAACTTTGTTAAATAAATCACTTCACATTAAAGCATAAGTCCCCCTCAGTGCAAGAAATAGTTTTACAATGCGATTTAGTAATCTAATTAAAACAGTTGGCAAATATTTATAAATGCAAAAACGGGCAAATAAAAGCAGATAAAAAAATTATCCAATGAAAACAGTGAATTTTGACAAAAAAAAACTAAAGCAATCAATTCCGAATTGGAGAACTTCTTATATTCAATGGTCGATGTGAAAGTCTGCCAAAAACAAATAATAAGTCAAAATAGTGATACCAGCATTTCAAATAACTTTTAAATTAGGTACCAGTGGCAAAAATTTAACTTAAGCCGTTCTCAGAATAATGTGAACTCCGGAGTCAGTGTCTACAGGGTTGCTCAGTTCCCCGAGCTTCAGCGCGAAGGCCGCTTCTTCAAACGGCCGCTGCATGGCCCCCCGTCCGAACAGCCCCAAATCTCCTCCCCGCTTGGCAGAAGAGCAGTCGGAATACTTCTGCGCTAGCTCTGCGAAAGTCGACTTTCCGGAAACAATATCTTCTCTGTAGGACTTGAGGAGGTCCAGGGCTTCGTCCTTCGAACGAGTTATGTTCTCTTCCCGCCAGGAAGCGGGCCTGCGGGAGCCCTCGTGTTTCACCAGCAAATGGCTGCACTGCACTTGAGTCGGCCCCTCCGTGCTGGCCGGTTCCGCCGCCTTCTCTGGCCTGTCCCACTGGGAGACCTTTGTATAGATGTTCAGGTAATAGTGCTGACCGGTGGAGCGACTCAGGCGCTTCTCCCACCCAGATGGCAGAGGACGCTCGTCGTCCGCCATTGATTCAGAGTTTGAGTCCGCAATTTTGACGGTTTGGTCTGCCTCTGCAATGAAGGCGCGTACCCTCCTTATAACCTCAAAGAACGGTGGGTTTTAAAGTTTATGAACAAGAATTCGATAGTTTTTGGAATAATTTTGCACGAACACCTTTTAAACGTTTGTTTACACTGGAAGGTGAAGCGGAACGATGGATTGGGTGCTTGATAACTGCAGAAAACTTAATACAACGCTAACAGACAATGCATTCTGACAGCGAATTCGCAATAAAGTTTCTATGAAAGTCATAGAGAAAATTTTTCGTTTAAAATGGGCCATTTAGTGTTTACGAACCGCATTTAAAAGGCGGCCCAGAAAAGTTGGCAAAAGAAACTCGGAAAAAGAGTAAAATCTAGAAAGAGCTAAACGTATGAAAACTTTCAGATCGAAGATTTTTTTTCGACTTGACTTTAATTTATAAAATTGACAATGGACAGCCCTGATTTACTGAACCTTTTTTCCTTTCACGTACCAACGAGAACTACTCGATCGTTGGCCCTCTGCACCAGGAGATACTCAAAAGAAACTAATCACGGACGCAAAATACCAAACAGTCTGCGATTAGTTTGAGCCGTTGTAGAGTGAGACAAGTGAGACACCGCATACGGCGCTACCTTCATTAAGCAGTCAGTAACCCTTTAATAACCAGTTTCTAAGAAACTCGACCTATCTTTACCTATATTTAGTAATTTTTATATCATTTCATTTTAAAATAGTTTAATTTTTATTCACTAAAATAAACGATTAACAAGTTAACCCATATCTTAGCAGTGTAACATATATGTTACACCAACTTTGCTATCTTTTTTTTGTAACAAATATTTTATCATTTTTAATAGTGAGAACACTTTATAAATTCTTTTCTTTTTTGTCCAGTACCTATGAACAATCAAAAAAAAATGTAGATTATTTTCTTATTTTTAACCTTATATTATATTTTTAACCTTTGCCAAGATAAGGGCTAATAAAAAATTAGTGGGAAAAGTAGAAAAATATCCCGTTAATGTTATGTATTATAACTTCATCACCTTGTAGTCTTGCACACCACACAGAAAACTATCGATTTGGATCACTTCTGACTTCTGAGCAGGACGCCCGCCTCTGAGGAGCTGCGTCATTAAAAAGTTATTAACCGGCTAGTAATTTCAATCACAAATCAGTTCAATTTCTTTTGATTATTTCCGTGTGCATACGGCCTTAGTAGTAACAATAATATCAGGACTGAGTTTTTCAGGTACTCGCTTGTATCTAGATTGAATGCAGGTGGTAATACGTACGCAGAGGTGGCTGATGTTTCTACACGGAATGTATATACAAGAAGGCTATAATATCATATATCTTCTAAAATGTAAACAGTAAGTTAGATACATCGTTGCAAAAAAAAAATTGCCCAATTTCAATAGCATGAGCGATATCATCAAATAACGCAATTTTCGTCGCCATATGAACATTATATTTTTAATTTGGATATAACCTTGGAGTAAGACTATATATGGAGAAAGAGCTAAATATTTTTACCCAACCTGTTCAAGTTTACGATAAATCACTTTCTCCGGGTTTTACGTCGTAAGCCGTGAGAGAGAAAGAGACAAGACAAGTTGTCACATAATATTTTACCACTTTTAGGTATGTAAGCATGTTTTCCGTTTCCGCGTCTCGGCGACTCCGCCCACTAATTTTTGTTATACGACATAACTCGATGGTTTTTGAGGTTATGTCCTACATTTTTGTTGATAACAATGCTGTGAAAAAGTGGTTATACTAATAAACGCTACACTATGTCGACATGTGCTTTGAATGGATGTATAAAGGTGTGTCCATGAAGACCCTAGCCACGCCCGAGTCAGGAAAAAACAACAATCCTGACTACGCCGTTTCGAAAAGCCATCCCTCCTGGTTTATTATTGCTCCGAGGATGTAACAATATATTAAAAAAATATTTTCAAATAAAAATGGTAGTCAAACCACTAAACATAAATAAGCTTTATTTAGGCACCATTTATTTTCTGGCAACACTTTAGTTTATTGTCAAAATACATGCCAAAACACAACGCTTGTGTTTTTAACATTTTCGTGTCAACATTATTTACTATTTGAATAGTTTGTGAGGCAAATGTAAGTTTAAAATTAAATTATCTGCAATCTTTATTAGTTCATGATTGTATGCGTTTTGTTCGAACCTTTGGTAAGAGGCGAATGATAGGGAATATTGTAGCTGGAAGTCGTTCCTACCGAGACAAGTTTGTATCTTCTTTAGGTATAATCAACTAATGTATGCAATTAGTTTAAATTCAATTGCTCACATCGACGAGATAGGCTCAAGCTAATAAATAACAAACCAGTGTTATTGTCATAGCATTGTTGCATTTTACATTCATCATTGGCATTGCAACTACAACTCTTGGAAAGTCTTGGCCGCCTCCAGGAAACATCTCTACTCCTGCCGGTCTAGGAGGCCCCGGTGAAGGAGTGAATCTGTGTCTTGGAGAGACCTATGTTGTAGGGGGGAGGAGACACAGAAGGCGGCAGATCATTCCACAACCGAGCTGTTGAACACGTGAACGAGTTGTAGAAATGACCCGTACCATTTAATATTTTGACAGCCAGTAGAACTATGGCATCGTCAATTGCGAACTGAAGGATGTGGGAAGGGGAAGGAAATGGAGAACAGAAAGTTTGGGAAGCACCTTCCTGTATAAATCTGGTCACTAAAGACATTTCAATTCTGATTGAGTGTAAATTTACTGTATACAGTCAAACTTGGTAATAACGAGCGCGAAGAGACCAACCAAATTTGCTCCTTATAGCCATTACTCGTTATAAACGTAGGTAGGTAAAAAAAGTACTTACTTACTAATATCGATATTTACACCAGGGGTATGAAAGCTTGTATATTATAAAGCAACACATTTTTTATTACGAAAATCATGCTTAACTACAAAATGATTTAATTTATGATTACACTAATAATAATAATAAACTGTACGCACAGTACTGGATAGAAATGTTTCTTAGAGCGACAACTATCGAGGATTATAAACCCTCCTTAACGTGTTTTGCAGAAAGTCCACCGCCGTGCCGAAAGGGCAGCTTTCTTTGTCTTGTTTATGACATTATTTGACTGTTTCGAGAATTGGGTTTTTTTCTCATACCTGGGCGCATTGAGTTGACATTATTATTTGGACGTTATATCAGTGAAGCGATCTCGTTATAACCCCACACGATTGTATAAAAATAAGCCCGAACCAACATATCATTGAGTAATTGCTCACTATAGCCGTGACCTCGCTATTACCGTGGTCGTTAAAACCAAGTTCGACTGTATATTATTTTTATTAAATTATTTGCAAAGTAATCCACTGCCTCTGGGGCCGGAACTCTGAAGCTCTGTAAGTGTGATCTCCAAACTTAGTATCTAGAGGGCGCTTTATTCTTTCAACTTTCCAATAGCGATTGACGTTGCTGCTTGTCTATTATAGTCGTCTTTTTCGTTTTTCAGGGACCTTCCAAAGTCGAAGCCCGGCCCCGCAAGCGCCAAAAGAAAAAGGCGTAACGCCTTTGTGGACACCGAAGATGACTCGGATGCCACGTCTGATGAGGAGAGGCCTGTCAGAGTCCGGAGACGCTGGGAGAAAAGTGATTCAACCGGATCCTTGCCACCTTCCACGACATCTTTTCCGGCAGTAAGTGCCGTGTTCATTCGTTCTGTTCCATGAAAAATGTTTCCAGATTGTGGTGCCGCCCAAGAGATTCAGGGGAACTACACATCCACATTTACGGAATGTTTTGACGCTGAAGGAAGCTAGAGAGAAAAGCATTCTATCGGTATGTGCTGCTTGTGAAGATGTAGTTTAGTCAATAGACAGTTGAATTTGGGCCTCAACCCGACTAAATCTTCTATTTTGTAAACTCGAACCTTTGGCACGGGCCGAAAGCAGTTTGGAATGCCCCTGACTAATCCGAATTTGAAAAGAAGCTTTGACGTCCTTGCCTAATGCACACTCCTGGCATCCAAATATCCGTAACCAGGTGCTTTCTCTTTTTAAAAAATTTGTTTCCTCTATTTACAGGCCCAGGAAAACCTCCTCGCGCAACTTCCAGTGGAAGAGGTGAACTTCCTTGAAGACGGACCGAGCATCATGGTCTACAATAGTCAGACGGGAAACATGGAAATAATCGACAATACGTACGCTACAAACAATGTATCGATTGCTTCAAAACCTCGAGCAGCCAGCAATATAGGAATTAGACTTAAAAACAGCAGAGGTTCGTATATTTTTAGCTTTTTAAATTTGTCGTGCGACAGATCAATTCTTAACATTTGGAATTGTCACAAATCAACTGTACCGTAGGTAGTAAAAAGTGTTATTTTTACAGATTTATTACAACAGTCCACCGCTAAGCAGACGTGCGACAGAATAAACGAAATCAGCCGTCAGCTCCAAGCAAATGGGCAGATGTTGGACATCGCCCATCTGGGAGTCGTCATGGGGCAGATACAGAACACCCTCGAGAGCATGTCCCCGGAGGAGCTGATCTCCTTCTGCAAGATTAAAATAGAAGAAGAAATAACGGGGAAAGCCGAGAAGATGGAGCGGGATAAGCAAATCAGTAACCTGGAGGCTTCTCTTCTCGCTTGCAAGGCGGAGCTAAAAGCCTTACAGACCAAAAATACCGAATTAAAATACGCAGCCACCATGATCTACGAAGAATATACGAGGGAGCTTAGCTACAAGGCCCAGACACCCTCGTATCTGCTCAAAGCCTTCTTGTCTAAGCTAGCCATTGATCCTCCAATTGTACCGGTTCAGTTGAATGAACGTCCTCTTGGTTTCATCCTTCCTGATAATCCACCCGAAGATAATTCTGAATTTATTACTGGCGACGTTAAAACGGAATTCCCCGAGGTGTCGATCGTGCCGTTGGCATTAAGCACCGCGCCGCAAATCCTTTCGAAGATCAAGGAGGAAGATCTCGCTTGTGCTCAGAATTGTGTACCCCCTCCAAATGTGAATCCCACTCACTACCTGGTTATTTCCCCCACATACTGCCGCAGTCAGCTGCCCCCGTCGCTGGAAACTGTCACCAGCACCAGCGCCAGCCCCGCAACGACACACTACAGCAATCCCCCTAAGGAGTGCAGCCGAATCCTTAATGACAGCTTGGATATCGAGGATAGAATACCCCACGCCTTGATCACTTGCAAATCTGTCCAAAACTCTCCCGCTGTTTGTACGTCCACTTGTTCCAAAAAGACTAAGGTCACTCCGCAACCTGCGTCAAATAACGTTGAAGTATTCAAAGTCTTGCAGTCGATCGATCTGACTCACGAACAGAGGATCTCAAAACAGAAAGCCATGCAACAAAGTACCAATAACAATATGAATAATTGTTTTCCACGGATTGTATCCACGCAGTCCCTCGCTCCGCAGCTCAAAGTCAAGAGCGTATCCGCTAAACCTCTCGATAATCTGACGGGAAATTCAATTTTATCAGCGCCAAATACTACAGAACACCCGGCTTTACAAACTTCATCCCAATTGTTAATTCCAAGTTCCTTTTCTTCCAATCTGTTGGACAGCAATGGCCAAACGATTTTGAATGGTGCTAACCCGATGCAAATTGCTTACATTGTCAATGGCGCGCCCGGTTCTCAGGGCCCGCAGCAAATGTACTTCACTTTCCAGCCGCAGAATCTTCAAGGCGGTGGCATATTGCATCCGCAAAACAACGGCTCCATGTTTATTACCAACGCGGGGCCTGCAGCTACCTCGGGCACCGGACCTATGATGATCCCGCAGATATCCGACGTCACGTCTCTAGGTAAGTCTGTACACGGAGCGGTCAACCACGCAAACTCAGTGGCGTCGGGAGCGTTGGAAGAGGTATTCGATCTTACTGACGACGGACCCGATAATGCGCCAACCAGCAAGTCGGGGGATAGTCCTCATTTGATTTACAGAAATGTTTTGGGCCCCGGAACAACTGGCCCTAATGATTGGAATAGTAGCTTTGAACGAAAGCTCCAAAAGGCTAGGAAAAGAAATAATTTACTTGTTAAAGCTTCGAAGAGAGTTAGACCCGCACAACTTGAACCATTCTGTGAAATAGATTCTGAGAAACCTACCACTCCAATCAATCAGCTAGATAAGATTGCGCTGGTTACGATATCGCCGGAAGATAAGATTGCAGCTGATTCTATGATCGAGTCCGTGATGACGTCTTCCTATAAGGGGGTGACCGACATCATAGGTTACAAGTCGAAGGTGGGGGTTGATAACAAAAAGGTAAATTTAGCGAAAAAACAGTCAAAGTTCTCGGGAAACGCTCCGGTTTCGCTTATCAAAAAATTTGCATGATATTTTTATCTTTTGTAACTTCATCAAATTGAAATAGTTACTGTGATCTCGTTGATCACGGATCTTATAAAGTTTTATTTCTTTCTCTAGTTTTCCAATCTTTGTAGACGGGAATAACTATTAAATGGAGGCACAAATCAATCAATGTCATACATTTAGCGGCGAATCGAGGATTAATCAACGGAACTCCTGCGTATTTCATTTATTCGTAAATGCCTTTTTTGCAGTATTGTAGCAAAAAGAATGGGATCTTTGCCTAACTGCCGAGTCATGGTCGCGTAGCTATTGTTTCAAATGTAAGTTTACCGTTAGAATTTTGTGCATAAATAAGTTTGTTTGGTGAATAATTTTAATGATTTTATTGTTCTCCAGTTTGAAATTTAAAAATGTATTTAATACGTTTAATACTCTTCCAAAATTTGGTCCGTTATTTTGTTGTGCCAACTATTTGGACAGGGATGTTTTCTTGAATTATTGTATCTGATTACATATTTTTAATGTAGGTATAAGATATTGTTCATAATTCTGATGGCGACCAAAATTATATTTTTCCCTTTTTAACAAGGATAGTGTTTGTTATTCGCGCTTATGATAGTTTCTGTTTAAAATGAATCGCGAGTTTGTAATTTTATTTTGAAGTGATATGAGACTAAATAAGTGATGCAGCGATTTTAACTTCTGTTTTATGACAGTTTTAAAACTATTTTCACATTGAAATTGTCGTATAGTTTATTGTACGTTATTACTATTTTTATCGGTAATTCTTAACCATGAATTCAATCAGCGGGTGAAATTTAAGAATTATGTATGTTGAATTAATAATAGTCTGTTTTAAAATATGTAGACACATTCTTTTTTCTAATTTGATAAGGGGTGAGAAATCTCTGCGAGGAAAATAAAGATGAGGAAAAACATAAATAATATGGATATTTTTATAGCAAGGCGACAAGGATGAGTGTCGTCGTATTTCGATTTTTGCATTTTGTAAATGTCAACGTTAACAAATTCTGCGTTTTCATTAAAAGTGAGAAATATATTTAAAAAAATTGTGATACCTACCTTCCTTTTTCATTATAATGGGCGAGAAAATGTTAGAAGGTCATATGTAGGTGTTACAGCGAGAGTTGATGCAAACAATACTAAACAGGATAGAATACTCAAACACTTTTTGAATGTTGAAATTCGATCAACGTATACTGTCCCTTTTTCGCTAAAAACAATAAGTAGGGGTAAGCAAGACAAAAACTGTTTCTCAGTGACGTTTTGGGAAGTGTATACATAATATGCACCAATACACACAATCCTAAGTATGTATTGGTCGCCTCAACTCTAGTTGTGCAACCGTAAATCAAACATCTCAACTTTTTATTGTTTTGAAAATACGCAGGTACCTACCTACCTTCCTTTCTTGAATATGTACAATTTTTTTATTAATGTATATGACTATTACAGAGAGACACATCTGAAATTATTTGTGTTTAAAAAGTTTGAAATTGTTAAAATGTTATGAAAAAAGTTAAAAAATAAATCATACCTCTATAAATGTATTGATTTGAGTGAATGAGCCTCGTGCATGCTTTTCTGATTGGATTTTTCCGAAATGCCACTTAAAATCCTAAAAATCCTACCAATATTGAAATGATAAACTAATCATTAATTATTTGATTTATTTTTAGGATCATGAACCCTATAACTACGAGTTAAATGAAAAGTTTGAAACAAAATAGAATGCCTTAGAAATCCTTCATACAAGAGGCTCATTCTTGAACAATACACCTTTGTATAAAATGTATAAAATTTTAAACACATTTTGGTTTTTATTCCCGAATTCCACATTCCACTGTGATATAATAAAATATGTTTAGTTAAGAAGTACACCGCGCAACAGTTCCATTGACCAGTTACGATATGGTGTTGCATAAAAATTGGACAAATATTATTATTATTAGTCGCTTACCTGGTTTATTTATTTAATAGATTATTTTTGACCGGTCGGTAGCTGAGTGGACAAACGTGTCGTATTCCCACCCGGGCATCGTGCGTTCAATTCCTCTGCTGGCTAAGTCCTCCCTCATTGCACAAGCAACATCTTCCGCTTCTTATGACGGCAGTAGGAGGCATTCAAATATTGTCAGGTTATTCGTAACCCGGGAATGTTTGTCTTAAATAAAGACAAGGTATTATATATCCGAAAGAGTTATAGGAGTACAAACTGAAGTAGTGTGACGTATTATATGTGTTATCATATAGTATAATACAACCATAGTTGTGTATTTGTTGCTGACTCCTCACTGAAATTCAAGAACTGCTGTTCATGGGAAAGGCATCACTGATGTTAAAGACATTTTAAAGTTTTTCCTTAAAATAGTTCGATCGGAAGCCGCCCAGCCATGGTCCCGCTATCATTGCTAAATATAATAAATACGTGGACGTAAATATGTTGATAGGAATAGGAAAACTGGGAATTAATATGTAATGATAGAAAGTAAGATCTGTACAGCGCCCTTGAGGTGATTTTTCACAAAAACGGCGCTATACAAATCGTCCAAATATTATTGTTATTATTATTATAGAATTATATTGCACAGACATTCGGACCGAAAGGTTCTATATTCGAATTGTATTTTACCTAATTGATTGAGTATCATCAATGTATGGCTGCTGCATAAACGACATCCACACCGAAAACAGATAGGACGGGATAGGGCATGAACTGATGCTCACTGGCAAGCAGCAGGGGTGCAAGCTGTGCATCTATGGGATATACTTCATCAGATGTGGAAAGTGTGGTGTAGATCTTTGCTTCTAAACGGACAGTAACTGTTTGGTTTTGTTCTATCATCAATTTCTTTGTTGTTTTAGTTATGAAAATGGCTCCTGTCCCTTTAAAAATTTAAACTTTTTGTTTTTGTGATGTAATAAAGATATTTTTTTAATAATCTGCTTAGTTTGTGTTTATAATGTAAAAGTTTACACTAAAAAATAAATAATTTTTGATTGAAACAATTTAAACATCAAAACCCATTCCTTGATTTACACCCTCTAAGGCCTAATGTCATTCCTCAGGTACATAAAGTATTTCCTTTTCGTATGACATTTAAAAAATATATATATTGAAAAAAATCACAGAACTCGAAAATGCAGATTTTTATGTTTTGTTGGTATTAAAAGGGCTAAAAATGAATTTGAAAAGTACATTATATTGAAAAAAGGAAGAAATTTAATGTAATATTTTTTATTTTTTATATTTATTCAAAGTTTTCAGAATATCAAGAAAATATTAATTTTCGATTAAAATAAGGTTGACTTTCTATCGACTTTGTTTTTATTGTTTGCCCCTCCTTACAGCTCGACTGCGCTCATAGACAATATCTATATGTGGCTAAAGCCATAGATATTTATTTATATCATAGACTAAATGAATTATTTTTGTTGTCAATTCGCCGCTGTCAGTTAGCTTTTCACTCTGCCAAAAATATTAACTTTTATTTACACTTTACTCGTGCTATAATTCTATATACTTGTTTTAACCCTCAGATTGATTGAGCCTTTGACTTTTTCTAGCTCGATTTTGAGTAATTATCAAAATATTAAATCGTGAGAATTACCATTTCTCAAGTAAGTTCGACAACGCTTGTTTTGAAGTGACATTTTAAACCATTAACAATAAAATATTCAGTACACTTACGAATTGCTTTGTATTGTTGGCATTTAGGTGAAGAGGTATTATATGTCATAATTGTTCAGGAGAGGCAAAATTAATTTCTCACCACCTTTATTTCTCAAAATAAGACTGCAAACTTTGTATGTATTCACTATAAATGCATAAAATTGAATGCACGAATTGTATCTCTTTACCCGACCTTTTAAAGTAGAACTGCATACTTTACCCCTTTTCGGATATTCCGTGACGTATACCTCTTCACCTAAATGCCACAGAAATACTAACCTCAAATGTCGAATACCCAATTATTTTTATTTCGCGCACTCTACAACCACAGATTTCTTTATTTTTTTACGAATGGCCTTTGACAGTAATTTAGTCTTTTTTTCCAATAAAATATCATTTTTATTTGGAACATATTTTTTTTTAATAATTTCAGATAAAATCAAACAAAAAAATGGCTGATCCTAGGGGAGAGGAAAATTCAAGTCAGAAAATTATAAACTGTTTCTCATTGGCAACAAAAGAGGATGACAATGTTGATATTGAAACAGAGTCCCCCGTGAAGGTCGCAGAAGTTTATACTGAAACAGAATCCCCCGTGAAGCTTGCACAAGTTGAAGCCAAAACAGAATCCCCCGTGGAGCTCGCAGAAGTTGATACTGAAACAGAATGCCCTGTGAAGCTTGCAGAAGTTAATACTGAAACAGAATCCTCCGTGAAGCTTACACAAGTTGATACTGAAACAGAATCCCCCGTGAAGCTTGCACAAGTTGAAACCAAAACAGAATCCCCCGCGAAGCTTACACAAGTTGATACTGAAACAGAATCCCCCGTGAAGCTTGCACAAGTTGAAACCAAAACAGAATCCCCCGCGAAGCTTACACAAGTTGATACTGAAACAAAATCCCCCGTGAAGCTTACACAAGTTGATACTGAAACAGAATCCCCCGCGAAGCTTCCACAAGTTGAAACCAAAATAAAATCCCCCGAGAAGCTTATACAAGTTGATACCGAAACAGAATCCCCCTAAAAGCTCGCACAGGTTTATACTAAAACAGAATCTCCCGTGAAGCTCCCAGAAGCTAAGGGTACTAGAAAAACATCGGAAAAAAGAGGTGATTAAAATGTTTATTATTGGGGTAGTTGAAATGACAATAACAAGACCGATGCACATTCTATTTTCAGTAAAGAAGCATGACAAAATAGCAGTTGTTTCTTTTAGGTAGTGGTAGTGTCGGACAAGCAACATTTTCTGCTAATTATGATGGCAGTAGGAGGAATCTAAATATTGTCCTGGAAAAGTATCAAAATCGTTCATTTAATTTTATAATAACTTTAATATTAATTTGTATAAGTGTTTGGGTAGTGAGAACGACAGTCGGCGCTTTGCTAATTTCCAATGAGATTTGTCTTTACTAAAATAGCATGCGTCAGCAAAACTACCAAACGGTGAAAAATGTGAATTGGAATCTATATTATTGTATCATTTTTGTTTCAGGTCTTAAATATCCATCTAATGACTTGGTACAAAAAATTTGTCGAAAGATTTACGGAGACATCTCAAAATTATCTTACAAAAGAATCCACTCCGCAACATACAAGCGGAGGGTTGACAGCTATTTAGGAAAGATACTGGCCAAAATGTCCGGGGCACAGTTGATAGAATTTGGAAAAATGAAAGTGCAAAAGGAATTGAAAACTAAGCAAGAAATTAAGAGCATGATTAGTAGACAAGCGCAACTATGCAAGACTCTGAAAGCATACAGACAGGAGAATCAGATGTTGAGGAATGGGACTAGGAATAGAGCTGTTGAAATAAATACCAGCAGTGATGAATTAGAAGTCAAAGAAGAGGCAGACGACTTAGAAACGGAAGCTGAACTCAGGGAAGCCGGTCACATGGTGTTCTTACCTGGCGACCCTTTGAATACTACCGAGTGTAATAAAACAAAGCCCACACCGTGTGACGGAATCAACGACGATTTAATTTCTGACGTTGATACACTTTCAGATCAGTATTGCTTTACCGAACTCTGTAGGGTAGTTACCAAAACAAGCACACCAGTTTCCGAACCAAAGAACATCGAAGAAAGCAAAGGAATAGACAAATGGTTAAATCCCAGAGTTGTACTGACCGATATCAATAAACTGCTCGAGAAGAAAAATAAAACTTTGACTATAAAACGCCTGTTTGAGAAAAAGTGGACGGTACTCAACGCCGAAGTGTCGATGAAAGATAACTTCTTTCATCAAATTCAAAGAATTACGTCTTTAAAAATGAAATTATGGCAGCGTTATTTGAAAAACAGCGGCAACGTTTACTATTACGAGAAGTTGAGAAATCCTGTCTTGGAAAATGTCAGAGCTGTAACCATAGTGACGGCACCTAAAGATACCCTAATTGGAAGGTGCGGTTATTTCGAGCACTGTAACCGTGTTTACGCCTTTAAGTTGTTTTATGGACGTGCTATAGGGGAAACACGTAAAGGCGTGGAGTCAGAACAGATAATCGAAAAATTTGAAAGTAAAGACGCAGCTTGCAAATGTAACTTTGAGGAAAAATGGACAGCTCGCATTCCCGGCGTGGCGCTAAAAGACAACTATTTTGACCGAATTCAAAAGTTAGAACCGTTGAAATTAAATACGTGCGAGCGCTACTTAAAAATCGACGGGAAATTGTATTATTTTGAGAAGTTGCAAAATCCTCTTCAGGAAAGAGTTAGAAATTCAACTGCCGTGTCACCGGCCAAAGAAACACTCGATGGGAGATGTGGCTATCTTCGACACGGCAGAAACGGTTTGTATTTGTTCAAGTTGATCGGTGAAAATTTGACCGATGAACATATAACCAGAGTCGTCAATACGTCCAGAGTTGCTACACGGTCTAGAAAAAGTAATGTCAACCAAACGGAGACATCCGGTAGTAGTGGCCGCACCACTTCTATAATAAACCGTGGAAAACTGAAACAGCAAGATATCAAGCCGGCCTTAAAGCCGTGTGAATCGTTTTTTGACATTTTTGGGACAGTCGACTCGGAGTTTGTTGATGTTGCTTTTCAAAATAATAGAAAAAGGATTTCGGATGCAGAATCATCAACTTCAGAAGATTCTGAGGAATTTTGCTGGGAAATTCCTACCAAAGGTGGTGAGGCAGTTCGAATCCAAGCTAAAAAGAAATCACCAAAAATGTCAAACATTGACTTTAAGCCTGCTTTGGACGAGTGGACTCCCTCGAGTGTCCACTCGTCCAACAATGTCATTTTACCAATAAATACCCCCCTTCGTAATGTTATTTCATCAAGAAAAATAATGCCTCATAATACTAACAATGTTATTTCACCAGCAAAAACTCTGCCTCATGATGCTAACAATGTTATTTCACCAGCAAAAACTCTGCCTCGTGATGCTAACAATGTTATTTCACCAGCAAAAACTCTGCCTCGTGATGCTAACAATGTTATTTCACCAGCAAAAACTTTGCCTCGTGATGCTAACAATGCCGTTTCACCAACAAAATTAAGAGGAACGAATGTACTTAAAAGAGTTTTATTTGTAAAATCGAGGAAAAACTTCCGGAATGACGGATTCTCTGATTCTTCCAGAAAAAATTGTAATAATGAAAATAGAATTTCTGGTAGTGTTGGTAATACCACACCAAAAAAATGTTATTCCCGTAGGATCACTGACGGCTTAAATTTGTCTTTGAATAAAGATGTTTTGGTAATTCCGCCTTTAGTGGAAGGACCACCTTGTCGTTCTGTTGTGAAAGTCAACAAAATAGGACAGCAATGCGTAGTAAAAAGGCGACCATTTTGGACTTGAACGTTAGTTGTATTAGAGCTTAGACGTGGATGCTAACCCTTCTTCAGGTAGGTCATACGGTCTGGGTTTTGCTGGTTTCGATACTGGGTTTTCATCACAGCTTCAGATTTTGCCGAAATGACATACAATTTATAAATTAGCGGATGTTTCCGGTGCAATAATATGTTGGAAAAATGATTGAATGCTGGGCATATTTAAATGACGTTTTTATTTTATTAATAATTTTATGTGGAAACTAAAAATGGTTCTTATTTTGTTGAAGTGAACAAATAAATAATCCAACAAATAAGTGTTTTTTTATAGAAAAAGAGCTGGACCAGCTGAGACCATATTTATCTATCCACTGGCTTCCCATATTTTAATTATATTCACAAGTTTTTACCATATTTCAATATTTTTGTCAAAATTTCCCCATCTTTATACAGTTTGCAATATATTTAAATGATTTTTGGTCATATTTCCTTAGATGAATTAAATGATATGTCTATGCAAATTCCACGTTGTTTCACCATGTTTTACCGTTCTCAACAATATTTTACCGTTTTTTACCATTTTCTTATAAAAAGGATAGCCAATCAAAGAATATGTGTGTGCGGATGAGATAGCTGTAGAATAAAGTGGATTGTCTGCTAAAACCAAATACAGTGGCAAATTAAATATTTGTTTTATCATAATAGCGACCCGGGCATGCTCAAGAGATCTTGATATCGAATCATGACATCGATTACAATATAAGTACACACAAAAAACATTAATTATGTACACAAAACAAAACAATAGGGTTGAAAAAATAACCTAAAATGTATTATATTCATTTTTAATCATAAAAAAAAAATTCAAGAAACTCATGATAGTACTCCCTCCCTAAGCACAAGAATTTTCTTTATTAGGGAGGTATTTATCATTAACTAGAACATTGTACATAGTATATAAACTGAATTAATATTACAACAACTGTTAGTATTAAGTAAAAAAGTATTATTTCTAATTTTGAAACTGTTAATTCGTGGTGGAATTCCATTTTAATGATTTAATAAAACAAATTTGTAACTTGTAATTTGTAAATTTGTAACTTCTCACCAAACAATGGGCAAAAATCCCATATATTGGCGAATTATCCACTAAAATCTCTAGAATCACAAATAATGATAAATGTAGAACAGCCTTTTACAATGTAAATTCCTTAGGAAAAATTTTGATCAACAATAAAGACGAGAGAGAAAAACTAGATAACTCAGGGGTTTATCAAGTTAATTGCTCTAATTGCCCGTCACAGTACATAGGCCAAACGGGTAGAGCGTTCAAAAAAACGCATAAAAGAACATTTCACCAATTGGGTTAGCGATAAAGGTGAACTTTCGAACGTTGCATTGCACCTACTAGATAACAAACACTCGTTTGACAAAGACAGAGATGTTAAAGTCCTACATACGTGCGTGAAAGGACAAAAATTAGACAGACTAGAATCAATGGAAACAACCCGTCTAACTAATAAAGTTGACCCACAATTTGTCATGAATAAACAACTAGAATCATTTGCAAAGTCGCCGCTATTATACCCATTATAATTTTATCATCCGATCCAATGTAATAATGAATATTCCTAACTAAAAACATATCATAATGTAAATGCACTTAAAAAATCCCAAACAATCAATAGGTAATAACAATAAATGTAAGTTATTACCAAAGTGCATAGCACTAAAAAATTCCTTGATACCGAGAAATTATAATAATAGAAGTAATCTACTCTAACAGTGCATAATGAATAGAATCATAAAACTAATATACCATAATGCTGGGAGTAACCCAATAATTAGAAAATTATGTTGTACATCTGGACATCACAATTGAGATGGGAAAACCTAAAGTAAACTCATTAGCAATCAGTATTCACCAACCTTTCATTATATAAATACATTGTCAATTCATATTTATAGAAATGCAACTGTAACCCATCTTAAATATTAAATAAAATAAATAAATATTCCAGATAGATATATAAAATAGTAATACCAATAAATTAAAAGTAACTTTTACCCTGTAACTATTAAAATCATACAACAATACTGATGAATATAATTAAAGTAAAATCATTGTTTACTACCCCTAACATCCCCAAAAATAGTATATAAGCCGTAGGTTAACAAACACTTGTACTAGTCTGAAGATGGCCGTCATAGGCTGAAACCGGTCCAGTCAAAATAATAAAAGTGGAATAAAGTTACAAATTTGTTTTATTAAATCATTAAAAAAGTATATTTTTTACAATGGATTAAATTAAATGATTAAATAAATGAATTAAAAACCTCCTTTTGTCGAAGTCAGTTAATAAAACAGATCCGGTCAAACAGCGCCAGATCCGCAATAAACTGTGCAAAAAACATAAGCGCCATCTCTGAAGGGGCGCTGTGCAAATAAAGATCTTATTTAAATTTAAGAGAGCGGGTTCGAGGGCGCACTAGTACTTACTGTACAGGGCGCTAGATGTCGCGAGACCGGCCCTGACCCCACGTATGACAACAACAATGCTACATTTTAAAAAGGTTAATTTTTCAGACCGAAAGTCGGGCCAAAGCGAGGGGCGGAATTAAAAAGCATTTTTCTATGGCGCCATTGTACCGATCAGTCTAAAAAATTGGATTTTAACTTGTTCTGATAGTTTCATTCAACAAAAACATTTTAAAATATGACATGCGACAAAAAATCACCTTAACCTGCAAGTGCAAGGGTTCGGATTAAAAATATATATTTCAGAACTGATCGGTTTGAAAATTTGTATTCGATCTATATTAAATAGTTTGAACGGGTTTCGAAAGAAACCTTCTAAATGTGAACTCCGTGAAAAATCTATCACTTCGCGGGTCAAAGCAAGGGGTCAATCGATAGAAATTCGTTCTGAAAAATTGAATTCGAGCTACAATGAATAGTTTTAACGGGTTTCATACAAACAAATGTTTATATAAGCATGTGAAAAAATCTATCACTTTGCGCGCCAAAGCGAGGGGTCAGAATATCAAAGCACTTTTCTCTTGCGCCGTCGCATCGATAAGTTAGAAAATTCGGAATTAAACTTATTTTTGAAGTTTGAACTTGATTCATCATCATCGTTTTTCAAACATTATATTCTTTGAAAAAAATATCCCCTTTCGAGCAAATGCAAGTTGATGGCGCCATTTTACTGATCGATCTTAAAATTAAGAATATATATTTTTTAATAATCTGAATGGGATTCTACAAAAATATGACATTCGACAAAAAAAATCGCCTCACGGGTGAATGCAATAGTTTGGCATTGGACATCTTTTTTCTCTGGTGCCATTGTACCAATTGGTTTGTTTATTTGGATTTGATCTTAATTTTATAGTCTGCACGGAAGTCAATACAATTATTTTGAAAAAAGGACATTCGTCATTCTTTGCCCTTACGGGCAAGGGGTCGGAATCGAAAATTATTTTCCTCTGGCGCAATCGCACCGATCAGTTTGAAACATTGTATTTGAGCTACACTTCTTCTTTTTCTTTTTTTCTTCTCCATCTTCTTTTTTTATTTTTATTCTTTCTTATTTATTTCACAACATTCAATCAAATTCAAATAAAAATCCAAATCGTTGACCAAATCCTCCCTCATCTCAGTCCTATTATTTCTCTGAGGAAGCGGTTCCTGTTTTTGGCAAATAAAAGTTGATATCATTTGTCCGAGGACTTTTTTTCGGAGAGGAATTTTGGTCGATTTGCTCGTACTTTTTTATTTGAATATAAAAATCTCCTTCGTGGAACTTTGCCACCAGGAACCGGTTCCAAAAAGAACTGGATAAATAACCGGTTCCTCGCCGGTCACCGGTAACTGGAACCGCAGGTATACCCAATTCTGATATCGACCATCTCTACTGCAATTTAAAGTTTAAAGCTGCGCGATCCAAAGTAAACATTTCAATATATTACTATTATAAAATGGTTCTAGAAAAAAAATAGATTACATTGGAAAACCAAACGCTGAAATTATTTATTTATTTATTTTCGCCCAATTAAGGCTTTTTACACATTAAACCACAAAAAAAGAACCATCAGTACAGTACACATGTAAACAACAATACGCAGTTAGGACAACATAATAAACTAGTTAACCCAACAACAATGAAATAAATTCGAAGCAAAGCCACATAATTTAAATAAAAAATATTTTAGTTTTAAGCCATTTTATTTATACACATATTACATTCGACCGGTTTCGGTTAAACTTAACCTTCTTCAGGAAAGTATATTTATAAACTAAGATTAAAATAAAGAGTTATACAGTGGACAAATAAATTAGTGAAAGAGACAAAACATTAGTATAAACAGGACAAAGCATCAGGGTGGGGGTGGTAATGGAGTAGGTAGAGAGGTAGGGGGATGGGAAGAGGAGAAGAGGAACATTCTTAAAATCGGACTTTTAGTTAATTCTAATTGTTTGTTTAAAATTTGGCAATTATTATTTTTATTTGATTTTGATATTTCTAATGCTTCTAGATTATTAAAAGCCACATAATCTATTCGACTCTAGTTAAACGTCCGAAACATTATGTATTGTTATTGGTGGGTTAAATATATCGACAACATCTTTAGAAGAATATCCGAATTCTGTATACGGCGCACAGGAGTGTGCAATTGTGATACCGTGTTGTTACGATAATGAGGTAAATAATGCCTCGACGTTGACTTGCGTGCTACATGGAAAGAAATTTAATACAACAGCTCGGGACTGTCAATCTTTGATTTTATAATTTCATATAAGCAAGTTTAGTCGGTGATTATTCCACGTTCAGATAACTTTAATAAATTAAGGCGACAACGAAGATAATAATCACGAAAACACAGATTGCACAATGGACGATAATTCATAAAATAGTAAACAGTAGTTGACTGACGAATTCGCCCGCGTCCCGACTATTTCTCGCGGATTAACAGAAGTAAGCAAACTAACTAACTAAGCTAACTAACCATCACGCCATTTCTCCACAGGGGTAGGCAGAGAGGACGGACCGCCATACAAATCTGTCTTGGCACACACTCCTTGCTTCATATATACTCTTCTGTTATTCTGACTTTTCACATGGCCCGATTCGAGTATTTGATTTACTCGACTTCTTCTTCCATTCACTTTCGCATCATATATTCTTTTCACACTCCTTTCTTCGTTCGTTCGCTCTACATTAAATTATGTTTTCATTATGTATACATTATGTTTTCATGTGCAAAACCGGTCCAAACTATTCGATAAAGCTCAAATACAATATTTCAGATCAATCGTAGCTTTCACATCCCGACCCTATGCTCTGGCGCACAAAACGATATAGAGATTTTTTTTTCCAAAATCAACATCGATATTTTTTCGGGCGCAACCCGTTCAATCTATTTAGTTCAACATAAATACAAACTTTCAAATCAATCGGAGCGACGGCGCCAGAGAAAAGTGCTTTGCTATCCCGACCCCTCACTTTGGCCTGCAAAGTTATTTAATTTTTTTTTTCTATGTTCTCATCCACAAGTTTTCGTCCGCGAACCGTTCAATCTATTTTTTCCGACATGAAAACAAACTTTCAAATCGATCGGAAAAACGACGCCAGAGCAAAGTGCTTTGCCATCCCGATCCCTCACTTTGGCGCAAAAAGTGATGGATCGGGATCGAGAAGTGTGAACATAAAAAAAAAAAAAACTTTCATATCTTTGCGCGCCAAAGTGAGGGGTCGGGATAGCAAAGCACTTTTCTCTGGAATCGTCGCTTCGATCGATCTGCAAGCTTGTTAACATATCGGACAGAATAGTTTGAACAGGTCTCGGACGAAAACATGTGGATGTGAACATACAAAAAAAATAATTAAAACTTACATAACTTTCAGCGCCAAAGTGAGGGGTCGGGACAGCAAAGCACTTTTCTCAGGCGTCATCCCTCCAATCGTTCTGAAAGTTTGTTTACATGTCGGACAGAATAGTTGGAACGGGTCGTGGACGAAAACTTGTGGATGAGAACAAAGTAAAAAAAATAAAAATTGTTTCATGTCGGACTGAATAGTTTGGACGGGTTGCGCACGAAAAATTGTTAATAAAAGCTTAGAAAAAAAAATAAAAAACTCCTATCACTTTGCGCGCCAAAGTGAGGGGATCGGGATAGCAAAGCACTTTTTTCTCAGGCGTCGTCGCTCCGATCGATCTGAAAGTTTGTTTTCATGTCGGACTGAATAGTTTGACCGGTTGCGCACGAAAATTGTTAATAAAAGCTTAGAAAAAAAAATAAAAAAACTTCTATCACTTTGCGCGCCAAAGTGAGGGGTCGGGATAGCAAAGCACTTTTCTCAGGCGTCGTCGCTCCGATCGATCTGAAAGTTTGTTTTTATGTGGGACTGAATAGTTTGAACGGTTTGCGCACGAACGATTGTTAACAAAAGCTTAGAAAGAAAAATATTTAAAAAACTCCTATCACTTTGCGCGCCAAAGTGAGGGTCGGGAGACTTTTCTTTTCTCGTCGTCGTCTCCAATCCATCTGAAAGTTTGTTTTCATGTCGGACTGAATAGTTTGGATGGGTTGCGCATGAACAATTGTTTATGTAAGCTTCGAAAAAAAAAAAAAAACTCCTATCACTTTGCGCGCCAAAGTGAGGGGTCGGGATAGCAAAGTACTTTTCTCAGGCGTCGTCGCTCCGATCGATCTGAAAGACTCTAATGGGTTGATTAAATTTCTAAAGGATGGCTTAAAAAAACATCTATGGCTGTATTGAATTTGTATAAAACCTTTTTGAATCGATTATAATTCTTAAGCATTTTTTCATGAGTCTATTGAAAGTATAGAGGATCGTTTTGTAACCTTTATGGAAAAATTGAATAATAGTAGGATGTTCTTTAAAACCTGTTGGCAGGAATTAATTTCTGTTGTATTTTCTCATGACTAATGAGCGGATTAAATCTCTATAGGATGGTTTTGAAAGTTTTATGGCTGTATTAAATTTGTATAAAAACTTATTAAGTCGATTGAAATTCTGATGCATTTTCTCTTTAGTTGATTGAAATTCTATTGAATCGTCTTGAAAACTTTATGGCTGAATTGAGTTGAGATAGGATCTTCTTTCAATCCTATTGGCAGGAATTAATTTATGTTGTATTTTATAATGACTCTAATCGGTGCATTAAATTTCTATAGGATGGTTTCGAAAATTTAATAACTGCAATGAATTTTCATAAAACCCTTAAAATCGATTGAAATTCTTATGCATTTTCTCATGAGTTGATTGAAATTCTATTGGATCCAACTTAAAACTTTATGGCTGAATTAAAAATAATAAGATCTTCTACAAAACCTATTGGCGGGAAAAAAAATCTTTTATATTTTCTTATGACTCTTATAGGTGGATTTAATTTCCATAGGATGGTTTCGAAAATTGTATGGCTGTATTGAATTTTCATATAACCTATTTAAAACTTAACATATCAATTGAAATTTTGATGCATTTTCTTATGAGTTGATTGATATTCTATTGGATCTTCTTAAAAACTTTATGGCTTAATTAAAAATAATAGGATCTTCTACAAAACCTAATGGCGGGAAAAATTTTCTTTTGTATTTTCTAATGACTCTAATGGGTGGATTAAATTTCTACGGGATGTTTTCGAAAATTTTATGGCTGTATCGAATTTTCATTAAAACTTATAAAATCGATTGAAATTCTGATGCATTTTCTCATAAGTTGATTGAAATTCTAAAGGATCGTCTTGCAAACTTTATGGCTGATATGAATATTTACCGGATCTTTTTTAAAACCTGTTGGCAGAAATAAATTAATGTTGTAATTCTTAATGACTCTTATGGGTGGAATAAATTTCTACAGGATGGTTTTGAAAATTTTATGGCTGTATTGAATTTTCATAAAACCCTTTAAATCGATTGAAATTCTGATGCATTTTCTCATGAGTTGATCGAAATTCCATTGGATCGTCTTGAAAACTCTATTGCTGAATTGGATATTTATAGGTTTCTTTTTAAAACCTATTGGTAGGAATTTTTTTTTTTCTCATGACTTTAAAGGGTTGCTTAAATTTCTATACGATGGTTTTGAAAGTTTTGTGGCTGTATTGAATTTTCATAAAAGCCTATTAAATCGCTTAAAATTTTGATGCATTTTGTCATGAGTTGATCGAAATTCTATTGGAACGTGTTGAAAACTTTATGGCTCAATCGAATATATATAGGTTCTTCTTTAAAACCCATTGGCAGGAATTAATTCATGTTTTTTTTTTCCTAATGACTCTAAAGGTTTGATTCAATTTCTATAGGATCGTCTTGTAAACTTTATGGCTGAATTGAATAATAAAAGGATCTTCTATAAAACATGTTGGCAGAAATTATTTTTTTTTGTTTTTCTAATGACTCTAATGGGTGGATTAAATTTTTATAGGATGGTATTGAAAATTTTATGGCTGTATTGAACTTTCATAAAACTCTTTAAATCGATTGAAATTCTGATGCATTTTCTCATGAGTTGATTGAAATTCTAAAGGATCGTCTTGAAAACTTATTGGCTGGTTAGAACAATTATAGGGTTTTCTTTAAAATCTATTGGCGGAAATTAATTAATGTTGTATTACCTTATGACTCTTACGGGTGGATTAAATTTCTATGGGATGTATTAACTTTTCATAAAAACCCATTTAAATCGATTGAAATTTATCTGCATTTTCTAACGAATTGATTGAAATTCTATTGAATCATCTTGAAAACTTTATGGCTGATTTGAATAATAATAGGAACTTCTTTAAAACCTCTTGACAATACTTAATTTCTGTTGAATTTTCTACTGACTCTAATGGTGGATTAAATTTCTATAGTATGGTTTTGAAAATTTTATGACTGTATTGAATTTGTATAAAAACTTATTAAATCGATTTAAATTCTGATGCATTTTCTAATGATTTGATTGAAATTTTTTGGATCGTCTTGAAAACTTTATGGCTGAATTGAATATTTATAGGTTCTTCTGTAAAACCTATTGGCAGGAATTAATGAAGGTTTTTTTTTCTAATGACTCTAAAGGGTGGATTAATTTTCTATGGGATGGTTTTGAAAATTTTATGGCTGTATTGAGTTTTTATAAAAACTTATTAAATCGATGGAAAATCTGTTGCATTTTTTCATGAGTAGTTTTAAATTCTGAAGGATCGTCTTGAAAAGTTCATGGCTGAATTTAATTATTAAAGGATTTTATTTAAATCCTTTTGGCTGGAATTGATTTGTGTTGTATTCTCTTATGACTTTTAATGGGTGGATTATATTTCTTTATGTCGGATTGTGAAATTCTATGGCTCTATTGAATTTTTATAAAAACTTATTGAATCGATTGAAATTTTGATGCTTTTTCTCATGAGTTGATTGAAATTCTATTGGATCGTCTTGAAAATTTTATGGCTGAATTGAATTTTAATAGGATCTTCTTTTAAACCTGTTGGCAGCAATTAATTTCTCTTGATTTTTCTAATAAATCTAATGGGTGGAATAAATTTCTATGGGATGGTATTGAACATTTTATGGCTGTATTGAATTTTGATAAAACCCTTTAAATCGATTGAAATTCTGATGAATTTTCTCATGAGTTGAATGAAATTCCATTGAATCGTTCTGAAAACTTTATGGCTGAATTGAATAATATTGGTATCGTCTTTAAAACCTGTTGGAAGGAATTAATTTCTGTTGTATCTTCTAATGACTCTAATGGGTGGATTAAATTTCTGAAGGATGGTTTTGAAAATTTTATGGCTGTATTGAATTTTCATAAAATCTTTAAATCGATTGAAATTCTGATGCATTTTCTCATAAGTTGATTGAAATTCCATTGGATCGTCTTAAAAACTTTATGGCTGAATTAAAAATAATAGGATCTTCTACAAAACCTATTGGCGGGAAAAAAAATCTTTTGTATTTTCTTATGATTCTAATGGGTGGATCAAATTTCTAAAGGATGGTTTAGAAAATTTTATGTCTGTGTTGAATTTTCATAAAAACTTATTAAATCGATTGAAATTCTGATGCATTTTCTCATGATTTGGTTGAAATTCTAAAGGATCTTCTTGAAAACTTTATGGCTGATATGAATATTTACCGGATCTTTTTTAAAACCTGTTGGCAGAAATAAATTAATGTTGTAATTTCTAATGACTCTTATGGGTGGAATAAATTTCTACAGGATGGTTTTGAAAATTTTATGGCTGTATTGAATTTTCATAAAACCCTTTAAATCGATTGAAATTCTGATGCATTTTCTCATGAGTTGATTGAAATTCTATTGTATCGTCTCGAAAACTTTATGGCTAAATTGAATAATAATAGGATCTTCTTAAAAACCTTTTGGCAGGAATTAACTTCTGTTGTATTTTCTAATGACTCTAATGAATGGATTTTATTTCTATAGGATGGTTTTGAAAATTTTTTGTTGTATTGATTTTTTATAAAAACTTCTGAAATTGATTGAAATTCTGATGCATTTTCTCATGAGTTGATTGAAATTCTAAAGGATCGTCTTGCAAACTTTATGGCTGATATTAATAGTTAAAGGATCTTCTTTAAAACCTGTGGGCAGAAATTAATTAATTTTTGTTTTTCCTAATGACTCATATGGGTGGATTAAATTTCTATGGGATAGTTTTGAAAATTTCATGGCTGTATTGAGTTTTTATAAAAACTTATTAAATCGATTGAAAATCTGTTGCATTTTCTCATGAGTTGATTGAAATTCTAAAGGATCGTCTTGAAAACTTTATGGCTGGTAAGAATAATTATAGGGTTTTCTTTAAAACCTATTGGCAGAAATTAATAAATGTTGTATTACCTAATGACTCTTACGGGTGGATCAAATTTCTATGAGATGTATTAACTTTTATACAAACCCATTTAAATCGATTGGATTTCTGATGCATTTTCTCATGAATTGATTGAAATTCTATTGAATCGTCTTGAAAATTTTATGGCTGAATTGAATAATTATAGGAACTTTTTAAAACCTGTTGGCAGGACTTAATTTCTGTTGAATTTTTTTCTGACTCTAATGGGTAGATTAAATTTTTATAGTATGGTTTTGAAAATTTTATGGCTGTTTTGAGTTTTTATAAAAACTTATTAAATTGATTGAAAATCTGTTGCATTTTCTCATGAGTTGATTGAAATTCTAAAGGATCGTCTTGAAAAGTTTATGGCTGAATTGAATAATAATAGGATTTTCTTTAAACTTATTGGCTGGAATTGATTTCTGTTGTATTCTTTTATGACTCTAATGAGTGGATAATTAATTTCTATTGGTCGGCTTGTGAAATTTTACGGCTGTATTGAATTTTTATAAAAACTTATTAAATCGATTAAAATTCTGATGCTTTTTCTCATGAGTTGATTGAGATTCTATTGGATCGTGTTGAAAACTTTATGGTTCAACTGAATATATAGTTTATCGAAGGAAGCAATCACTTTGTAGCTTGACATTATAATTTAAATAAAAAATGTTTTAGTTTTAAGCCACTTTATTCATTCACATATAACATTCGACCGGTTTCGGTTAAACTTAACTTTCTTCAGGAAAGTATATATATATAAACTAACATTAAAATATAGAGTTGTTATACAGGAGACAAAGAAATTAGTGAAAGAGACAAAACATTAGTATAAGCAGGACAGAGCATCAGAGAATATCATACCCATTGGCAGGAATTAATTCATGTTTTTTTTTCCTAATGACTCTAAAGGGTTGATTAAATTTCTGTAGGATGGTATTGCAAATTTTATGGCTTTATTGAAATTTCACAAAAACCATTTAAATCGTTTGAAATTCTGATGCATTTTCCCATGAGTTGATTGAAATTTCATTGGATCGTCTAAAAACCTTATGGCTGAATTGAATAATCATAGGATCTTTTGTAAAACCTATTGGACGGAATAAAATTCTGTTGTTTTTTTTTATGATTCTAATGGGTGGATTAAATTCCTTCAGGATAGTTTTGAAATTTTTTAACCTGTATTGAAATATCATAAAAACCTATTAAATTGATTTAAATTCTGATGCATTTTCTCATAAGTTTATTGAAATTCTATGGGATCGTCAAGAAAATTTTATGTCTGAATTGAATAAAAGAAGGATTTTCTTTAAATCCTATTGGCAGGACTTAATTTATGTTGTATTTTATAATTACACTAAAGGGTTGATTGAATTTCTAAACGATGGTTAAAAAAAATATATTACTGCATTGAATTTTCATAAAAGCCTATTAAATTGATTGAAATTCTGATGCATTTTCTCATGAGTTAATTGAAATTTTATTGGATCGTCTTGAAAACTTTATGGCTGAATTGAATAATTATAGGATCTTCTTTTTATGAAAATTTTATGGCTGTATTAAATTTTCATAAAAGCAAATTAAATCGATTTACATTCTGATGCATTTTCTCTTAAGTTGATTAAAATTCTAAAGGATCGCCTTGAAAACTTTATGGCTGAATTGAATAATAATAGGATCTTCTTCAAGGTGTAGAAAATATTATGGCATTTTTGAATTTTCATAAAAGCATATTAAAGCGATTTAAATTCTGATGCATTTTCTCATGAGCTGATTGAAATTTTATTGGATCGTCTTGAAAACTTTATGGCTGAATTAAATAATAAGAAGATCTTCTTTAAAATCTATTGGACGGAATTAATTTCTGTTGTTTTTCTAATGATTCTAATGGGTGGATTAAATTCCTTCAGGATAGTTTTGAAAATTTTATGGCTGTATTGAAATATAATAAAAACCTTGTGATGATCTAATTTGAATTCTGATGCATTTTCTCATAAGTTGATTGAAATTCTATAGGATCGTCTAGAAAATTTTATGTCTGAATTGAATATTAGTAGGATTTTTTTAAAATCTTATTGGCAGGAATCAATTCATGTTATATTTTCTAATGACTCTAATGGGTGAATTTAATTTCTATAGGATGGTTTTGAAAATTTTATGGCTGTATCGAATTTTCATAAAAACTTATTTAATCGATTGAAAGTCTGATTCATTTTCTCATGATTTGATTGAAATTCTATTGGATCATCTTGAAAACTTTATGGCTGAATTGAATTTTTATAGCTTCTTCTGTAAAACCTATTGGCAGGAATTAATTTATGTTTTTTTTCTAATGACTCTAAAGGCTTAATTAATTTTCTATAGGATGGTTTTGAAAATATTATCACATTATTTAATTTTCATAACAGCATATTAAATCGATTGAGATTCTGATGCATTTTACCATGAGTTGATTGAAATTTTATTGGATCGTCTAAAAACTTTATTTTATTTTATTTGTTTGGGAGACCAACAGTTTACATACATACTAGGTTAAATATTATGTAAGTAGTATTAATATGACCATTTATAGGTTTCCACTTAAGTGTTTGTATATACAGGTGAACTGATACTGTAAGTGAATCTTATTTTAAAAATTAAACAAGAAATTGAGATATAAATTAAAAGAAATACAAATCAAATAAAAAATAAGAAACATAATTTTAAAATTTTCATATTAGCATGTTTAAAGGGTTGAGGAAAAGGAAGAACATGAGAGGGAATCGATTTAGATGTAGTAAATATGTATAATGATTTGTGTGTTTTAAAAGATTTTGTTTATTTTTAAAATATATATATATTTAAAGAAATAAAGTTAAAGTTAAAAGAATTTGTGGTATTGTGGAATGAGTAGTTATCTGTAGTTATAAAGGCTCGTGAGATCGTCGGTGTGATTTTATAGAGTGAGGTGCAGAGTTAAAAATGTCAAATTGTGAGTAGTGTGTGTTAAAAGTGTGTGAGGCCCGATAGAAGAAGGAGTTTTGTTTAGAATTAGTGTTGCATCGAGGGAGACTAAGAAATTGGTCAGATCTGGTTAGTCTATTGGGAACTCGTAATTGGATCCGTTGAAGGAGTTCCGGGCAATCTACGGTGGATCTAGCAATTTTCTGCAGAAATAGTACATCAGCAGAGATTCTTCGATCTTCCAACGACAGCATATTAAAGAACGCGGCCGACTCTTGGTGATTTACATGGGGACGGTAACTACGAAAATCTAGGTACCGAAGGTAACGATTTTGAACACGTTCCAAGTTGTACACATAATAATATCATAAAAACCTATTAAATTGATTTAAAATTTCTGTTGTATTTTCTAAAGACTGTTATGGGTGGACCTTATTTCTATAGGATGGTTTTGAAAATTGTATGGCTGTATTGAATTTTTTAAAAATCTTATTAAATCGATTGAAATTTTGATGCATTTTCTCATGAGTTGATTGGAATTCTATTGGATCGTTTTGAAAACTTTATGGCTGAATTGAATAATAATAGGATCTTCTTTAAAACCTATTGGCGGGAAAAAATTCTTTTTGTATTCTCTAATAACTCTTATGGGTGGATTAACTTTCTACAGGATGGTTTTGAAAATTTTATGGCTGTATTGAATTTTTATAAAAGCCTATTAAATCGATTGAAATTCTGATCTTTGACCAATAATTGTAAGGGTTTGCCAAGGACCGAAAAAGGCAATATGTTGCCATTTGATATTACTGGCTTAACTCAATAGCTGCCATTTACGCGGACCGGCGTACGAACGATCCGTGCCACAACTGTTATTTACGCGGTACCACGTAAATCTCCAGTATGAATGTTTCGAGGATGATATTTCTAGGTTCTTATTGAAGATGGGGCTAAATATTATTTTCAAAAATATTTTGAACTTTTTCTTAGCGACATCTCCTGTTACCTTTGATAATTTGTATTGTTTATACTACGCAGAGCAGCATCCAGAAATGGTCTACAGATTTCTTGGCGCAGTCGTTTAAATCTCCCGCCATCGCAACGTCGTGTGTGTGTATATCACGTGGTTCTTATTATGTTCTATGTGGTGTGGTTCTAAAAGTTTTTATGATGTTCGGCGGAAATGTGGACTTGCGTTTTTATTCTCTAATCAAGAATTTAGTTTGTGTTTTTTTTTAAAATTTAGTTTGATATTTCATTTCGTGTGTACTTTTATACCATCATTTTTGTAACTTTATTTTTAATATCCCTAAATATGTCAAGACGCAATATCAATGAAGAAGAGATAAGAGAATTCGTCTTCCATCTTGACTCTGAAATTGGGGAAAGTGATGATGGCTCGGATTTAATAACGCAACTTAGTGACAATGAAGATGAGCCTATAAATATTGAAGTTACCCAAATAAGTTCGTCAGGAAATTGAACTGTGAATTGCGGAAATTCCAAACCAATCATCAATAAATTTAATGATTTTCCATCTAAAATAATCGCGACTCAATTATTATTAGAAAATTCCCCGGAAATCAATTTTTTTTAACACTTTCTAAATACTAATATACTGTCCGAAATTGTCCAGGAGACAAACAAATATTATCAAGCGATTATTATAAATAAAGTTATTTCTGAACATTCACGGCTTCGCCGGTGGAAGGATAGATCAGTTAATATAAGCTTAGAAAAAAAAAACTTACTATCTTTGTTTTCATGTCGGACTGAAATGTGTGGACGGGTTGCGCACAAACAATTGTTCATGTAAACTAAGAAAAAAAAAAAAAATTACTTTCACTTTGCGCGCCAAAGTGAGGGGTCGGGATAGCAAAGCACTTTTCTCAGGCGTCGTCACTCCGATCGATCTGAAAGTTTGTTTTCATGTCGGACTGAATAGTTTGGACGGGTTGCACACAACAAATTGTTAATGAAAGCTAAAAAAAAAAAAACTTTCGTTCACTTTACGCGCCAAAGTGAGGGGTCGGGATAGAAAACCAATTTTCTCAGGTATCGTCGCTCCGATCGATCTGAAAATTTGTTTTCATGTCGGACTGAATAGTTCTGACGGGTTGTTAACGAACAATTGTTAATGTCGGCTGAGAAAAAATTTAAAAAACTTACTTTCACTTTGCCCGCCAAAGTGAGGGGTCAGGATAGCAAAGCACTTTTCTCAGGCGTCGTCAATCCGATCGATCTGAAAATTTGTTTCCATGTCGGAATGAATAGTTTGGACGGGTTGCGCATGCACAATTGTTAATGTGAGCTTAGAAAAAATAAACAAAACATACTATCACTTTTTGCGCCAAAGTGAGGGTCCTTTTCTCAGGCGTCGTCGCTCTGATCGATCTGAAAATTTGTCTTAATGTCGGACTGAATAGTTTGGACGGGTTGCTTACGAATTATTGTTAATGAAAGCTTAGAAAAAAAGAACAAAAAAAACTAAGTATCACTTTGCGCGCCAAAGTGAGGGGTCGGGATGGCAAAGCACTTTTCTCAGGCGTCGTCGCTTTGATCGATCTGAAAATTTGTTTTCATGTCGGAATGAATAGTTTGAACGGGTTGCGCATGAACAATTGTTAATGTTAGCTTGGAAAAAATAAAACTAACCATCACTTTGCGCGCCAAAGTGAGGGGTTGGGATAGCAAAGCACTTTTCTCAGGCGTCGTCGCTCCGATCGATCTGAAAGTTTGTTTATGGCTGGCCTAATTAGACACTTTAAGACCATTTTGGTACAACAGATGTTTTGGTTCGCCTGAGACAGAAAATTGCAATATGTTACCCTTTAATATTACTGGATTAATAAGACAGTTTAAAGCCATCTTTGACTAATACATGTAAGGGTTTCCCAAGGACCGAAAAAGGCAATCTGTTGTCAATTAGCGTGACTGGCCAAATAAGACACTTAAGAACAATTTTTGTCCAATATATTTCATTTTTCGCCTGAGACAGAAAATGGCAATATGTTGCCATTTGACTTAATAGGACAAATAAAAGCTGTCTTTCGCCAACAGATGCGACTTTTTGCCTTGGACAGAGAAAGACAAAATATTGCCAATTAGTGTTATTAGCCAAATAAGACTGTAATAAACCATTTTTGTCCATAGGATGTTACGGTTCGCCTCGGACAGAAAATCACAATATGTTGCCATTTGATATCACTGGAACAAAAAGACAGTTTAAAGCCAATTATGTCCAACAGGTGTGACGGTTTGCCTAGGACAAAAAAAAAGAAAATATATTGCCAATTAGTGTGACTGGCCAATAAAGACACTTAAAACCATTTGTGTCGAAAAGATGTTACGGTTCGCCTAGGATTAAAAATGGCTATCAATTGCCATTTGATATTATTAGCTTAATAAAACAGTTAAGATTCATATTTGTCCAACAGATTTGACGTTTTGCCTAGGAGAGAAAAAAGCAATATGTTGCCACTTAGTGTAATTGCCCAAATAAGACAATCAAAAACAATTTTTGTCCAACAAATTATTATTTTTCGCCTAAGATAGAAAATGACAATATGTTTCCATTTGATATAACTGGCTTAGTAAGACAAGTAAGAGCCGTTTTTGGCCAACAGATGTGACGGTTCGCCTTGGACAGAAAAAGGCAATATGTTGACAATTAGTGTTATTGGCCAAATAAGACAGTTGAAAACAATTTTAGTCCAACGGATGTTACGGTTCGCCTGAGACAGAAAGTGGCAAAATTTTGCGTTTTGATATTACTTGCTGACTGAGACAGTTAAACGCCATCTTTGTCGAAAATATTTGAAGGTTTGCTAAGGACAGAAAAAGGCTAAAAGTAGCCAATAAGTATGACTGGCCTAATTAGACACTAATAGACCATTTTGGTCCAACAGATGTTTCGGTTCGCCTAAGACATGTATTTTAGTAATTTTGCTATCGGAGCGATGACAGTACTTTCACGAGAATTTTTGTGAAATATATTGTCACTGTTATTGACAATTTGTTTGAGATTTAATCAAATCATTTAGGTAAGTTTAGTTTTTATCGGTTCGCGCACTATTGATTATGACTGAATATTCACTGACACCTTATATTTTATGGCCGATAATTGTTAGTATTTTTGTTATTTTTGACACGAAGGAGTCGGTCTTTTTTAATTTAATTATGAAAAGCTGATGCGTGGTCACAACTTCGTTGAACTCTGCACTTTGGATAGTTTCCTATTTCAGTTATTTATTATTTTAAAAACATTACCAAATTTTTATTTTAAGGCGTTTTTAAATAGAGCGAGTAAGTGTATTAATACACAATATTCATTAATATAAAACGATTAATTCTAAAAAAAATATTAATTGCAATGAATGCAAAGTAAAGACAGTAAAAAATAAAACAATAAAAAATAAGACAATTTAAACATAATTTATCATCCAAATGATGTATAAAAAATAAATAAAATAAAACCAAGGAATAATTATACAAAAGCAGGAATGCTTGTCGTTTGAACGAAGCTTCATTTATGCAAAATATATCGACATCCGAAGCGATTCGATTCAACAACATGATTGCCCTCCCCACCGGCATGACCATTGGCAAGTTGGTCCTGCAGGCCGGGAGATAAAACAACCTATGCTGCCGATGGCGAAGATAACCATCAGGAACATAGAAATGAATGCTCTCCATGATAGCTAAGTTTTCAGACCGTCCACGAATCAATCTGAAGAAATTAACTTCAATTTTTAATATAAAATCACTAAACTACTTTAATGACTTTTGGGATAGTGTGCGGAAATTATTTAATACATTCTAGGCGGAATTGCACTTTTTGTAAGGTATGTGATATGTCATATTACAGTGGTAGGCCGAGACAAAAAATATTATCATTCGTTGTAATAGGTTATTTGCAACAAGTCACTTATTTCTTTGATATCATTTGGAAAGCCGGCAGCATCCTCGAACTAAATGAAAGGTCACTAAAATTATTTCATTAATTTTGAACAACACAATT